>PJEM01000843.1:0-318613 GCA_004023845.1 Helogale parvula
AGTACTCCATTGTGTATATATACCACATCTTCTTGATCCACTCATCAGGTGATGGACATTTAGGCTTTTTCCATGTTTTGGCTATTGTTGACATTGCTGCTATGAACATTGGGGTACATGTGCTCCTATGCATCAGCATTTCTCTATCTCTTGGGTAAATCCCTAGCAGGGCTATTGCTGGGTCATAAGGGAGTTCTCTCTCTCTCTCTCTCTCTCTCTAAAATAAAAAACATTAAATAAATAAATAATCATACATTCTGTATTTAGAGTAAAATTACAGTACCTAGCAGCTCATTTTTTTAATGCTAACAAGGAACCCTGTAATAATTCTTTCAGATTCAAAAAGCTATCTACTAATGGATGTTTAAAATTTTTTTAAACATATGCATATCAAATTAAAATTACCCTTTTTTTTTAGTATAAGGGCTCTCCGTCATAATACCTTCCACTTCATTAAACAGGTGCTAATTATTTTAAGGTCAACAGTCTTACTAAATATTTTCTGAAGCATTCTAAAGATTGGCACCTATTTTATAACTTTTCAATCAATGTTACTAACAATTTATATGCAAAAATGGACTCATTTTAGGTTTTATAAGTTTTGGCAAATATATACTCACATAACTAACCACCAGAATCAAGATCTAGAATATTCTTCTCCTTCCAGGAAGTTCTCCCATGTCCCTCTGCAGACAATCCCTGCTCTACAGTCCTGCCCATAAGCAATCACTGATTTGTCTTCTGTGATTCAAGATTAATGTTAAGGGGCACCTGGGTGGCTCAGTCGGTTAAATGTCCGACTTCAGCTCAGGTCACAATCTCTCAGTTTGTGGGTTTGAGACCTGCATTGGGCTCTATGCTAATACCTCAGAGCCTGGAGCCTGCCTCAGATTCTGTGTCTCCCTCCCTCTCTGCCCCTCTCCTGCTCATGATGATTTTGTCTCTCTCTCTCTCAAAAATAAGTAAACATTACAAAAAATAAAAAAATAAAAAAAGAGTAATGTTGAATGTTCTATGTAGATCATCACTGAAATGGAATCATGCAATATATGGTTTATTACCCCTATTTTCATTTAGCATAATATTTTTGAGATTCATGCATGTGATTTAGTTGTTTGTTCCTTTTTAATATTAAGAAGACTTCCACTGTATAGATATACTACAAATTGCCTATCTATTAAACTCTTGAAGGTTATGTGAATTGTTTCCAGTTTCTGGCTATTACAAATAAAGTTTCTTAGAACAGTACAGGCACAAGACTTTATGTACACATGCTTTCATTTCTCTTGAGTAAATATGCAGAATGAGAACTGCTGGGTTAAATGGCAAGCAGATGCTTAAATGTATGCTGAAGAACTGACAAACTTTTTCCAAATTGCTTTACACACCTGTTATATACAGTGTCTTTTCAGAAAGTGTTTTAAAACTTTATGGGCAATCTATAATTTTGCTATAAATGCCATTTTAAGAATTTAACCTAATTTTTGTAGTAAGTGCTTTACATTCTTTTATATACTGTGTATAATGTATCTCCCTAGGAAGAGTACTCACTTACAGCACTAGCTTCTTACTACTGACTGTCTACTCTGTATCAGATCCTGCACTTGGGCACTTTACTTACATTATCTCCTCTAATCCTCAGAATCTGCTTTGTCAATTAAGTATTAGAGTCCCCATTTTCGTAGTAGGGACTTGAGTCTCATGGGGCCTAAGTAATCCTCCAAAGATAGTAAGGGGAAGAGCTGCGACTTGAAGCCTGGCTCACATCACTGTACAGCCTAAGCTTTTTCTAACTCTTACTCAGATAACCCGCGTGTGCGGACCTGACCTCAGTATCTTCCTTCGAGGGGCAGGAGGCATTACGGTAAAGAGTGTGCACCGAAGCACTGCACTGTGGCGATTCAAATCCTGTCTTCTCCGCTTACTGGGTGTGTGACTTAAAGCAAATTATCTAACTTCTTTGTGCTTCAGTTTCCTCATCAGTTAAACGGGGATAACAATAGTAACTTCCTGCTGGGGTGCTATTAGAATTGAGTTAATATGAGTAAAATCTGACGAGTGCCTACCACAGTCAGCCCTCATTAAGTATTAGCTAATACTGTTCCCGATGTACATGAAGTTGGACTCATCATGTGAGAAAAACTTGTTTGCCTTCCTTGTTGAGTTTAAAATCTAACTGAATAGATGTAAATCTCTTAGAGAACCAAATCCGGAACTTTGTTTCATACCAAACCATCAAGTTTAGCTTCACTTGCTCTGCTGCTAATTTCTTATCTATATGGGTATTTTTTTGTTTTTTAAATTCTGGTAAGAACACTTAACATGAGATCTACCCTCTTAAATATAAGTGTACAATACAGTATTGTTAACTATAGGAACAATATCGTACAGATGTCTAGAATGTATTCATCTTGCAAAACTGAGATTTTCTAGCTATTGAACAATAACTCCCACTTCCCCTCCCCCCACGCAGTCCCTGGGGACGACCATTCTACTCTCCACTTCTGTTAGTCTCTCTCAGATTATCTCATGTGAGAAGGGTCATGCAGTGTCTGTCCTCCCGTGACTAGCTTACTTCAGCTAGCACAGTGTCCCCCAGGCCAGAAGTGTCTGATGGCCCCAGTTGCTCCATATATTTGCCAACATATTTGATATTTTATCCTGTTTAATTTCACCTCTTCTATATGTGGGAGTGTACCTGTAACCTACTGTGGTTTTAATTTACATTTCCCTGATGACTAGTGACACTCAACAACTTCTCATGTGTTTAACGGACATTTTCTTAGTACACTTTTCCCCCCTTTTTATGTTTTTATAAGTTTATTTCTTTATTTTGGGAGAGAGGAAAGAGAGAGAGAGAAAGAATCCCAAGCAGGCTCCGCACAGAGCTGGATGCAGGGCTTGAACCCACGAACTGTGAGACTATGACCTGAGTCGAAATCAAGAGTCAGAAGCTTAACCTACTGAGCCACCCAGGTGCTCCTCCCTTCTCATTTTTAAGTGTTTTTCAAAAAGCAGGACTTTTCAATTTTGGTTAAGTTCAATTAATCTTTCTTTTAGTTATTTATTTTGGGACTTACATAAGGAATTTTTGTAAATGACAGCACTTTTTTAAATACAGATTTTTAATCTTTTTTTTTATTTGAAAGTAACTTCAAACTGAAAAAATAGTCGCAAGAATAATGGTACATAAACCAGTATACCCCTCAGCCATACACATGTAATGTTAACATTTTCCCCATTTCCTTTATCATTTTCTGTCTTGCCCCTCCTGTCCCTGCCTCATCTATCTTACCCCTCGTGTATGCACACGCACACCCATGTGTGTACGCATGGATATGAAATTACAGAATATTGTTCTGGAAGCATCTGAGGCTAAGTTACATGTTCTACGGCCCTTAACCTCTAAATACTTCAGTGTCTATTTCCTGAGAACAGTGATACACTCTTGCAGCAGTTGTCAACTTCAGTAAATTCAACATCAGTATTTTACTTCATCTACCATCTGCACTCCAATTTCTGAAGTGGCCCCAATAATGTTCTTTATAGCATTTTTATAGCTCTACTGAGGCATAACTGGTCGATAATAAATTGTCCAGATTTAAAATGTGCAATAAACACAGTCAAGATAATGAAGATACCCATAACCCTCAAAACTTTTCTCATGACTGTAATTCACCCCTACATACTCAATATTTTTTGATATTATTGTAAGTGGTATTTTTTTATTTCAGTTTCTCTTCATGAGTTCTTCAGTCATCAATTTTTTTAAATTTTTTATGTGTTTTATTTATTTTTGAGAGACAGAGAGAGACAGCATGAGCAGGGGAGAGTCAGAGAGACAGAGAGGGAGACAGAATCTGAAGCAGGCTCCAGGCTCTGAGCTAGCTGTCAGCACAGAACCCGACACGGGGCTCGAACCCATGAACTGCGAGATCATGACCTGAGTTGAAGCCGGACACTTAACCAACTGAGCCACCCAGGTGCCCCAGTTCAATCAACTTTTATACATTCACCCTGTATCCTGCAACACTGATAAACAAGTAGCTTTTACGTAGATACCTTTCAATATTCTAGAGATAATTACATCATCTATGAATAAAGGACTTCTTCCTTGTCAATATAAAATGTCTTTCATTTTTGTCTCATGTTTACTGTACTGTCTAGAACCTCCAGCATGGGGTGGAATAGAAGTGGTAACAAGAGAAATCCTTGCCTTGTTTCCAATCTTAGGGTAAAAGTTGCCAGTTTTCTAGGTTTTGTAAATTCCCTTTACTAAGTTAAAGAAATTAACTTTCACTCCTAATAGGCTGAGTTTAAAATCATGAATGGATGGTGGATGTTGTGCAATGCTTTTTATTGTACCTACTGAGACGATCAGGAACATTTGGTTTTTCTATTTCAGTCTCTTAATATGGTGAATTATATTGATTGGATTACAAATGTTAAACCAAGCTTGCATTCCTACTTGGTCATTAAAAAATATCTTTTCTATAGACTGCTGGATTTCATTTGCTAAAATATTGTTTAGCATTTTAAAGCACTGTTTATGAAAGATACTAGAGTATAATTTTACTTTCTTGTGATGTTTTTCTCTGGTTTGGGTATCAATGAATTGGGAAGTATTGCTACCTCTTCTATTTTTTTGAAAGAGTATGTGCAGAATTTGTATTATTTCTTCCTTTATTGTGTAACAATAGGCCAGTGAAACCCAATGGCTTGAAGTTTCCTTTGTGGGAAGGTTTTCAACTATAAATGCAATTTCTATTATACATAGGGATATTCAAATTATTCACTAATTGTTGAGCGAGCTGTGGTAGTTATATCTTTTAAGAAATTTGTCAATTTCAAGGGCACCTCAGTGGCTCAGTCAATTGAGCTTCCGACTTCAGTTCAGGTCATGATCTCATGGTCTGTGAGTTTGAGCCCTGCATCAAGCCCTGTGCTGACAGCTCAGAGTCTAGAGCCTGCTTTGGATTCTGTCTCCCTCTCTCTCTCTGACCCTCCCACACTGGCACTGTCTCTGTCTCAAAAATAAGTGCTAAAATTTTTTTAAAAAAAAGAAATTTGTCCATTTCATACTAATTGTTAAATATATTGGTCTAAAATTACTCATAACATTTTATTCAATTATCCTTTTTATTCTGTCCTCTAGTACGGGACATGGTCCATCCATCAAGTATCATATTTAGTTGTTTAAAGTAAGCCAATTTTCAAGCACTTCATTTCAGTTAGATCTTAAACTCTATTCAGAGCTAAAGTATGCAGAGTATATTTTGATACACAGAAGCTCACACTGATTTAAATATCTCTTTTTTATCATGGAAATGTTAGTACTCTCTTTATAAATATGGTTACAAATAAGCAAACACCTAGATCACTTCTCACTTTCATTTGCATTTACAAATAACTCTCTGGACTTAGGTTCTTTTTTTCCCATTGCTATTACACAGCTTTCCCAAATAGAGTATCAAAGTCTATGTGTTACAGGATCATATAAATTTTCCACCACCGAAAAGCTTATTTAAGTAGTGAAACATAAATTTTATTTGAGAACTTTGACCTTCCTAGAGCTGCGAGAGCCAAAATAAAAATCACGCTGCGATATAAGAACAGCAGGATCCAAGTCAAGTCACTCTTTGTCTTAGTCTCTTTACTCCTGAAAAACGACACCATCAGCCTTATTCTATGACAGGACTCTAGTGGGAAGTAAGTAAGACATGGCACCGTACAAATGGAAAGTATTAGGAATACTCGATAACAACTAAAATGTTCACTAAAGCAACTCAACTTTTATTTTTATTTTCTAAATGGAACTCTAAATAGGTGAGTTTATATTATTTTGAAAGAAAGTAATAGAAAAGAAAAAGGCATACTGTATTTTCCTGTTCCAGCCAAGTCAATTTCATAACTCCTTGATTATGAACTTGGAATATTCATTATCACCAAATATTAGTGATATATACACTGTATTTTTATTTAATATTTCTCAGTGTCCAGCTGGGTTCTATTTTCAAAAGAGCTTGTGTTTTTTACTTCTCCACATTCAAAACCACCACAGAAGTGCATCATTTCCTCACCTGGACAACTTCAAAAACCTTTAAATGGGTTTCCCCACCAAACTACATGATACAAATATTTCTCTTCCTCAAAATAATATCTTTTACATTGTACTCTACAAATCCTACTAAATTTCACTGGTGATTACATTTTATTCTAATTGGTCTTCAGGGATTTTATACACAGGTCTTAACCCCACACTCATGGACTTCCTAACCCATTTTCAAGTGATCTTTATATTTCAATAATTTATTTCAATATAAGGAAAATAAGATCAAATAAGAATATTTAAAAGAATTCCAGGAAGGAAGGCTCCTGGGTGGCTCAGTCCACTGAGCATCCAACTCTTGATTTCAGCTCCAGTCATGATCCCAGGGTAAAGGGATCGAGCCCCGCATTGGGCTCCATGCTGAGCTTGGAGCCTGCTTAAGATTCTCTCTCCACCCACTTCAGGTGCCTCCCCCCACTAATAAGAAAAATAATAAAGTAAAAAATTAAAAATTAAAAATTTTTTAAAAAGAATTCCAGGAAGGAAAATCAAATGACAGTATAGCTTTTTTGTCTAACATCATAGTTACCTGTTATTTAATCAGGTAATAACTTGATTATGATCCATATCTCCACCAGAATTCAATGATATTAATGAGGTTAGAATCTCACACCTCTTTTCCACAGAAAATTCCAATTAATAAGTGTAGAAGGATTGAGGGAAATATAAAAGTACAACTAGGTAAATACCATCAAGTTATTGCCATCAAGATTCACTGATAAATGCTAAACCTAGTGGGTGAAAGTTTGAAGCAAAGCAGGATATTTGCAATCTCAAAAAAATCTCTCCTAAATATATATTAATACAAAGGGGAAAACACTAACTTACAATGGAGAAACCCTTCACATTACCTTCCCAAGGGGTCAAGGTTAACCTAACCAGTAATAAAACACTTTAACATCATGTAACCCTAATATGGCACACTAAGAAAGGTACAACATAGTATTTTTAGCAAGAATGTGGTATTCGTTCCAAAAATGCTAACCTTGATCTATCCATGGGAGTGTACCAGACAGACTCAAATTGAGAAACAGTCTACAAAATAACAGACCGGTACTTTTCAAAAGTATCATGGCAACTGTCACAGACTGGAGGCTGAAGAAACACACTCTCTGTAGTATTTTTGCAACTTTTCTATGAATCTAAGTATTTCAAAATAGGAAGTAAAAAAAAAAAAATTACTTTGGAGTCTAAGCCTGTACTCAAAAGATAACACTGGCTAGAGTCATAAGTTGTAACCGCCACAAACTTTATGGATAGCTCTGATTTCATGTAACCTTTGTTCTGGTAAATAAAGGTTATTTACTGAGCTCATTGGCTTTAAGTGATTTAATGTTCACATCAGCGTCAGCCATACTGAAAAGCTCATTATTTAAAAATGGTGTTTGCAGTTCTCCCAGACTTTTCTTCAGGTCACTCTTCTCTCTGCTTCTCCCACTGGATAACTTCGGTTGTCCCCATTTCCACGTTCCTCCTTCTGCCTGCCCAAATTTCGGGTGAATTCATCTAGTGAATGTTTCATTCCAAGTATTGTACTTTTCGGCTTCAGTATTTCCATTTGGTTCCTTTCTATAATTCCGATCTCTTGACTGATGCTCTCATTGTTCATGCATCACTTTCCGGATTTTCTTTGTTTTTATGTCCCTGGTTTCCCTTGACATTGTAAGCATATTTAAGACAGTTGATTAAAGTCTTTGTGCATTAAGTCCAAAGTATAGACTTCCTCAGGAATCATTTGTGTTTATATTTCTTCCTTTGAATGAGCCATATCCTCCTCATTTCTTTGTGTGCCTTGGAATTTTTTATTGAAACCCTGCATTTTTAATATTACAGTGCGGTAATCCTGAAAATCAGATTCTCCCCCTTCAGCAGGGCTTACTTATGTTGAATTTTTATAGTTTCAGTCAACTGTTTGTTTTGCTAAGCCTGACCATCTTCTCCCTGCATGGAGCTCACAGATCCACCCCACGCGGAAGCCGCGGGGCCTGTTATGTCTTTTCTGAGGATGCGTTCTGTGCAGTGGGGTGTGTGTGTATGCGGGGGAGGGGGGTGTGAGACAAAAGTCAGCCTCTGCACTGGGCTCTGAGGAAACCACCAGGCCACAGTATTTTGATATCACCAGATCATCGTATTTTAAGAACAAAGTCCAAGGTAAATACCAGTAAGCACACCAGAAATGCAGGCCACAGGCCCCACGGCTGCTGCCCCTGCCACATCAGGGAGATGGTAATCCAGTGGATAAAAATGCCACTGTGTTCTCTTACTAAACCCAACTGCCCTTTTCTTCAATAAGCGGTCTGCTAGTTGCTGTAAACACTGGATCAGATTTTAGAGTTCCAAAAAAGCTAATTCTATCACTCTTCAACACCTTGTCTGTTTCAGTAGAGGAACTGCTCTTCTAAGGGCCATTTTCTATGATGTCATCTAGAGACTGTGTTCTTAACTACTTCTGATAGCTAATGAAAGTACAGAAAGCTGCCATGTGGAGAGTAAATGCTGCCAGCCCGAACCGCAGGAAAGTAGTTGAGACCTGCACATAAGAGAAGGTTGTCAGGTAAACTACTAAGCTATGCAATTAACACTAGTGCATTTGTTTTATACTTATTATTTTGGGGTGTATACGTTTTTCATCATGATGTATACCACTTCTAAATGAAAACTATATGTGACTTTACCCATGCCATGTAAGAACTAAGTATCAGATTTCCTCCTGGCCAGCAGACCAACAGAGGTTGCTAGTTATTCAGATGATTCATGCTCAGCTACACACTTGAGAAGAATTCAAATTCTCTTCTTTGTATCTAATGACCTTTATCTGTTCCAGGCTATCACAGTACAGTTACCTGTCATGTCTCCTTAGGCTTCTCTCGGCTGTGACGGTTTCTCAGAGCTTGCCTGTTTGGATGACTTGCAAGTTCTGAAGAGTACAAGTCAGGTACATTGTAGGAGGCTCCTCTACTGAAATTTGTCTGATGTTTTTCTCATGATTAGAATGGGGTTATGGATTTGGAGGAGGAAAACAGCATGTGTAAAATGCTGCTTTTATCACCTATCAAGGGTGCATACCGTCAACATGGCTTATCACAATTGATATTAAATAAACTTGATCATCCAGCTGAGGGAATGTTTGTCAGGTGTCTCCACTATAAAGTTAATGATTCTCCCTCCTTTTTCATATTATACTCTTTGGAAGTAGCCACTTTGTGCAACCAATACTGAAGGAGTGAGGAGTTATGCTGAGTTACACTCTACCTACTAAGACCATCAAGTTCCTACATTAATTATTTGCAATTCTTCTACACAGGATACACATTTTAAACTCAGTCAATTACGTGATTAAAAGCTGTCATTCTACAAGATTCAATTAACATTATAATCCCCACTATTTCCATTCATGTTTTTGGCACTTAGGAATTAATTTATACCAGTATATATGCAAAGCCATTATTCCTTTTATGAGCCTATTCTAGCCAGCACTATCAAAAATTTATGAATTATTTTAAAGATTGACACATATGTATTCTAACTATACCAATTTATTTGAAAATTATCCCAATAGAAAATGTCCCTGATTGTCATTACTACAAAGAATTCTGCAATTTTGCAAATCTCTCCTGGAGAAATGGGAAATTTTCAGAAAGACAAACAATGATGATCCATTACAAAATTAGTCTGGTGGATTGCAATTACCTTTTTTTCTTTAAAAAAAATGAAACAGAAGGGATCAGGATAGGATAGAGAATACATCACATAAGGTACTTCAGAAGTAGTAGGGTAAAGGATTGTTTCGAAAAAGTATTTTTAATTTTTCCCCAGGTACGTGCATGTTTATCAATGTAGCACACTGTAGCGCAAAATGTATTTCAAACAATTTTATGTATATGTAAGTTTGAAAACCATCTCTATTAAGTGGAATTGCTGGGATAGACTGTATTCTCAACGTTACAAGATAGTAGCAAAGTGTCAATAACAATTTAGATGCATACCAGCAGTATGTGAGATTCCTATCTTCTCTAAATCCCCACAATTGACTGGCACGATCATATTTACCTTATGCCAATCTAAACAGGAAGAAATGGCACCCTGGGGTATGAGCATCTATTTGTCTGATTACTAGTAAGCATGACATCTTTTCATGTTTTTACTGGCCAATTGGGTTTCTTATCTTTTCAACTGTTTGTCTATATCTTGTGATCAAGTAGGATTACAGTTGTTGGCCTTTTCTCTTTGACTTAGACATTATATCTTATGCAAGTGTGTGTGTATGTGTCTCTAGATATAGATTTAAATATGTATATACTTACACACAAATCTATGGTGCTTTTTGTTAAACAGAAGTTTTAGAACTTTAATACAATGTAATTCACCAAATTTATCCTTTCTGGACTAAATTTTTTGTGTTTTCTATAGGAAAACTTCTCTGGTCCTTATGTCACATAAATAGTTTAAAATTTTTTCTCATCTGTCATATCTAGAACCTATTGGTATATGGTGTGAGACAGAGCTCTAATTTTGTTTTTAACTGATGGACAGAAGCACTAGTATAGCTACCACTTTATAATGTACTAAGATAAATTCCACATCAGATACAAACAGGCAACAAACTTAAGATTCAATTCTTATCTTTTGCTATTTGCAATAAAAATTGGAAACGATACCTAACAAAAGGAACAGACATAGTTTTTATTCATAATGAAATACTATACAGCACTGAAAATGAGTAGAGCCACACCTATGCCAAGGATATACCTCACAAATATAAAACTTGATAAAGAAAATTTTAAAGGGATTGGCTGTCCTTCTCTCCCCAACACAGCCAAACTTTTTGAAGATAATATGATCTCTTTTCCCTTGATCATCTAAATCTCAAACAACTTTAATTGAGTCTTTCTTTCCATTACCTTAGAAAGTTTTCACTAATGTACTGTAGCCAATATTTCAAAATCCAGTGGCTTTCAGTCTTCCATCTTCCACTCAGTTAGTCTTTGCTAACCATGACCTCTTTCTTAAATAGTTATTATTTCTTGGCTTGTGGACCTTGCTCCAGTTTTCCTTCTACTTCTCTGTCTCAAGTAGAAAGAATGGTCTCTATCTGGTCACTGAGTTTTAGAGCTACTCAAAACTTGGTCTGAGGCTTTCTTTTATTCTCTCTTTTATACTTCTTGTCTATTTTTTTTAAGATTTTATCTTCATAGAATGACTTTGGAAGTTTTCCTTCTATTTCTATTTTTTGGAATAGTTTGAGAAGAATGGGTATTAGCTCTGCTTTAAATGTCTGGTAGAATTCCCCTGGGAAGCCATCTGGTCCTGGGCTCTTATTTGTTGGGAGATTTTTGATAACGGATTCAATTTCTTCACTGGTTATCGATTAAGATTTTATCTTTAAGTAATCTTGACACCCAACGTTGGGCTCAAACTTACAACCCTGAGGTCAAGACTCTCATGCTCTACCAACTGAGCCAGCCAGGCACGCTTCCGTCCGTGTAGACCTTTTTGATCCACCCTTGGCTTCAGCTAGCACCTATATGCAAGTCTTACAAACAGCTCCAAATCCCTATATGTAACTCCAACCTTAACACATCCACTTGAGACACAAACTGAATATGGTTAAAACCAAACTCATGATAACCCTCGTGAATGCTGTTTAGGTAGTAACTCCCCTACTCCTTAGTGGTGAGTCTCAGGAGATGGCAACACCTTCCACTCAGGTAGACAAGAGAACTAGCAGTCATTCTTTATAACCTTTTCCCCAGCTGTAGAGCCACGTATTACGTTTTGATTTTGCTTTTCTCTAAATGCAAATCTGAACATCTCTCCCCTTGTGTAAAACCCTTCAGTGCCTCTCTCCCATCCCAATCAAGACTAGAAGCCTCAATATGATTAACAAGGTGTTGCACGGACTGGACTCTGCCTCCCTTTCTAGCCGTGCCTCATGGCATGTCCCCTTGCTTTATGGCATCTCGCCACATTGGTTTTTTATTTAAGTAACCTATGCTTCCTACTGTTACAGGCCTCTGCATAATTGCACTTCCAACTCACCCTCCATCCTCTCTCACTCCACTGTCTCATAACGTCTGCTTGCATTTTTAAGTATTACTTCCTCCGGGGCTATGTAGTCCAAACCAAAACCCAAAGCCACTAACTACGTCAGTTTGTTAGTACCTAGCTAGGTTTTTTACAATTTGGATTAATGTCTGTCTCTATCACTTAACCTTCATCCCATGATGGGGGCTTCCCCAGCACTCATTACAGCTCCAGTGCTCAGTAACGACTCAAATGTTGGCTGAATAAATTATTTAGGATTAGCATTTCAAATGTACATGTAATATGCACTATAGCCACTAGAGGCCGCCTTGTTTCTCTTTTTATTCCTCCAGAACACACAAACTATGAAGAATAAGCATACTTAAAAAAAACAAAAAAACCCAAAACTTTTATGCTTAAGTCACTTATTACACACAAAATGGCAGTGATTCCAAAATATCATCCTGTACATACTACCTATTTTATTACTGTCCAGTACATGCACATTAAACAACATGATTAATATTTCTCTTTAAAGAGAATAACATTTTATTCAGATTTATTGAAAAAGAAAACTGTCAGGGCTGAATCATTTGGAAACCTCTCAGAATAAATGAATAACTACTAAAAAATTTTAAAAGACACATACATATCCATGTTCCAATAAAAGTGATTTAGCTTATACCTGGGGACTATTTACTATGCATTGAAAAACCATTAAAAAATTAGCTATTTCTAAAACTTTAATCAACCAAAAATTTGCATTTAGAATGTTACTTGTGGTTATTTTAAGACTGTTGAAGCCGACAATTCTTTTTTAAGCCTAAAATATTTGAACTATTTAGAAGAAAGAACAATATTTAAGATTTCATTGCTAAGATACAAGCTTCAATGATTATCCTCATTATTCAATCACTTTAGCCATAGAGACCTATATTAATGCAAATTTTGCTAAGTAGAAAATTTCCCAACCACATTCATAAGAAATTATTGTTAAGGAGCGATCATTAATTATTAATATTCTGGTATGTGCTACTTCTTAAACATTTTTATTGATAATTAAACCTCTGCGTATTGCAGAAAAGTACTTACTGAGACGATGGCCAGTTGATGTGTTGTGGTCTTGAAAGGTCATACAAGCAAGTCCGTGATTATAGGATGTGGAGGAGAATCAGGAAACTACAGATTTGTGTAGGAAGCCAATCATGGAAGCAATTCTACGTCCAACTTCTTACAACTCTCTGAAAAAACATATTTTAAATCTATTTTCAACTTACATTTTAGAAATCAGACCCGACATTAAAGATACTCCCTTTGCACCCTACTGACTTAATTGCTTTTTCCAGCTTTAGCTGCTATATAGTGATATCTGTTTTATTTTTAAAAACCTCCCAGAGGCACCTGGGTGGCTCCGTTTAGGTCATGATCTCACGTTGGTGAGTTCGAGCCCCGCGTCGGGCTCTGGGCTGACAGCTCGGAGCCTGCTTCCAATTCTGTGTCTCCCTCTCTCTGCCCCTCCCCTGCTCATGCTCTTTTTGTGTCTCATAAATAAGTAAATGTTAAAATAAATAAATAAAAAATAAATAAAAACCTCCCAAATATTTTGAATATATAGTCATATTGCACTAATTGGTAGTTGAGTATAATAACAACATTTATGGTGTACTAGGTACCAGGCACTGTGACAAGCGCATTCCTAACTGTGTACTTTCATTATCCCCTTGACAGAGAGATGGTAAGTGAGACTGAGAGAAGTTAAGTAACTTTATTAAGGCGTTACAGCAAATAATTGGTTGAACTGGGATATAAATGCTAGGCTCTCCTCCCCAATCAGCACAGTCCTCTTCAGGGACCCTACGTGCAGGAGATTTCTAAAAATTCCATTACAGAAATGGAAATACTGTATATAAATAATCCATTTCCAATCATGCCCTTTCCATGCCAATCACTAGTCCCTCCCATTCTTCCATTCGAGAAGTTGCTTCCAATTTCAATCTCTCTGTAAAATTCAATTACAGTAAATATCGGCAATCCATTTTGCTTATAAATAGTAATAGAATACAGCATTAGCTATTCTGATATTAATTTCCTAAGATCGGGATTTCTTTCATGTTTTTATTCCACATAGAGCACAGAAAAATATTTACAATTTGAACATTAGCAGATAATGTTCTATAAAAAAAATTTTTTTGAATTCTTAGTACTAACAGTGTCAAAAAAAACTTTCAGCAAAAACAAAAGAAAAGGGGCGCCTGGGTGGTTCAGTCGGTTAAGCGTCCGGCTTCGGCTCAGGTCAAGATCTCACGGTTCATGGGCTGGAACCCCTCGTCCGGCTCTGTGCTGACCACTAGCTCAGAGCCTGCAGCCTGTTTCAGATTCTGTGTCTCCCTCTCTCTCTGACCCTCCCCTGCTTGTGCTGTCTCTGTCTCTCAAAAATAAATAAAAAACAGAAAATTAAAAAAAAAAAAACAAAAAAAACCCAAAGCCTCATTCAAATGAAAATCTTAGCTTACTGAGTCTGGGTAAACTGAAATTAAAGCCCACACTTACCTGTTGGCATACTTTTACATGTAAAACAATAACCTGACCTATGGTTACATAAGAATGCTCTATTTTTATTTTTCCATAGAGCTTAAAGGAGATACTTTACTACTTCAATGTAACATGTAACTTTCCTGGTAACACATTACTGCTACCTATTTATTTTGGTGCTTACAAGGAGCTCTAGAGAAAGAGATGAAATTTAAAACCTTGCAAAAGTTGCAGTTTATGTATAAAAAAACAGAAACTCTTAGGAATAGCATTCCAATACTGTTGCTGAGAAACTAACATGCCTTTACCACCTCGGACGGTAATCAAGGAATGACATAAAAGATAAACGTGGAACCTCCAAACTTAGTACACTCTATGTGCTAACATTTGATAAAGGAAATTAAAAGTGTCCAAAACATCCAAGCTTTAAAATAATTACGTTCCATAGTCAATACTTTATTTCCAGCCTAAATGGCCAAGTTAGAAAGACTGCAAGGCATAGTGGGAGGAAAATGGCTTTCTGATTTTAAAATCCCTTTGAACACTTACTAGTGGAGTTGACTTGACCAGGTCATTGACCATTTCTAGACTCAAGTTTACTTATCTCTCTACTGATGGGGCTGCATTTGATACGTTGAAGAGTCCCTGTTGTGCAAACTGTGTTTTTTTTCCACTTTTATTTTTTTATTTTTTTATAATAGTTTATTGTCAAATTGGTTTCCATATAACACCCAGTGCTACTCCCCACAAGTGCCCCCCTCCATGACCATCACCCCCTTCCCCCCTCTCCTTCCCCCTTCAGCCCTCAGTTCGTTTTCAGTATTCAATAGTCTCTCATGATTTGCTTCCCTCTCTCTCCCCAACTCTCTTTCCCCCTTCCCCTCCCTATGGTCCTCTGTTAGGTTTCTCCTGTTAGACCTATGAGTGCAAACAATATGGTATCTGTCCCTCTCTGCCTCACTTATTTCACTTAGCATGACTACCTTGAGGTCCATCCACTTTGTTACAAATGGCCAGATGTCATTCTTTCTCATTGCCATGTAGTACTCCATTGTGTATCTATACCACATCCTCTTTATCCATTCATCAGGTGATGGACATTTGGGCTCTTTCCATGATTTTCCATGATTTGGCTATTGTAGAAAGTGCCGCTATGAACATTGCGGTGCATGTGCTCCTATGCATCAGCACTTCTGTTTTAAATCCTACATGCTCATTGAGGCCCTCAGAGCTCGTTATACAAGCCCAGGCTTCAAGGATATTTATCCACAGATCCAACAAAATCCAAAATCCAGAGTTCTACAGTCCTGTTACGTTCTCCACCTCCCACCCCACCCCATCCGCCCTTTTATGGCACTAACTGGGAGGCTCGAAGTCGGTCTTCCAGAAGTTCCAGTAGCCGGTGCTGTGGCCAGGCCTCCAGAGCGGGCAGTCACTTGGCTGGGAAAGGAAGAGAAAGGATGTCAAATTCTAACTACCACCCTGGGCACCTGCTACACGTGCGAAGACATTGTCACCAACCGGCAACAAGCGTCAACAGCAAGAAACTGAAAAGTATTACGGAAGCAGCGCGCCCGCGGACGTGAGGCCAGTTTTGGTGCCACCGCACCTAGGCGCTCTGGTCCTCGGGCTTACCCGGCACTGATCCGGGTCAGGCGTAATCTCGGGAATGCGGCCTCCTCCGCGCAAAAGCAGGAGCCAGCTCTTCCGCAGAGTTCCCCTCTGCCCACTGAAAGGACAGTCAAGAGAATGTTGCTAAGCCACCGTCATAACGGCCCCTCAACCACGGAACGCCCCCGAAACCTACCTGCCCGGGTATTGCTCTCGCGATAATTCCAGGGACGGTCCTTGGTAACTCCAGCCCCTCCCTCCTCCTCTGGCCAATCAAACAGGAGTGTGGGCGGAGTTTTGCCTTTGAGCCGGGAGCGGGCCTTTCAATCTTCGCTCTGTGGCGTTGAGAACGGGCGGGGCTGAGGCGGGGCTAGGGCGGGGAGAGGGGGCAGGACACACACGCTTTCTCGCGATACTGAAGACCAGGAAGACGCCTGCAGAGCCCGGCTGCTGGTGCAGCAGTGGCTGTGGCAGCGGGTGCTGCTGCATCCGGACCTCCTGCCTCAGCGTCTACTCCCGGTCTCCGGGTGGGGAGGTGGGACGTAGCCAGGCCAGGGCTGTGGAGGTGCGCAGTGCCCGTCGCTGCGTAGGGGGAATTGCGGCTGCGGCCTGTCAGAGCAAGTCAGGGAGGCGCCCACAGTCCTGACAGAATAAGATGGCGGCGATGGCGCCTGGAGGTGGTGGCAGTGGTGGCGGCGGTGTGAATCCATTCCTCAGTGATTCGGACGAGGACGATGACGAGGTAGCGGCGACCGAGGAGCGGCGGGCAGGACTTCGGCTGGGCTCCGGGAGCGGCCTAGATCCTGGCTCTGCGGACTCGCTGTCGCCCCAGGATCCCGTGGCCTTAGGGAGCAGTGCGCGGCCAGGGCTCCCTGGGGAGGTGTCGGCGGCTGCGGTGGCCCTGGGGGGTTCTGGGGAGACCCCTGCCCGCTTGTCAATTGATGCGATCGCGGCTCAGCTGTTGCGCGATCAGTACTTGCTGACCGCCCTGGAGCTGCACACCGAGCTGTTGGAGAGCGGCCGCGAGCTGCCTCGGCTGCGCGACTACTTCTCCAATCCTGGCAACTTCGAGAGGCAGAGTGGGACCCCGCCGGGGATGGGGGCGCCGGGGATCCCTGGAGCGGCGGGCATTGGAGGCGCAGGAGGTCGGGAGCCGAGTACGACGTCTGGCGGGGGACAGCTCAGTAAGTGAACGCAGCCTGCCTCTCCGGCGAGGTGGTTGAGATGGTCGGGGCGGGGGTATTTCTGGGCAAGGAGTGAGTGTTAGAAACGTTTTAGAGAGAGAGAGAGTCGGAAAGGGTGGGAGTCTTCGCGGTGGAAGCAAAAGGATCCCGCAGCGACCGTTGTCTCTTGGGTGCCTCCAACCTTGGGCTGGTCTTGCACTTGCTCCTGGGTTCCCCTGTCGGCGTCGGTATCTAAAATATCCAGTTTCTAGTTCCCTGGCTGTTACGGGACTACAGAAGGCTCCCTTGCAAACTGGTTTATCGTTTTCATCATTTTTCCTTTTCCTTTAATCTCCTGAATCACCACTACCAGTAAACTGTTTCTTAAATTGCTTGCAGTCATTCTTTGACCCAAAGTCAAGCGAAAGAAAGGAATAGGAAATGTTCTGTCTCCGCAAAAGCCGGCTGCTCTAAAGACCCTTTTGTGTTTGGAATGACTTTCTCAGAAATTGGATTTTCTGCTGCACAAAATGTGTTCTGTTTCATTCAGTCCATTCAATTCCACTTCGATGCCTTAATTTCAGTAGTTTGCAGAATTATAGGCAATCGAAAGAGCAGGGCGGACAGTTCTGCCTGTAGTCTATCTCCTGGTGCCCCCAACTCGCAGGCTTTTTTCCCCCTCTGCCTAAAATAGGAATTTACTTGTTTATTTTTTATCAAGTTATAATCATTCTTAGCAGTATAAAGTAATTGTCGACCCCATCCGTCATATATTTATAAGCGTTTCTTATGGCTTGAAAACCTACCATCTAGGATGTATTCTGCATTCCCAGTGTCCTCTTCTGGGAGGCAAGTTGGATTTTCCCCTTACTAACGCCATGAGGAAGTTTTAGAGTGTCAGATGAGGCCAACTGGAATTTACTAAGAAATGTTCAATGTATGATTGTTTTAATTGCAGCCTAATTGATTATTTTGCCTCTACTTTTGAACGGTGCCAGAAACTTCAGTGCCAAATCTAGACGCAGTGCAAGTGCAAAGAGTACATTTTCTGTAAAGGTGAATCCTGGGTAGATTTCCCTCCTCCTCGTTAGGCAATTTTCTCATTAGGTGCAACCTCCTTACTCAATATGTAGGATAATCTTCTTTTCAGGAAGAGCTTTTCTCATTGCTGGCCAGCTTCAATGCCCTCTTTGTAAATGCTTTCCCTTCCCACCTCCCATGTTTAGTTAGTTGCTTGTTTTTTGTTTTGTTTTTTTTCCCTCAGTGGCATGTTTCATTGTACTACTTGCATATGTAAACTATAGTCTTTCATTGTTTTGCATTCGGTTTGTTGACAACATCGTTTTTTCTCCATTAGATAGGTACTTCTTGAGAGACATCTTTATATTGCTGACGTTCTGTATAGTCCCTGCCCTATTGTTGAACATAACTTAATCTGCAGTTTTTCTACTGTATTAATATAATGAAATACGTTATTTTTTACTTCGTAACTTTATTCTAGTTGAAAGAATTTCTTAGCCTACCTTATTACAGCTTGATGTCACTGTTCATAGTGAAAGTTTCTCTTTAAAACTTTCTGTATACAGAAATGGTCATATGTCGGGGCACCTGAGTGGCTCAATTGGAGGATCCGACTTCGGCTCAGGTCGTGATCTCATGGTTCGTGGGTTTGAGCCAGACATCGGGCTTGCTGCTGTCAGAGCAGAGCCTGCTGTGGGTCCTCTGTCCCCCATCTCTCTACTCCTCCCCTGCTCACGCGCTCTCTCTCAAAAATGAATAAACACTTAAAAAAGTTATATTTTTAATTTAAACTCTACCTATTTTCAAGTAAATACAAAGGAAATGAACAAAAGAGAATAAAGTAAAACTTATCAGTAATCTCACCAATGATATTTACCTTAACTGTCTTTTCCGTTTATATATATTAAAAAAACAAACATTGGACTAAACTATTTTGTATAGCTTTGTGTTATTTGACAGGCACTATAATACTTATCAATTTTGATGTAAGATCACATACAACAAAATGCACCTATTTTAAAGTGTACAGTTTGATGAGTTTTCAGAAACTAATTGCTGTTGCAATTAAAATATAGAACATTTTTATCATCAGAATTTCTTCACTTTTCTTAGCATTATATCCCCACTCCCACCTTAAGACCTCTATTGTTCACTATATAACAATTTTGCAGCCTGGGCACTCTTGAAATTTGGGGCCTGATAATTCTGGAATGTTTAACAGCATCCCTGGCTTCTCTCTCCACCCTAGATGCCTGTAGCAACCATTCCTACCCCATCTCTCAAGTTGTGACAACCACACATGTCTCCCAACATTGTCCAGGGAAGAGGAGGCCAAAATTCCCCAGATGAAGAACCATTTCTATATATAAGTTTTGCCTGCTCTAAAATTTCATATAAATGGAATGTATGTATTCTCTTCTGTGTGGTTTCTTTTTGCATAAACACATATTTTCATTTCATTTGGGTAATACCTAGGAATACAATTGCTGGGTCATATATTTACTATATAATTAGGCTTATAAGAAACTTTCAAACTGTTTCCCAAAGTGGTTGTACCATTTAAAATTCCCATCATCGGTGTATGAGCGTTCCATATCCCCTAAACACTATTTTTAGCCTTTTTATTTAACTTACTCTGTGAGAGATTGGTGGTATCTATGTGGTTTTATTTTTTTCAAATGTTTATCTATTTATTTTTGAGAGAGACAGTGAGCAGGGAAGGGGCAGAAGGAGAGAGAGAATCCCAAGCAGACTCCACACTGTCAGCACAGAGCCAGACATGGGGCTGGAGCCCAGGAACCTTGAGATCATGACCTGAGTTGAAATCAAGAGTAGGACACTTAGCCAGCTGAGCCACCCAGGCACCCCTCATTGTGGTTTTAATTTTCATTTCCATGAGAACTAGTGATGCTGAACTCCTTCTCCTGAAGTTTTTGCCATTAGTATATTTTCTTTCGTGAAATGTCTGTTCATGTCTGTAACCAATTTTTTAAATTAGGTTTTTATGTATTCTGGACCCACGTCCTTTATTAATATGTATTTTGCAAATACTTTTCCCAGTATAGTTTGCATGTCATTTTTTAAATTCTTTCAAGTCCAGTTAATCAATTTTATTCTTTAATGATTCGTGTTTTTGTGTCCTAATAAGAAATATTTGCCAATCCTAAGATTCTCCTACATTTTCTTCTAGAAGTGTTATGGTTTTAGCTTTTATATTTAGGTCTGTGGTGGCAGGACTGCACTTTGGTCAGTTATAATAAGATGAACTATTTCTTAATCTTTCTATAAATATGCAGATATTTATAGCACAAACTTTAGAACAGTTTAAATACAAAAGCAGTGTATATATCAAAATGTCAGTGCCTATAAATTAATCTAATTAAAAAATAGGTAAGTGCTAAAATAAATCTGTAAGACTGTGCTTAGCACCATGGGTTGAAGATTTTTGACTAATGCACAAATTAGATTATAGGAATTCAGAGGGTAAGTGTTTCTGTAGGATTGGACTACTGCCTGTTTTTAAAGATCCCCTGTATTCAGGTTTAACGTGTTGACTGGTGCTAATTGGATTATGATTTTATAATGCTTAATAAAATGTTTTGGTTGATTATATAATATAAAGATAGTTTGGATTATCTAAAATATTAAGTTATTTTTATTTCTTTTTGTATATATTTTCATTGACATATGTCTGATCTGAAAATCTGTAATACTTAGGAATAATAAATATATAACCCAAAGTAGTTTCTATCATCGATGTCTAAAAACAATTTAATTTTGCAAGATTTACTGAATCATTTACCTAAAATTCTGTTGACCTTAGGTAAATACTATATTATGGTAGTGCTTTTAAAATACTTCAAGAAGTCTTCCTACTGTATTTAATCTTTTTTTTTTAATCTGTTTTTCTTGACTGAAAGAGTAATCCATGTTTATGAAACATTCAGATGGTAAAATTATTATAGCTTGATAAGTTTGATATTTTCATTAGAAGAATTTTATTGTTTGAACAGCACACGCTATACATTTTTTCCTCTGTAGTTTTGCCAGGTGGGCCAGAATAGACTTCCATTTAGTAATTGTTTTGATTTTCAGTTAGATTGCAAGATAAAAATTGCAGCCCTGTCACTGATTAACACTGAGCAGATTGTAGGATCTTTGCCAGAGGAGCTCTGGTTCCACTTTGAAGTCCTAGAGCACGAATCAGAATCGAACTGGAATTTTGGAGATGAGCCCAACTTTTTTTTTTTTATAATAAAGACAGTAGGTGATCAAATGGAGAAGACAAATGACTTAATGCCTGTCAGTGATGGATTTCTTCTATTCTGTATTTACCATGTCTTTAGGTTTTTATAAGGCATCTTGTCAGGAGGCAGTCATTTATGATTGTGATCATTTCACTTGTGAGCCTACAGCCCTCTTGAGTCATTTTCTCCTTTGTAAAGTTTTCTGTTTTATGATCCCACCTATCTTTTCTCAGAATTCTCAGAGTACATGTATCACTGTGTTCAGGATTCCTTTTCCAGTATCACCAGTGCTAAACGGCCATGATTACGGTCTTCGAACATTCCCGTCTTTTCCACTTGACAAAGTACTTCCTCCCTCCTTAGGTTGAAACTGGGTCTCATTGCTTTTAGCTGAACGAGATCTTCCGCTATTGTGTACACCATATACATTCCTAAATTTATCTGTTGCATAACTGGCATTTTTCTTGCCTATGCCTTTCTTGTAGTTTCAAAATTATTATTAATTCTTGTAGAAATTTAGTCACATAGTCTCACTGGCTAGCACAGTGACTTGAATATAGTTGGTATTCAATATTTTATGTCGATCAATATATGTATTAAATTGTGTGGGGCGCCTGGGTGGCTCAGTCGGTTAAGCCTCCGACTTCGGCTCAGGTCAGATCTCACGTTCGTGGGTTCGAGCCCCGCGTCAGGCTCTGTGCGGACAGCTAGCTCAGAGCCTGGAGCCTGCTTCCGGTTCTGTGTCTCCTTCTCTCTCTGCCCCTCCCCCTCTCATGCTCTATCTCTCTCTGTATCAAAAATAAATAAAACATTAAAAAAAAAAGTTTTAAATTGTGTAATCAGTTAGGATTGTGGGAATCCAAAAGATGTTTAATGCGGGTCCTTAAGCTTATGTGCTTGGTGAAAAGGCGGCAGGACTAACACATGAAAGAACTGCAGAACAGTGCGGCAGATAATAGTGTAAACATTCAGATATAGAAAAATTACTGCTGATTGTGGTGATGAAATGGTCTTTGTGGAGAAAGTGACATTTTGAACAAATAGTAACTTTATTATCTGGCCATATTTTAGACTCTTTATCAGGAGTGAGGAAAAGGAAAAGGATGTGAGGGTAAAGAAAAGATACATTTATTTTATATTTTGCCTTATTTAAAACATCTGGGACCATGCTTACCATTATCTGGCTCTCCACCAAATAAAGTGATTCCATTTGGGTACTTGTAAAAATGCAGTATGATTGGTCAAGCCATTGTGGTATTTTAGCTGGAAGGAAACAAGATAGGGATATTAATCAGGGAAAACCGTCCTTATTTCCGTCAGAAATTAAAATTATACTTTCTATTTTTCAAAAAGAACGTTAGTGGTCTTCAGAATGTGCGTTAGTTTTTTTTTTAAGAAACTTAGATGGAGAAAACCTTCTAGAATTTATGTAATTTTCATTCTGTTTAGTATTTTTAGGTCAAAAACTAAGTTTGGTTAATTTGTTTTTATATGACTTTAAAAAAATTTTAATGTTTGTTTATTTTTGAGAGAGAACAAGAAACAGAGTGCCAGCTGGGGAGGGCCAGGGAGAGGGAGACACAGAATCCAGAGCAGGCTCCAGGCTCTCAGCTGTCTGCACAGAGCCTGATGCAGGGCTCAAAACTCACAAATCACAAGATCGTGACCTGAGCCAAAGTCAGACACTTAACTGACTGAGCCATCCAGGTGCCCCATTTTTATATAGCTTTTAACTATGCCCCTCTCCCCCGTGGTTTTATGATGGAAAACACTTACCTTGATCTAAAAATTACAAATACCAGTTGAGAAAGGTCTTAAGTATTAACAGCTTTTTTTTTCAACTGGTTTCTACCTGTAAGTACTATGTGATTTGATGATAAATTTTGGTGTCTAAGTTATTCATACTAAAAATATGCTGTTGATATTTAAGTAAATTGTGTTTTGCTATTTGTCCCTATTTTTTTTAACATGGTGCCTCTTTGATTTCGGGGGATTTGCATTAGTTATTTTATTTGGAATGATTAAGTTATTCATATGTATCTGGCATTTGTCTACTTTTTTGTTAGCTTGTGCTGAATATCATCTGTTAGTTGAATTTGCAAAATAACTGTAAAAAAACATTTTTTACTCACAAACTATTGATACCTGTGTACCATTTTATCTGTTCTGAATCTCCTGTTGCCATTTGTAATCTTGAAGATCAATGTTGTTTGGAAAGGAAATCTTCAGGATCAGTTTAATTCTTATTACAGTGTTGATACAGATCGCTTTTAGGCTATATTTAGCATGTGTCATTGAAGAAAACTATTTTATACCAATAACTTTTTATTGCATTGCATGGGGTGTCTTGTAAATATTCTGTGTACGTGAATGAAAGTAGAATTACCACTAGAAAAGGACCTAGCAGGGCACCTGTGTGGCTCAGTTGAGCTTCCGACTCTGGATTTTGGTTCAGGTCCTGATCCCCTGGTTGGTGAGGTCACGCCCTGCCCTGCAACAGGCTCTGAGGTGGCAGCATGAGCCTGTTGGGATTCTCTCTCAGCAACACACCCTTCCCCCCTGCCCGACCTCTCTCTGAAAATAAATCAACGTTAAAAAAAAAAAAAAAAAGGACCTAGCAACAGTCTTAAAGTTTCTAATTTTTCTTAAAGACATTCTTTACAATCATGGTGAGACTTGAAAAAAAATTTTTTTAAGTTTATTTATTTATTTTTGAGAGAATGTGTGTGTACAGGGAAGAGCAGAGAGAGGGAGAGAGAGAGAGAAAATCCCTAGCAAGCTCTGCAGACCCCGGGCTCAATCTCACAAGAACGGTGAGAGCATGACCTGAGCCAAAATCAGGAATCCCATGCTTAACCAACTGAGCCATTCTGGTGCCCCAAGAGTTGGAACCTTTTTTTCTTTGTTTTTGGTTTCTTTGTTTTCTTTGTTTAGATGTCTGAGTAAGGAGAGTTAACCAAAGAATGTAAGGTAGAACGATGAGAGTTATGAATGTATAACTAAAATCTCTAGTCCATTTTATCCGTGTTCTTAATGGTGAATATTTGCATTTTGTGCCCTTTAATAAATCATAATAGTAAGAATGCTGATTTTTTTCTCCTAAACTTTAAAAAAAAATTTATTTCTTTTTGAGAGAGAGAGACACACACACACATACACAGAGAATGGGAGTGGGGGAGGTCAGAGAGAGGGTGAGAGGGAGACACACAATCCGAAGCAGGCACCAGGACACGAGCTGTCAGCACAGACCCCAGCGCGGGGCTCCGTCTCACAAACCGGGAGATCGTGACCTGAGCCAAATTCGGACATTCAACCCACTGGGCCACCCAGGTGCCTTGTCTCCTAAACCTTTAAATAAGAGGTCAGCATCAAAAAGGTGCCTCTATTGACAGGTAATTTTTGAATCTATGGTCTCCTTGGACTCTTCCCAGCAATTTTTTTCTGCAAACAGTATTGTCTGCTGAGTGTAGTTTTAATAAAAATACATGTAACACGAAGGCTGGAACATAAAATATGGACTCATGCACTGTTGGTTTGACACTCTGGAAAGTAACTTGGTGATATCAAGCACATTTTAAAAGTATATATTCCTTAGTCTCCAATTCTCCTTCTGTAATTTATTATAGACATACATGTTTGTTTGCATTAAAACAACCTAAGTCTCAACAGTAAAGGATTGGGTAATTAAAATAAAATTGTATGTGCTGATGTGGAATGATCATGAAGTTATATTATAAATTGAATAAATTAAGATGCAGCCAGTATGTATATGTTTCCATTTAGGTACAAAAGTGGAATTTTAAATTATGCTAGGCATATGCAAATAACAAAGGATACATACCAACAATGGAGTACTACTCAGCAGTCAAAAAGAACGAAATCTTCCCATTTGCAACCATGTGGATGGAACTGGAGGGTATCAGGCTAAGTGAAATTAGAGAAGACAAATATCATATGACTTCACTCGTATAAGGAGTTTAAGATACAAAACAGGTGAACATAAGGGAAGGGAAGCAAAAATAATATAAAAACAGGGACAGGGACAAAACATAAGAAACTCTTAAATATAGAGAACAAACAGTTACTTAGAGGGGCTGTGGAAGGGGAGGTGGGCTAAATGGGTGAGGGGCATTAAGGAATCTGCTCCTGAAATCATTGTTGTACCATATGCTGGCTAACTTACATGTAAATTAAACAGTAAATACATTTAAAACAAAACAAAAATAAAATCTATACCAAAAAAAGGACACATACAAAAGAGTCTAAACAATGATTGATACTTCAGAGGAGGATCGCTGATTGGGAGATGGGCACAGGGGCTTAGCTTCCTGTTATGTTTTCCCACAAATCATGTCGTTAGTGGCATTCCAACCTACATCACTAACTTCAAAGTCTGCACTCCTTTCATTACACACAACTGCTGCGTTATGTCTGGTTTAAAATACCTCAGAAGTTCTTAGCTCATTTTAGTGTATGATTGGGCAACATAGCTTAATTTATTCAGAGTATAGCTTATTAACTCTGTCAGAGTACACATTCTCCTTAATGCAGAAAGCAGGTCAGATAGTATAAAATTGACCATCCATTAAAAAAAACAGTCAAAGTGACAACCTGTAGCACCACACTAAGGTAGAGATGAATAATCTGCCTAAAGTATCACTTAATTTCACCAAGATGTCCATGTCAATACAGTGCTTCACTTAATCTAAATCAGGACCTGCGTACCGTACATGTGATTGTAGGATATCTGGGTGGTAGACCAAGATCAGCTGAGCCTCAAATTAGAGCCAGCACGGTCACTAATGGTTTCGAATGAAATAATCTTACAAGGCCCAATTCATTTATGCTCTCTTTTTCAGTCTTGAAGTTTTGCGGCATGGTTATGTCTTAAGTTGCTGGTATAGTCATGGAGCATGACTAAGCCCCAAAGAAGAAAAGACCACAATTGAAGTCATGGGTGTAGCTTTCTTCCAGATTTCCCACCCATTATTTCAAAAATTCCCAGCAATCAGAAATGATGTGCATTTGTTTTTGTAACCAGTTGGTCCTGTTGTAGGTAGATAAGATTGCTTAACTCAAAGTAGTGTCGTCATATTTTCTGTGTCATTACTCACCCTCTGTCAGTTCTGTGCTTGTGTGCTGCCTTGGTTAAGGCCTTTAGCTCACAGCTGGACCATCATTTTTAACCTTATAACTGGTTCGTTTGCCTTTAATCTCTTCTTCCATCCTTATTCTTGCTTGATTTTAAAAGCTATTTATTGATGTCACTCCAGCTAAAACCTTTTAAAATTGCTTCCTCCTCTCTAAAGCAACTTTCTCCAAACCTTTTTTATTAGCAAAATTACATATTACAGAAAAAAAGAATTTACAAACCTGTTGAGGAATTTAAACTTTTCCCATTTTTTTTGCATAGTATATGATAAAAGTGACTTTAAAATATTTTATTATGGATATATATAATAAAGTTCTCCCTAACGTTTTGTTTTTTCCTGCCTTTTCAACCATGCTGTCCATATATAAAACTTTTATTGTATTCCCATTGTTTACTCAGTCTCCCTTGAACATAAATTTTATATGTGTGTGTGTGTGTATACAGTTTTTCTTTTTTGAGAGAGAGAGCTAGAGAGAGCCAGCTTGCATGAGAGCAGGGGAGGAGCAGAGAGAGAGGGAGAGAGAATCCCAAGCAGGCTCCATGCTGTCAGTGCAGAGCCCGACCCAGCACTTGATCTCACAAGTATGAGATCGTGACCTAAGCCCAAATCAAGAGTTGGACACTTGAGCTGACTGGGCCACATAGGCACCCTCTAATGAACTCATATTAGTGAAACTTTGAGGTGTTAGTTTTAGCTGACTAGGTTTTTTTTTTTTAAGATGTTAGTTGGAGTTTAGGCCTCATATCTTTATCTTTTTTCATACCTGGAACCAAAGCCTAAAGTCGGCGATGTATAAATGTTTACTTGACATGAGTACTGAAAAGAGACCGTGTTTTATTTGTCTGTGTCACCGGCGCCTAACACTGCCTGGCAAAAAGCTTTGAATAAATGTTGAGGCTGTGTTAAATGAACTTTAGGTAGGTAGTAGTATCCTGTAAGTATGTGAGTGTAGAATATTCCTTGGGAGCATTAGCCTTTCCCTCTGTAGCCTGGTCCCTCAACTTTGCCTGAGCAAAGCTCAGTCAACTCTCCTCTTGCTGAATCCGTTCACAGTATCAAGCCCAGCTGACCTGGAACCTAGGAGATCTGAACCTGCGTGCTCCTAGTTATTATTCAAGGGAACTTAATGGTTTAGAGCTCAGGCCTCCACATGGAAGAGCTTGACTCTGCCACTTCCTCGCTGTGCCACTGTGCTCGTCTGTTTCATCTGCTACAAATAGCAGATAGCAGTGACCCGTCTTGCAGAGGGCGGTGATGAGGTTAAGAAAGGTTAGATCTGGAAAGTGTCTGGCATAGCATTTGGCACAGAATAAGTGGTCCAAACGTGTTAAGATATAAGAAGAAGAAGAATTTTTTAATGTTTATTTATTTTGAGAGAGAGCGAGCGCATGCATGCATGTGCAAGAGGAGGAGGGACAGACAGAGAAGGAGAGCGAGATTCCTAAGCAGGTTCCACACTGTTGGCACAGAGCCCGGTGTGGGGCTCAATCGCATGGACTCTGAGATCATGCCCTGAGCTGAAGCCGGGAGTAGGATGCTTAACTGACTGAGCCACTTAACTTCCCAGAAATAGAATAATAACTATTGATGATAGTTATTAATAACCCTCCCTTTTGCCTGTCCACTGTTCATATGGTAAAATCATTCAGCGCTATAGAAGTTTTAACTTAAGTAGTTTGTTATAAAGTTTCTGCATTTAAGGCTCTTCCTAAATGTTAGCCTTTTGAAGTCTAGCCCATTGAGGAATCTTGTGACAAAGAAAATGACAGCCGACTACAAACTGGGAGACCTAATTTCTACTCCTGCCTTGCTCACAGATGATTTATTAACCTTTAACATACAGTGATCTGATTGTATCATTGTTATCTGTGTACATGACTTAATTCCAGTGGCTTATAAGCTTATTTAAGGCAAGGACCAAATCTTACTGAAGTTTACATTTCCCACTGAGGATTACTAGATAATTAATACATGGCTCTTTGTTCTCCTCTGTGAAAATGTGGGGCTTGGACTCTCTAAGATTCTAGCTTTCAAAGATTTTGAACATAGGAGTCAGTGAAATGAGCCCCAGCATTGGAGAAGAATTGAGGATCAGAAAATATAAATGTAAGTTTGTCTCTGACAGATCTCTGAGATCCATACTTAAGCCGTTAATATATTAAAATGTTCATACATGATCTCAGGTTTAAGGATAATTACGTTTAAGGGAAATTTATTATTATCTTGCTATGTATTGAATTTCGATTGTAATATTTCTTTATTTACCATGACGTAGATTTATTTAGGCATGGTTCAGTAAACCACCTTTACTGAAAGAACTGAAATATAAATCTAATTGTTTGGTAATACTTTCCTCCATATCTTTTCATTATGAATTGGGTACTTTCATGACTTTTTCATTATCAGATGTTCATATTATAAAAAGTATTAAATGTCCTAGGGGGTAAAATACCAACAAAACTCAGATGGTACAAAGAAGAGTAGTATATAGTGAAAGTTTTTCATTTTTTTTAATGTTTATAATTTTTGAGAAACAGAGAATCAGAGCACGAGCAGGGGAGGGGCACCGAGAGGGAGACAGAATCCGAAGCAGGGGCTGTCAGCACAAAGCCTGATAAGGGGCTCAAACTCATGAAATGTGAGATCGTGACCTGATCTGAAGTCAGATTCTTAACTGACTGAGCCACCCAGGCGCCTCTGAAAATTTTTAATTCTGCTTATTTGCATCAATTATATTAATAACTTATTGTGTTTATTTACAGAAACATTTAATAAGCATACACAACACACCTGCATGGACTTTTATACCCACATCCTTTAACACAAATTGTCCTTTATCCCTTACTATACCTTCATTTCAATCACCTGGTATACAATAGTTGTTCAGTAAATGTTTCTTTGAATTAACCAGTACTCTTTATCTATCAACAGATGTTCAATTCAATTCTTTTTGAATGTTTATTTAGAGAGAAAGAGAGAGAGAGGGCGAGTGAGCATGCAAGCCGGCAGAAAGAGAAGGAGAAAGAGAAATCCCAAGCAGTCTCTGTGCTATAAACATGAAGCCCGACTCAGGGTTTGATCCCATGAACCATGAGATCATGACCTGAGCTGAAATCAAGAGTTGGACACTTAACTGAATGAGCCACCCAGGCGCCCCTGTTCAATTACATTTAGTGTTTTTCTTTAATGTTTACTTTATTTTTAGAGAGAGAACGCACACATGTGCTTGCGGGAGAGGAGGGGCAGAGCTAGGGAGAGAGGGAATCCCAAGCAGGCTTGATGCTCAGCATGGAGCCCAACTCGGGGTCAATCTCACGCGAGATCATGACCTGAGCTGAAATCGAGTTGGGTGCTTAACCAATTGAGCCGCCCAGGCAGCCCTGATTACATTTAGTTTTTAAAATACTATGTAATTTCCATAAAATACCTTTTCAGTTTTTTGAACTATTGTAAAAGTATACCCTGTCAGTAATGCTAAAATATTAAATATAAATATATCTGAGATTTTCATATGTGATTTATAAAATTAATCTGTATTCTTTATAGTCACACTGTGTATAATGAATTTTGTTTTCAGACCTAATTTGAAACCTACATACAGGTTTTACCAGTTTGCCAACTATGATGAAACTTCTGAGCCATTCAGTTTCTTGAGTTATAAGGTGAATTATTAAGAAGTTACACAACACTAGAATTTGAAGAAGTGCTTTGTGGTATACTTCATATTAGAATATGATAGCTTCTTTCTTAATAAAAGAGGTTACATTTTTCAAACTATTTCTCTTTTAAGAGTACTTAGAAAGGCACTTACCTTGGGAAAGAATTGTGGCTGAATCTGAAGAAGTATATTTTTCTTAGAGCTATAATATTACCTGTTATTAGTCTGAAAATCCAAAGTACTTTTACAAAATTTGTTATAGGTTATTTCAGTCAGAATTGAAATTATTTTCTTCATTAGTGGGTTTTTCTTTTCTGACATAGTAGAACAAATTTAAAGGAATTAGGAGATTTGTACTTTTGTGACATCATTGTTATTATTTAGAAAGGTGTCAGATTTTTTTTTTTTTTGAAAATATAAAGTGTTGGCTTGGACTAAAAGTTTATTTAGAAAACATTTTTCAATGGTCATAATAATGCCAACTTGAAAAGTGTATGTATGTTTGCTTTCCCCAAGGACTTTTCCATTATACAGAGTTCTTTGAAAATAGTAATAGTAACATTATAATAGAGAAATAATGTATGGTTCTTAAACAGCTCTAACCTAGGTCTACATGTATGATTAAACATAATATGAAGAGGAAGAGAAAGATATACTTAGAAAACTAACATTAGATGGATATTTAACATAAAAAAATATTGATCTGAAATCAGCAACCAGCATCATCTTTTTTTTAAGCTTATTTGTTTATTATTTGGAGAAAGAGTGAGAGAGAGAGCAGGGGAGGGGCCGAGAGAGAGGGAGAGAGAGAATCCCAAGCAGTCTCCCTGCTATCGGCATAGAGCCTGATGCAGGGCTTGAAGCACGAACCGTGAAGTCATGACTGAAGCTGAAACCAAGTTTCAGCTGCTTAACCAACTAAGCCACCCAGGCACCCCACAACCAACATCATCCTTAGCATTCTGTGGAAATCAGGAATAGAAGAGTGAGGACTAATGTCACAATACCAGAATATTGGTTGATAAAAGTTCATCCCATTGGGTGTACATGCTTTATGCGTAATACACATATTGGAGAGAGCAGAATGAGGAGTTAAGATGTGATTAAGAGAAGAGGATATAGTGCTCAAGTAGAGTTTCTGGTTGGGGCAGTAATGGCCAGATAAACACATACATCAGGAAAATCTAGATGTTAGATACATAGTCAAAGAATGTGAAGAGACAATTCGCACACACACTTAAGGTAGATAGCTAATATATTTTCCAGAGTGTTCAAGTTCACCAGGAATCAGATGCATAAATAAGGAAGATATACTTTTACAGTATGTTAAATTGGTGAGATTAAAAATAGTAATACCAAGCATTGACATTACTACTGCTGGAATTTAGATTGCAGTATATAACTTACTTTGGAAAACAGTTTAAGCAATGTGTATCGATAGCCTCCATGATAAGGCAGATTCTCACTATATAAGCTTCAATGTCAAACAATAGAGGGAAAACATTTTAAAAAATCTGTTTTGTCATATAATAATAGGGAATAATAATAGCTATTTCCTAGTATTACAACTCTAATATTAAAATCTAGGATCAGCGGATCATAGCAATGTTTAATTCAACAAGTTTTATTATTTTTACTTTTTTTACTTGCTTTGTCTCGTGTCTAGATATTTTTCCAACCCACTCACTGTTCATCCAAAAATCCATCCTATTTTTTTGCATTTCAAATTAAGCTGCAGACAACCGTATACTTTCCTCTAAATACTTTAGTACGCATGTCATTAATAAGAGCTCAATATTTAGAATTCTTTTTCTTTCAAGGTAAGATATAAAGACAGTAAGATATATGTCTTAAGTGTTCCATCTGATGAGTTTCAACCAAAGAATATACCTGTTATAACCCAATCTCCTATCAGTATATACATTACTTTCATTCTCAAATGTTCCCTCATGTTCCTTCCCAAGTAGCACCCCATTCCAAGAACAACCTTTTTGCATTTTTCTCCTGTAAATTGAATACAGACTATATTGCTTGTCCTGAAACACCACTTAAATGAAATTATACAGTATGTACTCTTGTATAAGACTTCTTTCATTCATCATAAAGCATTAAGGTTCATGTTGTATATATCAGTAGTTTTGCTTTTGTTTTTGTTTTTGTTTTTTTGGTTGCTGAGTATTGTTCCTGAATTCAACTCACTTTTAATGTGAACTTTTCTTAAGTAATCTCTCCACCCAACGTGGGACTCAAACTCATGACCCCAAGATCAAGAGTAGCATACTCTACGAACTGAGCCAGCCAGGTGCCTTTTCAATGTGAACTTTTGACACTTCTGTGTTTACTTTTGTTATTTGTTGTTATTTCTTGGCTCATGCATAAAAGGAACTATCCTGTAATGAGGGATACTGTAATATTTTGGGGTTTTTTGGGTCATTTGTTTAATTCTGTGTTGAAACTTAATAGCAAGTTATTATTTATCAGGTATAATTAAATTGTAAGGAAATTAGGGGCGCCTGGGTGGCTCAGTCAGTTAAGCGTCCGACTTTGGCTCAGGTCATGATCTCACAGTTTGTGGGTTCAAGCCCTACTTCAGGTTGTGTGCTGACAGCTAAGAGCCTGGAGCCCGTTTCAGATTCTTTGTCTCCCTCTCTCTTTCTGCCCCTCCCCCCCCACATGCTCTGTCTCTCTCTCTGTCTCAAAAATAAATAAACTATAAAAAAACTTTTTTTAATTGTAAGGAAATTAAATGCTTCTCTGGATACAAACACAGTGTTCTAAAGAAGAGTGCTACATATAGAATTTTACTTTATTTACCTTTATAGGAATTTAAAGGTAAGGTACATTGGTAATGACATACTCTATGAAGAGTGAAGTCATTTCAATCATGTACTGGTTGTTTTAAAAGAAGATGATGGGGAGGGGAGGCGCCTGTTGGCTGGCTCAGTTGGAAAGCATGCGACTCTTGATATTGGGGTTGTAAGTTCAAGCCCACATTGGGTGTAGAGATTATTTAAACAAACAAACTAAAAAAAAATGGGGGAGCCCTATGTGGGGTCCAAATTTGTTTCTATAATTGTGTTGAGACGTCCATATTGTGCTTTCTCAACACAGATAATCTATTTCCTTACATCAATATAAACAGTACTGTGTAAAGTGGCTCATTTTAGTAAGAGACAAGCTAGTTTTTCCCCTTTTTTGCATTAGCTAGATACATCACCCTTAATATCAGCTTTGATTCCTTCACTTACATGAGAATGTTTATCTAGTGTTCTCTGTTTAGGGGCACTTAAAGTCTGGTGAAAGCTAAGGACTCCCCAGCACTACCATGCACTTGAAACGCAGAACCTGTGAAGCGCCTCTGTTCACCTTTTATATCTCATATTACAAATTCAATAAATGAAGTCTGTAGGTGTCATTTTGTTTTCTCTTTTTTTACTTAAACCCACATCATTATACTAGCAGGACACATGGCTCTACATTAAAAACACAACCTGAATCTGACCACTTCTTATATTCTACTGCCACTATTCTGGTTTAAATCTGATAATCTCTTACCTATGTGACTGTATTAGGCTTTTATAAAATTTTTCATTTTATGATTTTTTAAGTTTTTATGTAAGTTCCAGTTAACATACAGTTTAATACTAGTTTGAAGTGTACAACTTAGTGATTTATCACTTCCCTGCCACACGCAGTGCTCGGCACAGGCGCTCTGCCCCTTCATCCCCGTCACCTATTTGGCCCATCCCCTCTGGTGACCCTCAGTTGGTTCTCTAGAGTTGAAAGTCTGTTTCTTGGTTTGCCTCTCTCTCGCTTTTTTTCCCCTTTGCCCGTTTGTTTTGTTTCTTAAATTCCACACATGAGTGAAATTATATGGTATTTGTCTTTCTCTGGCGTATTTCACGTAGCAGAATACCCTCTAGCTTAATTGGGCTCTACAAACCGTTTTCCTTTAGCATATATAAGCCAAATGATTTTCTGAGAATTGCGTGCTTTGGTGTTTCTCTTTGTACTTGAAGTAAAACTCAGACTGTTTACGGTGGGTTTCAGGCTGTTTACACCAGTCTCTGTTATTCCAGCCCATGTCTGCCTGAAACCCTTGTATGTCATTGTCACCTCTTGAGAAGGACTTTCCCTGAGCACGCTAATACTACACCCAGCCTGCAGCTGCCTCCTCTTCCGGCCTGCTCTTCTTTTCTTTTCTTTATACCATTTTGATCATCTGATTTAATCTAATTAATTCATTTTCTTTTTTTACTTAATGTTCTCTTTCCCACTGTAGACTATTCTTGACAGGGTCAGTCTTGGTGACCCAGAATCCCGGGCACTCAACATGGTACCTGACAAACAGTAATAGGGCATGAAGTGCATTCAAGTATTAAGTGCAGTTCAGTCAGTCTTTCCCTAATTTGAATATTTGAGTCCCTCATTTCTTTTTATTGTTTCCTGTACAGTAAAACAGCACTAGATTTTTATGATGGCCCCAACACTTGCGAAATCCTACAATGTCCTCTGAGGAGGAAAGCTAGGCAGTTGTGTACTATGTTGGGAAGAGTAGAAAGCTGAGCTAGTGTTTACTAGGCAGGAACCACCGTCCTTGAAAAGCTTCCTTGAAAAGCCAGTTCTGTATGCGCAAGTGTACAATTTGATAGAGAAATAGATTCCTTTGTAAAATCGATTTTATTAACGTATTTTATACCCGGTTCCTTCCAGTACACTATTACAAAATGTCCTCGCTGCCTGCCTGACCCCTTGGAGCTTCTGTACCCGCAAATCTTACTACTTACACTAGTCCTTACTTTCAAAACCCCATATACTTGTTTGTTCCTCCCCTCATTAGTTGACTCGGTAGACATTTATTCTTTAGGGCTCAGTTTAAAATATTTTCTGATTGGGGCCCCTGGGTGGCTCAGTAGGTGGAGCATCAGACTTCAGCTCAGGTCGTGATCTCACGGTCTGTGAGTTCGACCCCAGCTTCAGATTCTGTCTCCCTCTCTTTCTGCTCCTCTCTCATTCTCTCTCTCTCTCTCCCTCCCAACCTCCCTCTCTCTCTCAAAAGTAAATAAACATTAAAAACATTTTTTAAAAAATATTTTCTGATTGAAGCTTTCCACAGCTCCATTGAGTCTGGGAGTCACTGACAGTGAAGTGGGATCCAAGAGACAAGACAGTTGTATATAAAAAAACAAACAACAAAAAACCAGCTGCATCACAGAGATCTAATAAGAATTGAGATATTTTTGTATAAATTAATTTTTCCTTTTCTACTGTTTTACTTTTCTGCATAGTACTTGATCTTTTGGGATACTGTGTCCTTATCTGTTTTTTCACTGGTCTGTACCCAGAATCTACAACAGTACCTGGGACAGATTATGGTGTTTCATACGTGTTTAGTGAATGAATAAATGATAAAACATTAAAACCACCCCTAGTGTGGGGATCCTATGAAAACAGGCCTCAGGCCACATTTGGCTCAGGTGTTGGCTGGCCAACCCCTGTTCTAACACACTATTTCCTTTAACAAATGAATGTTTTTAAATTATAGAAAATAGGGAAAGCACTTTAACATTTTTCATACTGTGTTCTAGGTAACATTATCTCCTTGTGATAATAAATAGATATTCAAAAAAGGAATGTATTAGATAAATGATTGGGGAAAAGCTGTCTTATTTTGTTTTACCTCATGACTTTTATGATTCTTTGATATGCTGATGTGCACTATAAAACCTGAGAATAGGGATACCTGGGTGGCTCAGTCGGTTAAGCGCTCAGCTTCAGCTCAGGTCACGATCCCGTGTTTCACGAGTTTGAGCCCCATGTCGGATTCTGTGATGACAGCTCAGAGCTTGGACCTGCTTCAGATTGTGTGTGTGTCTCTCTCTCTCTGCCCTTCCCTTGCTTGTGCTGTGTGTCTCTCTCTCAAAAATAAACACACATTAAAAAAAAGTTTTTAATTAAAAAAAAAAACCCTGAAATTACACACACACACACACACACACACACACACATCTATATTTGTTTCTTTTTTTAAACTCTTCTTAGGAGCATCTTGAGGCACTAAGACCTTTGTGAAAAATATTTAGGGAACTTATTACATTTATCTTGTCTTCATTTTGGAAGGATATTTTTGTTGAATACAGAATTTGAATTGCATTGTTTCTCATTGCAACTCCAAAGTTCATTTTTTTAAATTAATAGTTTTATTTAGACAGAATGTAGGTATTTTAAAATTCACCCTCTAGACTGTATGATTCAGGGTGTTTTTAATATATCTATAGAGTTGTGCAACCATCTCCTAATCTAATTTTAGATCATATTCCTCACCCCAAAAAGAAGTTTCTCACCGATTATCACACATCCTATTCACCTCCACCCCACAGCCCTGGGAAATTACTTAATCTACTTTCTGCCTCTATAGATTTGCCTATTTAGTACATTTCTTACATGTAATATGTGGTTCTTTTGTGACTGGCCTCTTTCACGTAGCATATATCCAAGCCCCATCATGTTATAGCACGTATCAGTATTTCAGTCCTTTTTACTGCTGACTGATATCCAACTGTATGGGTGTCTATGCTACATTTTATTTCTCCATTCATCAGTTAATGGGCATTTTGTTCTTCCCACCTTTTTGCCATTGTGCGTAATGCTGATGTCAACAATCACATACAAGCTTTTCTGTGGACGTACATTTTCATTTGTTCTGGATAGAAGAGGAACTGGCTTCGGTCATATGGTAACTCCAACGTTTAGCCTTTTGAAGAATTGCCAGCTGTTTTCCAAAGTGGCTGCACCATTTTACATTCCTACCAGCAATATATGAGATTTTCCCAATTTTTCAACATCTTGACCAACAATGGAATTTTTTTGGTCTTTTTATTAAAGTAAGGTAATTCATATACCCAAAATTCACTATTTTAAAGGGTACCATTCCATAGTTTTAGTGTATTTACAAATTGTGCGATCATTGTTATTCTGTATTCCGGAACATTTTCATCAACCCTAAAAGAAATCCTATATCCACTAGGAGTCACTACTTATTCTCCTCCATCACCACTGATCTATTTTGTGTTTTATCGATTTGCCTATTCTAGACATTTCATGTGAATGATATCATACAATATATGACCTTATATGTATGGCTTCTTTCACTTAGCATGTTTTCAGGGTTCATCTGTGTTGTAGCATGTGTGAGTACTTTTTTCCTGAATAATACTCCATTGTATGGATATGCCACATTTTATTTATTCATTCCTCAGTTGATGGACATATGATTCATTTGTGGTATGTTGCCATTGTGAATAATGTTGTGAATGAACACTCATGAGCAAGTTTTTGTGTGAATGTAGGTCTCCATTTCTCTTGGGTATACACCTAAGGTATGTACCATGTGGGAATCCTGTGTTTAACTTGTCAAGGAACTGCCAAACTTTGCCTAAGTGGTGGAGCCACTTTACATTCCAGCCAGCAATGTTTCCACTTTCTCCATATCCTCTGAAACACTTGTTTCCTGTCTTCTTGATTATAGGCATCTGGTGGGTTTGAAATGGTCACTCATTGTGGTTTGAGTTTCATTTCTCTGATGACTAATGGTGTTGGGCATCCTTCAGTGTACTCATTGGCCTTTTGTATATCTTCTACTTTTACAAGAATGCTTCAGCTTTGGGGGTGCCTGGCTGGCTCAGTTAGAAGAGCAAGCAGCTCTTGATCTTGGGGTCATGAGTTCAAACCCCACATTGGGTATAAAGATTACTCAAATACGGGGCGCCTGGGTAGCTCAGTTGGTTAAGCAACCGACTTCGGCTCAGGTCATGATCTCACAGTTTGTGGGTTCAAGCCCCGCATCAGGTTTTGTGCTGACAGCTCGGAGCCTGGAGCCTGCTTCAGATTCTGTCTCCATCTCTCTCTGCCCCCTCCCCTGCTCACCCTCTGTCTGTCTCTGTCTCTAAAAAATAAACATTAAAAAAATTTTAAGATTACTCAAATAAATAAACTTTTTTTAAAAAAGGACTGGGGGGGTGCCTGGGTGGTTCAGTCGGTTGAGCATCTGACTTCGGCTCAAGTCATTATGTCACAGTTCGTGGGTTTCAAGCCCACATCCAGCTTCGTGCTGGTGGCAGGGAGCCTGCATCAGCCAGCCTTCTCAGGCTGCCTTTCTCTCTGCCTTTTCCTCCCCTACCCCCAAAAATAAACATAAAAAAAAAAAAAAGATTGCTTTTTCTAGGATCAATTTCCTAATATTTGCAAAAGAAGAGGGGAAAGTCAGCAAAGATTTTCTTTTTAAATAGGGATTGCAAGGTTTCCACTGAACCTGTGTATTCAGGATTTTTGCTGTCCTAACATGGCTGGGTCTTCTCATCTATAAGTATTTTATTCTTTTGGATGTTACTGGAAATGAAATTTCTTTTTAAAAAGTTTGCCTTAGGATTATTCATTCCTAGTATCTTAAAATTTCAATTTTTTGTGTTGATCTTATGTTCTGCAACTTTTAGAAACTTACTTCTTAGGTCTAATTATCTTTTAGTGGTTTCTATAGTTTTTTTTATATTTAAAATTTAAAAAGTTATGCTTCTTCCTTTCCAACCAATGCCTTTGGTTTCATGGGTTTTTATGAGAAATCGGCAGTCATTCAAACTGCTGTCCCCCTATGTGTAAAATATTATTTTTCTCTGGCTGCCTTTCATATTTTCTCTTCATGTTTGGTTTTTAGGAGTTTGATTATGATGTCCTAAGTTTCTGTTCTCTTTATCTTCGTTAATGTTCTTTGAGCTCCTTGAATTTGTATCTGTCCCATCTCTTGTCTCACCTATTGTTGACCCCAGCTTCACATTTATCAGATCTTTTATTATTTTCCCACAGGTCCCTGAGGCTTTTATTTTTTTAATCTTTTTTTCTTCTCCGTTCTTAAGATTGTATAATTTCTACTAATCTATCTTGAAGGTGACTGACTTCTTCCTTAGTTAACTATTTCCATTTTGTTACTAAACTGTTAGAGAATTTTAAGTTTCAGGTAATTTCCTATTTTAGGGTCTCCATGGGTATTTTTAATATTCTGTATTTTTCTGCTAAGATTTTCTCCATTTTTCACTGTATGCACATATTCCTTTATTTCACTGCACATAGTTTTACTAGTTATTTTTAAATCTTAGTCTGTTAATTCTATTATCTGGATTATCTTCTGTGTTTAGTCTTGAGACTGGGTCACATTTTACTGGTTCTTGTATATGAAGTAGTTTTGGACTATATGGTGGACAAATGTGTGCTGTGTTGGGAAGACAGGATTTTGGTATATGTTTTCAAAAAATGTTTTTTTCATTGGAGATTGTATTCTGGAATTCAGTCTGCAAACTCTGATACAGTAGCTCAAATTTCATTTCAGTTTTGTTTTGTTTGATTTGGTTTTTTTGTCTTTAAGTGAACTGGTTGCAGTCTGCCCTTTGTGTGCATTGTTAAGAGTTAGCCAGAGTTTGGGGCAGGAAAACTCTAGTTATTTTAAAGCAGTTTAATTGAGGGGCACCTGGGGGACTCAGTCGGTTAAGCACCAAACTCTTAATTTTAGCTCAGGTCATGATCTCACTTGAGATTGAGCCCTGAGTTGGGCTCCACGCTGAGTGTCGAGCCTGGTTGGGATTCTTTCCCTCCCTCTCTCTGACCCTCTCTTGCTCATGCTCTCTGTCTCAAAATAAGTAGATAAACTTTAGTAAAAATAAAGTAGTTTAATTGATGTGAGCATTTTTACCTTAGTTTACTTTTTCAGTAGAATTTATTTATTTATTTTAGAGAGAGAAAACATGAGCAGAAGAGAGGAGCAGAGGGAGAGAGAGAAAGAGAGAGAGAGATTGCATCTTAAGCAGGCTCCATGTATGGAGCCTGACATGAGGCTCGATCCTCTTGGCCTAGGATCATGACCTGGGCAGAAAGCAAGAGTTGGACACTCAGCCAAGTGAGCCACCCAGGTGCCCCTGTTTTAGTAGAATTTAGAATCATAGTTTTATTAACTGTTTATAATCATAGGTAAATGATTTCCAGGGTTTTCTCTTGACAAATAAAAATAAATTTATTTTTCTCATTATTACAGATCGAGCTGGGAGCATCAGTACTCTTGATTCTTTAGACTTTGCCAGATATTCAGATGATGGGAACAGGGAAACAGATGAAAGAGTGGCAGGTGAGTAACATTGTAAAGACAGATTTGGATTCTTTCACATTCAAGAAATAATAAAATGACTTGAGGAATTCTCTTCTTTCTACAATTTGGTATGTGAATATAAGTATAAAAGTTAATATGCAAAGTTATGTTACTAATTCATTGGCTATAGGGAACATTCTAATCCCCACCTATCTCTTCCAGTCATGCTGTGCGTTTCTGGTTGTACACACCTAAAATTTGCTTAATTCTGATTGTGGGCAACAGTTTACAATCATGTAGTTCTCTAACTGGTGCAAAATAGGTTCCTTTGATCTTCCAAACGAGAGTCGATGTTTAGGTGTTACATATGGATACAACACTACTGATTATGAAAATTGGTTGAAATACCTCCACACTGGTTGCTTAATAAAACTTTGTCTTGAGACCCATTAATTGCTCCCTAGTTATCACAGCATCCCTCCAGAAATTTCCCTTCACTTTCCCATGTGCCAGAAAATAAAGGGTTAATATGTGGTACGGCAGGGGCCTCCAGGACCTTGCTTATTCCCATAAGACCAACACTCTTCTAAATGCTTGGTTATTCAGTCCAGTCTCCTTCCCATCAGTCTGCCTTCTAGGCGTCACCATTGTATCTGAAAGAACTTCAGAAGACCAGTTCACACTCACTGTGTTCTGCCCTCATGTGATGAAGCCAGTAGGATTCTGGTCGGGGTCTACCCAGGAAATTACCAGTGTAGCAGGCTTAGATCCTGTAGTGTCAAATGTCTGGGACCTGCCAGGTGCCTCAAAGCTGTGGCTATCTGTAATCGAAGTCCTTCTTGAGTGCTTTGTAGGAATTATGGTTTTCATAGAACATCGGCTCCTAGCTGGGGAAAGGAGAGAGACGTTATCAGTTAGGTATTTTGCTCTCCACCAGAATGGTGACCCTGTACCAGGAATGATACCACATGGGACAGATGCCCCCCATGGGGGCAGTGTGGGATCAGGGAATATCCATAATGAGGATTCCTTTTTAGACCAACTCTGTTGAATTTTTCTTCCAATTACTGTGAGAAATTTATTACAGTCTACCAAACATTTACCTTTCATGGTCATTTTGAATAAAAACGAGTGCTAATTTTTATGTAGCACTTGATCTGTTCTAATCACTGATCTAAATGTATATTAACTCATTGACTTACAGGCTTGTCATCATCTTCTCTTCCCCAGGAAACTGAGACACTCAGAGCGATCATGTAAGACTTTAGTGGCAGGCTAGAATCCAAGTGCCAGTAGCCCAGCAACAGAGCCCACAACTGACTGTCCAGTAGAGTACCTCTTAGCAGGAAGAATGAGGTTTGACCTAATTAAAAATGACATTTCAATATATGATTTTCAGTCATTGCTCAAGATAGAAATATTGAATAATTTTAAATCTCAGATGGTATTGCAGGACTTAGGAAAAAAAAATGATGAAACTATTTTCCGGTTAGCAGAAGCTAAGAGAGGGTTCAGCAGTGTGAGTAGTAGCAATATCAATTGAATGGGGAAGGCATTTTAAGAGTTTAATGTGGCTCCCCATGTCAATTATTTATTGACTGTTGTATCAAAACAATCACATTAGTAATATCTTAAAATTAACAGATTAAACAGATTATTTGAATAATTTTAGGACTAATTTATCCTGATTTTATCATTTGTTAAGTAGTATGTTATATAATTATATAGTATATGTTAGATGTTAGGTTTTTTATGTTATTTATTAAATATTAAATACATGGTAGTTTATTAGACTAATCAAACATATCTGGTCTTGCACATTGTACTATCGTTCAATTGGTTATATAATTAGAAAGTAACACCAACCCCAAAATTGGCCACACAATTATTTTCTTTCCTTTAATTTCAAAATCCTAACTTTTAGATTTAGTCAGATTTAAGGGATTCATCATTATTCTCATTATTTAGGTATTTTAGTCTTTCTATTTAGGGGAAACATTGATGTAAAAGCAAAATGTTATGTAACCAAGCATAACTAAGAATGAAATGTTGTAAATACATGGTGGTTTTGACCTTGTATTTTTAATCTAAAGATTAGACTCTCTAGGTTTGGGAAGATAAAGTAATTTTTTATCATTATACAGTGCAAATATGTAAATAAATGCTATCTTTTATCTTCATTAGAAAAGGGAAGGAAAATGTTATTATAAGAGAGTAACTTTCAGACTTATGGAGCTTTTTGTACCATTGCCCATTACTGAACCCAATATGTGATATACAGTGACACGTTATGAAAAAGTTTCAATTAATCACAATTCCCATTTTCAAAAAGATCTTTGACTCCTTGCTAGCCTTTGGTAGTAACTTAAAAGCTTATCAAAAGACCAATAATCCAGAAAAGATTCTACATCTGTGATTGGATCCCATGTAAACCTCACTAAGAAAGAACAGAAATTTCTTTATTAAATTTTTCTATACTCATTTGGGCAGAAGGAGTTTATGGATAACACAGATATTGATTTGAGTCATTGCCGCACCACGTAAATGTAGGGTCTGCTCTCCTCTCTATTCAGCTGTTGCTCTTTATAAGACAAATAGATACTGTTTGTCTTCAGCGTCATTCTTACTATGTTTTTCCTAAATTTAAAAATCTGGTTATTTTTTCAAGCCTGTATAGGTTTTTCTGCAAAGAGGAAGACATCTCAAACTAATGTTTATTAAGCACCGGCTCTGTGCCCCACTCTGTGCTGGAGCGCTTTGTGCAAAATGTTTTATTTAATCTCGTTAACAGTCCTGAAGGATAGGTCATGATCTCCGTATTTCCTAGATCGGAAAACTGAGGCTCACCACGATTAATAAATTTGCTCAGTAGCCTCCGTATGGTAAGGATCAAGACATACGTTTTTATTCCAGAGCCCACGATGTGTCTTGTATTATCAGCCTGTAGCTTTGACCCACCGGCACATTCATGTGGATGGCAGAACAGTATGTCTTTCCCGTATAAGATGATTTCAAATTAGCCATTTTTTTAAAAGAAGTAAATTTTTAAAAAGCTTTTCATTTTAAATATTTTTCATTTCTGAATTTAGAAGTATAAATTTTCACATAAAAATGATTTAAAACCTAATAGACACCAAACCAATATGAGCTCAACCTGAGTCTTCTGTATGTTCTTCAAGAAATACCTCTTGGTTGGTACATATACATTTCACTCCGTAAATTTTCAAGTTTTCTTAAAGATAGCAAGGGACAGGTCTATTTTAAATGTTGGGATTGCCATTTTAAAGTTTATTTTAGACATTCTAAGCATCTGCTATGTGTTAGGCACTAGATACAGAAGCATGAAATAGATAAAGTTTCCGCTCTTAAGGAATTTGTCCTGAAAATGTCCATACCTGTAATATAAATAAATATTCAATACTCTAGAAACTGTGGTAAGGGGCTTGTTAACTTGGGGGCCACCTATAACCCTGTCTCAGTTTCACATGACCTGTTGTTATCCATTCATTCAATCAATATTTGTGGAGTGCTTACTCTGTACTCAAGGTATTATGCTGTTCTATTAACAGTAACCAACAAAGTAGACATTTGAAGCCTATAAATCTTACATAATCTAGTAGACATTCAAAAACGGTGTGATTTTTGCCTGGGAAATAACCTGGCCTGTTCCCTAAGAAGCAGCATCAGTAACCCCTTTCATCCCTTAGCTCTTGGCCTGCAACACACATATCCAGATTTACCAGATTAAATAAGCCCATTTGTCTCTATTTCCTATTAATAGTACTTTTTGTTTTTCTCATTTTGAGCCTTACTTAAATCTTTATGATTTTGTATGATTTTAAATGATGTAGATGCTCCAATAGGCTTTAAAGGCAACAAGCTCTTAATATGGTTGTAGGGTGTTGTAATTTTTTTTTTAAGTTTATTTATTTGAGAGAGGGAGGGACAGAGAGAGAGGGGGAGAGAGAGAATCCCGAGTAGGCTCCACAATGAGCGCAGAGCCTGATGTGGGGCTTGATCTTCCGGCTGTGAGATCATGACCTGAGCTGAAATCAAGAATCAGATGCTGAACCGACTGAGCTGCCCTGGTGCCCCTAGGGTGTTGTAATTTATATGGTAAGTCATAAAGGTCTGAACTAGGATAATTGTAGAGACAATTGAGGTGAAGAGCTTTTTAAAGAGTTATTCAAGGGTTGAAATTAATGTGGCTTGAACATTTAATAAATGTGGACTGAGTAAGCACAGGGATGAGTGAAGAGTAATCTCCAGGTTTCCTCTTTGGGGATCTGGATAGATAGTGGTGCCATTAATGGAGAAAGGCTCCAGAAGGAGGGAGGGGAGCCGATTTGAGAGGAGGATGAAATTAAGTTAGATAGAGTTTCAAAACTTACGAGGCATTCAGGTGGGCGTGTCCTAGAGATAATTAGGTAGGACTGTATCTTTGGGAAAAGGTTTAAAGATTTTTGAATCTTCAGAGTGGTTGTACAGTTAAAACCATAACAGTAAATATCAATCCAGTGCGGTACCGAAGATGGTACCCTGAAAAACACCAGCTTCGAGATGAGGGACAGAGGATTCTGTAAGAGAACCTGAGCAGGGAGGACAGTAATAGGAATAATGTTTTTTCTTTTAAGGCTTGGGGAAGAGGATTTTCTTCTCACTAGGATGAATAGAAAACTAAATGTCTATAAGCTATGGAGATTGTGTCTTGCTTTCATTCATTTATTTTTCACTCTCTATATCTACTAAGTCTTGCCTAACAGTAGTATTCCTTTCTGCTGTTTATAATAGGCAGGGAGAATTCTCTAACCCCAGGAGGGGTGGTGATGGTACTGCCTTGGGATTTTTGTATCATTTTAGGAATAGATTTTTATTTTAACTCATATTCTGGAAAGAATTTTCCTGTTTCTTAGAACTGTCCCTGGGATAATGAAATAAGTATTAAAAATGGGGAAATAGTTGGGGCACCTGGGTGGCTCAGTCAGTTGAGTGTCCGACTTCGGCTTGTGTCATGATCTCACAGGTCGTGGGTTTGAGCCCTATGTCTGGCTTTCCGTTGATAGCACGGAGCCTGCTTAGGATTCTCTCTCTCCCTCCCTCTCTGCCCCTCTTTTGCTCACACTCTCTCTCAAAAATAAATCAACATTAAAAAAATGGGGAAGTGTTATGTTATTATGAAGTCAAATCACTTGGAGAAAAAATTTCAGGAAATTCTTACTTGAAAGAATACCGTTTCGTGCCTACCATGGCAAGGACCTTGACTCAGCCCTGTTTGGAACTCTTCAACAGTGAACAGAAGTAGGAATGAAAAAATACTTGACTCTGATCAGTTGTATCAGAGTTATGGAAAAAATTTTCTAAAGTTATATTTTGAGTTTTGTGCCAAAATATCTAAGACTAGCAACTATTTCAGTATAACAGTGATATATTGATTGGTCCACAAAGGATTGAATCTTTTTTTCTTCTTTGAAATTTAACACTTTACCTTTATGTAGAGTCATGAGAACATGATCTTGCAACACTCAGATACCTCTGACAGTTTACCAGTATTCTAACTGTGGTTGGCAAATTATGGTGACAGCCACTCTAGAGTTGCTTATACTGGCAGTCCTTAATTATTTTGGTAAGATTGTAATATGTAATATTAGAATATACCTACATCTTTGTACTCATTAAGTTCCAATAAAATTGCCTTCAGTAGGGTTAGGCTGCTCATAAGAGGACTGAGATAGTGGAGGGAGTTGGTTCCTACAGTGTTTCATTTTGTTTTTACAAACATACAGATCCTCAAACATTTTTATGCAGAATTAAAATATTTGAAAAATACTTGGAGGTTATTTGGTACAATGTATCTCTTTTGGTACAGTTTATCTCTGTATAGGATAATTAATTTTAAGCTTTAATCTAGTGGTTTTTTTAAATAAAGAGACAAATTCATATATGTGTAAATAAAACTGTTAAGACTTTTCTTGTGAAACTTTCTCATGTAACTGCACTTAACTTGATCATACCGTGCCTTTATAGAAATGTGCTATAGCTTCAAATATATATGCCTTTGTCTTTCAAAGTCTATATTGTGTATTAAGAAACATGCAGCAGAGTGAATTCATTTTGATAAGCACTATCTTTTCAAAACATTGGTAACTTTTAATGGCATTTGGCAATGGGTTTGTAGATGTGCATAAAAATATAAATTCTTGCCGTCTGACATGGGTTTTTCTGGCTTTCTGTGCCTTGATCATTCAATGTTTTGCTCTTAGTCACCTAAACTTTTCACCAATTGAATTTTGAGTTTTTCACAGTTCGTGTTTTAACCTTTTTTTTTTATTTATTTTTTTCATATTTCTATCATTCTGGTGCAGGCATTTCTGATCTGCAATTGTTCTGTAATACGTCTTAGTAAATTGTAAGTGATACTAAAAGCATAATACGTATACTGGTTTTACTTAAGGCATAGTTAAGTATTTTTAGATCAAAATCAATTACCTAGAGCTTTGAAATTAAACCTATTTTGTACTTACACACTGAATGTGTGCAGTCTGATTTTAAACACAAACTCTGTTTCCAGAAGTGTAAGTTTTAGGAAGAATGTTTTAACTTTGTTGCACAGAAATATTTGCAGATCAGCATTGCTAATTACCAAAAATGAAATAGTAACATACGTGTCATCTGACTTTTAGTTGTGCTTTCATGTTGCTGCAGTGAAGTTCTGTGCATCAAAATAATTGGCCTTCATGTACTAGATGTGATTCAATTACATCTTACGTTCTTCATGGAAATATGCAAACTGAGTGAATCCTAATTTTTCCATATATTTTTATAGCTGTGTTGTCTCTAATAGCATCTCATTGCCATCTTCTTTTTCTGTTTATTAGTCAATCAGGAAAAAATTGCCATCTTTAAATTTTTTAATTTGCTGGTTTTTCTGCAGAGCTATTTAAATGCTATAATTTTTAAATATCTAGTTTTGACAAAGATCACTTAATTTTCCCAGAGCTTTACCTCACGGAAATTAGCCCAGCTAAGCTTGCTTTTTCTTCAGAGCAAGATTTATGTATTTTAAAGAAAGTTCCCAGTTGAGACACATATAGTTAATTCTTGCTTGTGATGAAACATTTAAAAGAGTTTTTAAAAATGTTTCCTCAGATTCATGGTTATCTTATCAATAACAAGAGAAATCTTTGAGTTTCATTAGTTAATATCTCTTGACATGAAGAGATATCTATTTGGAGAGTCATCAGAAACTTTGGAATCCTGCTTAATTTTACTTAGTATCCTTAGGTACTGTACATTTAGAATTGTACACATTTACTTTAGAATGGTCTTACATAGAAATTAAAAGACAAATTGTTTCTACCCTTTGGGTTTAAATGAAACCTAAAACCGTAGGAACACATTTTGAGATATGTGTTTAACATATCTATGCTTGTTTGCAGAAAACATGCATTTGTTGGTAGAAAAACTTACAGCTATGATAACATTTGTTAAATATGTAAACCATATTTCTTCAATATCTTAATGAAGGGATATATTCACTAATTTTTCTATGTATTGATTTATAACATATTCTAGATAATGCATTTAAAAATACCCTTGATGTTTTTAAAACTTAAGGTTTTCTTTAAGTATATTTGCTTGGACTTAATCTAAATTTTTGTCTTTTCCCCTAAAACGATGTCACCTGAAAACATTCCACCGCATTTTCTTACCTACACTGAGTGAAGGACAAGCACCCAGATGAGTATTTTTATTTACATAAATGAGAGTCTGCCATAGATTTTCTTTTTAAATAGAGCTATTCCTTGTCAGACAGCTGGAACATTTGATCAACAGTCCCCCCGAATTCTAAAACTTATGGAAAACATTCACCAGTTTGCTTGCAAACCAACTCTGCTGCATGCGTTCACGAATTTCATAAAGATTGCATGCTTTCTGTTTTCAATACAAATTGTATTTTTTTTTCATACCCATCCTTGCTTTTTATTTTTTTATTTTTGTTTCCCTTTTCTTGGTTGGATGCCTGTGTGTGTTTATTCCAAATCCCTGTCCAGTCCTGGAGTTTGAACTACGGAAAGCCAAGGAGACCATTCAGGCCCTCCGAGCCAACCTGACAAAGGCTGCAGGTGGTGTACATACAACTTTTTTGAGACTTTTTCTACTTTGACAATGTAGAAGTAGCTGAGATACTTTCAAATATAAAGTGGTAAAGTATTATTTATATTTTCTTCCACCAGAACACGAAGTTCCTTTGCAGGAACGAAAAAATTACAAATCAAGTCCTGAAATTCAGGTGGGTGAATGACAGACCTAAAAGTATCTTCCAGATAAAAAGGTAGCGCAAGTGTTGATGGAAGGAAACTTACAGTACTGTTATCTTTCATTTTGCCTGTAGGAACCAATCAAACCTCTTGAAAAGAGAGCTTTAAACTTCTTAGTCAATGAATTTTTATTGAAGAATAACTACAAGCTTACGTCAATAACCTTTTCAGATGAAAATGATGATCAGGTACGATTACTGGTGTTTTCTTGACAATGATATGTTTCCTTTTTCACTTATAATGTACTTTCTTTCTTTCTTATCTAGTTTCTTTCATTTTCCAAAAGTCATACAGTAAAATTTTGTAATGCTGGTCACCGAACACTTCTGTGCCCACACAGCTCTTTGGTCATCGGCCCGTTGCCAAACTCGACTTTGTCGCTGCCTTACTCTCACTGCATCTATTTCTTCATCTTAATCATATCTCCACCTTTTAAATATCTCCTTTGCACATTAGCCGTCTCCTACCTACTACTTTAAATCCTTCTTTAATCAATTCTAAATTCCAAAGCACTCTCAACTTTTGTTTTAGCTCATTTTCCACCTGCCTCTCCAAAATTAGCTGTTGCCTGTTGACCATAATCTTGCCAAACAAAAGGGCTTGTGTCCCCCTCAGCGTATCTGGTTCCTTCAGAGTTTTGTGCTTTTGTTCGTTCTTTCCCCTTGTCTCTGAAATACGATTAGTTCCCTGTCCCCCGTTGCCTCGTGCCTTGTAAATACCTAAGCCTCTCCCACAAGAGTGCACAGAGGTCATCACCTTTCCAAAATCCTTCCTTCTGCCTCAAAAGAGAAATTGAGTCCTCTCTTTGAATCCTTGACCGTTTTTTAATTATAGCCTCTATGATACTTCAGATTCCACCTGTTTCTTTATGTCCTCACTCTTGAATGGTGAACGCCCCTTGAATGGCAGCAATATTTTATTCCCTTTTCTAAACACATGGTAGATAGCTAATAAATGCTTGTTGAATATCGATGGATAAATGGACATTTGAATACTATGTGTAGTATATTTTCAAGGCTTGCATTTAATAATTTAATAAATTTTTTAAAGCTTACATTTGTTCAGTTCTTGTTGTAGGCCAAGCATTGTGTTAAGACCTTAATATACATTTTATTTTATCCTTACAAAAATCCCCAGAGGTAAGTATACCCATTTTACGGATGACATATTTAAGTTTCCAATTAATTTATAACAGTAAGAAATGGAGACAGATAGGAATTTCATACTTGGGTCTGATTTCTCCGAAGCCCCCACTTTTACTACGTGCCTTATATCTGCTTCAGATTTAAGCCTCAAGAAGGGCTATTCTCATTATTTAAATAAAGCCTCAAAGCAATAAGATTGGCACATTTAGAACATTCAGATGAATATGGCATAGTTTCTCAAAGAAGGTTTCCCAAATACGTTATAAATAAATAAGTTACAAAATACCAAATTAGTACTAAATTTTGATGTATTAGAGAGAGAATGGTAGGACAGTATATTTGCATGTGATTGATTACTCTGAAATTTTATAAAGCTCTTCAGAAAATCTTTGCCCATAGAATGCTTGAGGTGCTATGCCTTTTTGTACTTTAGTAATAAAGTCGTGTTAGATTGAATTCAAAAGAATGCTTTATGTACGACAAATCGAAGAGCAGCTATTTGGATTCTGAAAATTGTCAAAAGCAATTTTAGTCATATAAATTAGATTAGGGGCGCCTGGGTAGCTCAGTAGATTAAGCATCCGACTCTTGATCTCTGCTCAAGTCATGATCTCATGGTTCATGAGTCCAAACTGTGTGTCGAGCTCTGTTGCTAATAGCACAGAGTCTGCTTGGAATTCTCTCTCCCTCTCTCTCACTGCCCCTACCTACCCCACTTGTGTGTGCGTGCTCGCTCTCACTCTCTCTCTCTCAAAATAAATAAATAAACTTAAAAAATTTTTTGAATAAAAATAATATAAATGAGATTCAAACAGCTATAGCAAGAAAACAAGCAGATGAAGTTGCTTGCTTACCCACCAGAGAATACACTAAATATATATACGTCAGAATAATAAAGAAAGGAAGAACAAAATTAATGCCATCAATTAGTTTACTTATAAATAATGGATACAAATTATGAACTAAGATGTTCTTCATATAGACATGTTCTATGATTTTATACAAATATTTAATTATATATTATAAGCTTGAAAGTTTATACAATCTTAAAAGTTGATAGTTTACATTTTTGAGAGATTTCATAAAAAGATTTTATAAAATACACAACATTTTGCCACCAAAGACAGTTAAACTTGTTTACCTAGAATATCAGAAAACTTACAAGAATAATAATAGGCAGTGGTAGATGTAAAGTAAGTAATTAGTGATGTACTTACTTGGGACCTACACTTTGACCTTAAAACAAAATTATGATTTTGTTGGGTTTTCAAGACATTAGGCTGTAAGTAATAAAATGAATCTCAAAAATGCAGGATAAAATTTCCTCATAGTTTTTTTTTTTTTTTTACATATTATTATTATTAACCTTTTAGGATTTTGAACTATGGGATGATGTAGGATTAAACATTCCAAAACCTCCAGACTTACTGCAACTCTACCGAGATTTTGGAAATCATCAGGTAACTGGGAAAGACCTTGTGGATGTGGCCAGTGGTGTAGAAGAAGATGAATTAGAGGCTCTTACACCAGTTTTAGGCAACCTTCCTCCAAGCCTTGAAACTCCTCAGACTGTAGAGGTAAACAGTATTAACTAACTAGTCAAGTCCACACAAAGTTTTTAAACTGTTGAAAAGCATGTTATGAGATCTTGAGTTTCTGTTTTTCTCCCATTTTGATTTTAGAACTCTTTGCTAATACAGAAATTAGAAGATAAAATTAGTTTATTAAATAGTGAGAAATGGTCTTTGATGGAGCAAATCAGAAGACTTGAAAGGTTAGTACTTCATCATCTTTCTAAAAAATCTCTTAAAGTTTTAAAAGAAATTGGCAGGTTATATAAATATATAAAATAAGATTTCAGTTGTAAGACATAATTTTTTATGTTCGAATACTTCTGAAAGAATGTATTTTAATTGTTTTATATATTTAATATCTTCTTTTTACTCCCAAAAATGTTACTAAGTCATTTAGTAATCATAAAGTTGAGTAACTCTTGGAACCTAGGAATAGGATAGTTTTTACTTCTCCTTAGTTGTGAATAACTCCTTCACACTAATGTAAATATTTCCCACAGAGTATCTCATTTAATTCTTACTATAGTTCTATGGGTTAGATGCAGTTTTTCCCATTTTACAAATACAAAGAATGCTAATTCAAAGCAGAATTTATAAGGCCATTTTTATGCTTCATTGGTAAGCATTTGTAGCTAACTTTTAGGTATATGAAGCATTCGAGTGTATGGTACAGAAAAGATTAATTAGTTGCCAACCAGTTTTCTATTCATATGTTTACTTTTAATGTGTTAAATCTGTTATGAGGTTTATGCTATTGCCAAGTTTTAAGAAATAGACTTCCTCTCTTATCATTTCTCTTTCTTTTTACAGTGAAATGGACTTTCTCAAAAATGAACACTTTGCCATCCCAGTAGTTTGTGACTCTGTTCAGCCTTCTTTGGATCATAAAGACTCTGAAGACAGTGGACAGAATCCAGTTATAAATAGTTCAGACAAGGAAGTAGACAAGGATAGCCATCTCTCAAAATCAGATGACGTTGATGCCACTGTTGCCAAGGAGAATTTCCCTCATTCTGTCCCCAGGAGAGGGAAAGAAGACGTGCCCTCTTCGTCACCATCGAGTAAAACCGTAGTCCATTTCGATAAGCCCAATAGGTCAGTGTGCGTCCTGTGTCTTGAAGTGCGTCTTTCATGTACTTGGTTCCTTGACAAGCTCCAGGAGCCTCATTGCTTATTCGGCAGGCCGCGCGTGTGAGCTTTTACATTTGACATGAGCTGAACACGTAGCAGAGTACATGGCTCAAAAAAAAAAATCACAAAGTCATTACTAAGTTAAATTACATGAAGAGAATTAAAACATAAGGGAGGTGGCCTCTATCTGAGCCAAGTACTTAAACTCGTAAAATAATAGGTGCGTTCCGTGTGCTATAAACACTGGCTGCTGGTTGATTTTTACCTTTTTTCTATCGAGTCATTAACAGACTCCGTGTGAGCTGTTGGTGCTGCAGTTACCAGTGTAAATAGGGGAATTGTTTCTGCACCTGGTCCTTTTCCCCGTGTCTGCTTCCATTACTAATATTGTATTATTAGTATTCTCTTGATTCATTTACTTAATTTTGATTGGATCTCAGTGATTGAACTCTGATGAGAAAATAAAGGCACCTACCCTTTATGATCCAGGTTTTCCAGTGGAGGAGACAATATAATTAAAATTTTCTTAGGTTATAGTGTGAAAAAATCAGTTTAAGAAAGGAATATTTACTGTGCTCTTTTTTATATTTCGGGCACAGTTCTAAATTCTTCATGTATTCTAATTTGTTTAATCCTGACAAATATCCTTTGGTGTATTCTGAACCATGCAGTCGTGCTTCCTCTTCCTATTTTTTTTTTTAAGTTTATTTATTTATTTTTGAGAGAGAGAGAGAGAGAGAGCAAGCCAGGGAGAGGCAGAGAGAGAGAAACCCAAGCGGGCCCTGTGCTGTTAGCACAGAGCCCGACGCAGGGATTGAGCTCACAAACAGATCATGACCAGAGCCAAAACCAAGAATCTGATGCTTAACTGGCTGAGCCACCCAGGCGCCCCTCCTCCTCCTACTGAGTAGATGGATATTATACCTAATGTTGGGATATAAAAAGCATGACTGATTTCTTTTAGACTTAGAGGTACTTGTTATTAGTAAGAAGTATTGGACATTTTTTTGAAGCAAATCTTTCCACCGATGAACCACACCTTTTGTGTACCCACTACCCATTTTTTTCCTTGAGGTATAAGGGAGGTTACAGAGTCGAAACAGATATGGCCCAGTCCTCAAGGTACATTTTTTTCTAGTAAGAGTAAGATAAAGTCATAAAATCTATGTTACAATACGTACCTGTAATGGCATTTGTGGTAGTTCTTTAATATTTAGGAGTTCTTCCATTGATTTCTTTTGATATGCCAAAGCTATTTCCTAGAGAAAGCTGGTTATTAAATTTGTTCAACTAATTTTTTTTTAGCTTTTAACAATGTGCCAGGTGGTGTCAACAAGGAATATAATGGAAGGCAAAACATGCAGTCATCCCTTCAGTCACAAATCTTATAGTGTGAGAGAGATGAACAATCAGACAATCATAGTAAAGTATAAAAAATAGTAATATAAGAAGTTCAGCTTCCTTTGGGAACGCACAGTCAGGACAGCTAACCTCTAGTCATCAGAGCAGGAAAGTTTTCAGGGAAGAAGTGTCTAACCCGAGACCTGACAACCAAGTAGGAGTTAACCAGACGAAGAGATAGAAGGAGGTGTTCGCTCTAAGGAAGGACATTATGCGCTAGGAGAGTACCGCACCGTGTGGGGAAGTAAGAAGAACGTGGTAAGGTTTAATCAGAGACTAAGACTTATAGGCCACGTAGGCTCATGGGACATGATGGTGTCTGAGTTTTAGAGGGTCCTCTAAGGGAGATGACGAGGTAGCAAGACTGGTAGAAAGGAGACTAATAGGGCATCTATTGGAGGAATCCAGGCTAAGAAATGATTCAGCCTGCTTGTATTAGAAAGAAGTGGGTAGAATTTTAGATAGTCGGTCAAAGCTTGACTGAATTTGAGGTTAAAAGAAAGGGAGAACGAAAGGCTCATTTGTGGTTTCAGGGTTGGGCAACTAGATGGATCATGGAGAGTCCACAATAAGTTAATATTTTCAATTACAAAAAAATACTTTCTTTACAATATACCTTGAAAGTTGACTGAGCCTCTGCATTATTTATTTTAATTTTTGCATCTTTTGTGTGGATTTCTAACATTAAGGCTTATCATTTTATCATTAGATAGGTCTGCAAAAGTTTGATTTTTGTTAGCAACTTTGTATCCACTATCTACCTTTCTGGGACCACTGAGAATTAGGGACAAAAAAGTCCTCATTTCAGATTTTGCAAATACTTTCTATAATCACTGACCTGCTCAACACTCCAGGTTTAATCCATTGATATTTACGGGCTGTTCACTCACATAACATCAAGCAGTTGTAAGATCAGCAGTTACTGATCGTTTTCCCCCCTGTGTAATTCTCTAGTGAAGTGTCCTTCCAGTCGTCGGTGGCTGGAAAATCCAGTCAGCATTTGCGGGGCAGGATTAATGCAGGAATGGGAGTCATAACGTGGAGCTTACCGTCTAAATGCTGGCGGTGACTGTTCGGTATTGTCCCCTTTCTGTCCAATTTTTCTTCTAGGAAGTTGTCTCCCGCTTTCCACCAAGCTCTACTCTCCTTCTGTCGAATGTCAGCAGATAGTCGCTTAGGATCAGAGGTAAATTATTCCATTTCTTCTTGGAACTTTCTTAAAATACGTGGTTTTTCTTCTCAGTATCTCATCCAAAAACAGCTGTAATGAGACTATTCCAAATGCACATCTGTTTTTTAAAATAATGCTCTAAGAATAATTCCTAAAATTTTAAACTTTTAAGGAAGATAGTTATTTCTCTGTTCTTTGGATTAAAGTTTATTTAGTATTAAATTGACCTTTTGTGGTCTGTTTTTAATTTGTTATGTCTAATGATATATGATAATATGCCTCTCTTTGGTATAATTCAGAAAACCAATGTAAGTGTACATATTGTTTATATTTTACTTCCCTAGGAATGATTATCTTCTATTGCCAAGTTTGTTAGCTCTCAGATTAGTTTTCCTCAAGTGCTTTGTAATTGTTGGACATTCCTCTTGAGAGGGTATTTCATTAAAATTTTTTTCGATCTTCATACTCACTTCTCCCTTTCTAGTTTTGTGGTTGATCCCACTTGACCTCTCGCAAGCTTCTGTTTCACAATGTCATTTAGAATGTGAAAGCTGGAGGCTGGTTTGGACGCGTTTCTGGCCTCTGGCCATCCTCCCTGGAGGACGGGCTCAGCCTCCACGGGCCTCCTCTTGCACGCAGCTCCGTTCTGTAAACTATCACTGTAATCGTAAGATCGTAGCGATGTGGGCATCTTTTCAAGAATTTTTTAAAAAAGTCGTTGAGGCGGCTTCAGTCCTACGTTATCCCTACTTGTTCCCAGAACTGCAGCCTAGTGGGGCTCTTTGGGTTCACCCTTGCTTCTTACTGGTGTTTTCGATCCATTTCTTGCTTACAGAAATGTTGATCCTGTTTGGAAGGACAGGATGGTGATGTTCTTGTTTGTATCATTGCCATCGTAAGTTGGAATTTTGGATGTGTATCTGGAGCAGAGGTGGCGGGGACTAAAGCATGACCTTCAAGGACCATCCCTCATGGAAGTTCTACCCTGTCATCATTTATTAATTCTTTGGTTTTTCTAGGTTTCTCGGATTGCAGACAGTGAAAAAAGTGTCATGTTAATGCTGGGGCGCTGCCTGCCACACATTGTCCCTAACGTGCTCCTGGCAAAGAGAGAGGTGAGACACATGAAAGTGTTGTCATCCCTGTGACCTCATCGTGTTGTCCATTTTTTGTCATTTTGAAGTTTAGTGTTATATTTTTATTTTGTTAAAGTCTATTACTTGCAATCATATTCTTACTTTTGTGCATGCATCTCTGCTCCTAGAGAATGGTTTTACACCTCTGTCAGGTGAGTTCGGTAAAACTGCATGGTATTCATGTTTTTCCAATTTTGCTTAAAGCATCATTAGCTTCTGCAGCACTAACTATTACTGTAGGTCCATTTATGTGCCATGAATACTGTCCGTTTTTTACATTACCAGTTAACTAATTTATTTGGTCTCTGCTCTCAATATGATATGCTTAATATGTCTACAGAAATAGATCCTTTGTGTTGAAAATTAACTGGGACTAATAATGTAACTTTTTTCCTAAGTGTACCGTAGTTACCTATTATAAATGTTAGTTTTATTATATTTGTCAATAATTATACTTGTCTTATGATGATAGGCTAGTTATAGTATTGACTACAATAACTTTTGAAAGTACCTCCTTTTGTTTTTCTTGTAGCTAACTTGTTATTGACATATGCTAAGAATATCCAAACTATAGTAGCCAATATATTTTAGTACACAGGAGCCATACTGCAGAGTTATCTTTAGAGTTCTATTTAGCCAAGAAAAGACTAAGAAGTTACTATTATCTAATTTAAATGACAGTGGATTTCTTTGTCATCAAGTTTAATAATTTATTTGAATTATTCAGTTTATGAAATCAACTTCTAGTTCGCAACATTTTTTTATAAAAAAAAATGGGTTAAGAATATTTTAGAATGTATCCTATAAGTTTCTTCTATCATCCTCTTAATATTTACCACTGATTTCAATCGTAATTCATGGGACCTACAGTATATGATGGATACACAATGCATTGGCAAAACCATATAAAGCTTATTCTTATTTGTTTAGCACAAGAAATGTGTACTGATCCTCAAGAAAACTTACATGTAGAAACTTCCGTGTAAAACTTTCATTAAAAATATTTATTCCTATAGGTGTTTTGGATTTAAAAATCGATTTAAAAGGCTGTTTTCTTACTGGTGGTTTTGTTTTACCTAATATGTAAAAATAGTTTGAGATACTAATAAATGTGGAAATTTTCCTGTATCTTGAAGGATCAGTGTCCAATTTCAGATTGTTTTGCAGTTCTGACTGGCAGAATGGTGTTTGAGCTTCTTTTCCTTTTTTTAGCTTGTAACATAATCAATGCAATGCATTAATGTTTGCATCCTTTTACTATATTTCCTTCATATAATCTTTAAAATATCTCAGAAGCCTAATTGTTATGAGATGCAGTTTAAGCGTTTTTATTTTAATTTTCCCTTTTTTTATCATAAAAGACTCTACCACTAAAATCTGATTGTACTGCATGAAGTATTTATAAATTTGCATCATCAGTAATCAGATATATTATATATAAATGTATATGTTAAGCATATATATTTATACATACATATTTGTTTGTGGTATGATTACTTTTCTGGCTGACTAAGTTTTTTGTATTTAAAAAATATTTATATACTTATAATTTTATGAAGAAGTGATCACTTATCTGTTTATTTAATTATTTGTGTGTTATTCTATCAGAAAATTTATCATTTATTTCAACTGTTGTGTTTTCTTGAAATTAAATTGGTAAATAATGAAGTTTATTTTGGTTTGGTTTGAAACCAGTCCCAGGGGATAAAAGGACAAAACTTTTATTTCATTTCATCTTTTGATATTAGATCATTTTTATTTAATATTTCATCTTAATTTCTTAAATATATATTTCTAAAGAGGTCTTGTGATTAAAGGATATTTTGATTTTTCTTATTTCTCAAGTTTTATAGAATCTTTTATCAGTATAAGCCTTTTTATTGGTATGCAAATACAATTAAAATGTCCAGTAAACTGATCGGTCATAATAATATCCTACGGCTTAAATAAATAATTAGAAAGAGGATTTAAAATTTTGATTAAGTAACACATTCACATGGTTTAACATCTTTTTAAGTGTTAGAGGATAAACAACAAAAACTCTTCCCCACTCCCTGAGCCACCATCCCACATGCAATAAATATTGTTAGTTTCTAATATGTCCAATTAAATCTTTTGCCCGTTTTTTAATTGGATTATTTGTCTTTGTTTTTGAGTCATAAGAGTGAGAACAATTCTGGATATTAAGCCTTTACTTTATATATAATTTGCAATATTTCCTTCCGCTTGGTAGGTTGTCTTTTCACATTTTTGATAATGTCCTTTGATGGACAAATGTTTTTCAGTTTTATTAGGTCTGATTTATCTATTTTTTCTTTTGTTGCTTGTGTTTTGGTATCAAATCTAAGAATCTGTTGCCAAGTCTGAGGTCGGGAAGATTTATCCCTATGCTTCCTTCTAATAGTTTTACAGCTTTAGCTCTTATATTTATCCATTTTGTATTTGTATATGGAATGAGACAGGGGTCCAGTTTTATTCTTTTTGTGTGATTTTCCAGTTGTCCCAGCACGATTTGTTGAAATGTTTCTTCGTTGAATAGTCATGGCATCATTGTCAAAAATTAGTTGTCTGCAGATGTTTGAATTTATTTCTAGATTCTCAGTTTTGAGACCAATTCTATTGGTCTTTTATGTTTATCCCTATTCCTATACCAACCACACTATTTTGATTACTGTAGCTTTGTACTAAGATTTGAAATTTGGAAGTATGAATTGTTTAATATCTTCTTTTCCAATATTGCATACCTGTTCAAGGCCCCTGGCAGTTCCATAAGAATTTGACACTCCACTTGCATTTCTGCAGTAAAGGTCATTGGAATTTTGATAGGCGTTGTGCTGGACTTACAGATCCCTTTTAGAGAGTACTGCTATTCTAACAGTAATTCTTCCATTTCGTGAACATGGGATTCCTTTCATTTATTTATGTCTTTAATTGCTGTCAGCAATATTTTCTAGTTTTCTGTGTACAAGTCCTTCCTTGTTTTAACCTTTTCCTAGGTATTTCATTATTTTGGACGGTATTGTAAATGAAATTTTTCCCTTAGTTTCCTTTCATATTGTTCGTTGCTCATTTATAGAAACAGAACTGATATTTCTGTGGCGATCTCATACCTTGGAACTTTGCTGAATTAGTTTATTAGTTCTAATAATTTCTGGTGAATTCTATGTGATTTTCTTTATCTAGAATAACATTATCTGCAAATAGAGTTTTGCTTCATTCTTTCCAATTTGGATGGCTTTTATTTCTTCCTCTTGCTTAATTGCTCTGGCTAGGACTTACAGTACAATGGTGAATAGAGGTGTTTTGATATTTTTGTCTTCTTCCTGGTTTTATGGGGAAAGTTTTTGGTCTTTCACCATTGAGTATGATACTGTCTGTGGGTTTTTCATAAATGCCATTTATCATATTAAGGAAATTTTCTTCTGTTCCTAGTTTGCAGTATTTTTATCAAGAAAGGATATTGAATTTTGTCAAATTCTTTTTCTGCATTGAGATGATTTTTGTCTCTTCGTTCTATTGATGTAGTATAATACGTTGTTGGTTTTTCATATATTGAATCACCCTTGCAGTCTGGAGGTAAATCCCACTTGGTCATAATGTACAATTCTTTTAATGTGTTGTTGGATTTAGTTTTAGTATTTATTTGCACATTTTTGCATCTGAATTCATAAGATCTATTGGTCTGTAGTTTTAACACTTAGGAGAATTTTCTGGCCTAACATCTGGTCTATCCTTGAGATTGTTCCATACTTGAGAAAAATATATATTTTGCTGTCATCAGGTTGAGTGCTCTGTATCTGTCTATTAGGTTTAATTATTTTACAGTGTTCAGGTCCTCAATTTCCTTACTGACCTTCTATCTATTTGTTTATCCATTATTGAAACTGAGATATTAAAGTCTCCAAATATTATTGCAGAGCTGCACTGTATTTTTTCAGATGTTTTGTGTGGGTAAGCAAACTCAAATATACAAGCTTTCCTCCATGACTTACGCAAATGGTGCTCCACTCCGTGTACTATTCGTTACTTTGCTTTCTTTCCATGTAGCATATTTTTGGTTTTTTTCTATGTCCGTACATAGAGAACTTTATCATTCTTAAGGCTGCATAAAACCGTCTTTTTTATAGTCTTATTTATTTTTTATTTTTCTTTTAATTTTTAAAAAAATTTTTATAGAGAGAGAGCACGAGTGAGGGAGAGAGATAGAGGGAGAGAGAGAATCTTAAGCAGGCTCCAGGCTCAGTGCAGAGCCCAACACAGGGATTGATCCCATGACCCTGGGATCATTACCTGAGCCAAAATCCAGAATCTGACTCTCAGCTGATCGAGCCACCAGGAATCCCTTCTTATAGTGTTTTAAACATATTTTAAATCAGTGTTTTTTCAGACATTATTATTGGCCACACTCTCAGAAAGAGAGACATTTTACCTGATGTGCCAGTATATAATTACACATATAATTAAAATGAAAGTTTGACAAACTAAGCCTTACCTTTACAAATTATAAACAGGGGGTCAGAATGGCCGAGCGGGCTAAGGCGCCAGACTACAAATTATAAACAGTTAAAACAGAAGATAATCAATATCAAACATGATTTCATAAGTAGTTTTAAACAATGAGTATACCGAAATAAATAATGAAAAAGAAAAAAATGCTCTTCATGATCCATTCATTTGATTTTATGACCCATTGTTTTAAAGGGAGTGATACAAAGGTTAAAGCTATCAAATAAATTAAATGTTTATTTTTTTTATAAAAGTGGAAAGTACAGTGAATATAGATATTAATGTTGTTTTTTAAAAGAAAAGTAAAAAACCTCACTCAATCTTTAGGTCATAATGATAGATAGCATTTTTCTAAATTTAACATAACCACATTTCAAGTCTGAGATGCCGTTGATTATAACAATTATGTACCTTTAAAAAAGAATTTCAATTAAATTATGACATATTCTCCATTGTAAGGTACATCACCATTTCAGAGATAATAAAAATGAAAAAAAATTTTCTCCTATATGCTATTATGTTTTTTTTACCAGCTTATATTTTTTTAAGTTTATTTTTTTATTTTGAGAGAGAGAATGCAAGCAGGGAAGGGGCAGAGAGAGAAAGAGAGAGAGAATCCTAAGGAGGCTCCATGTGGAGCCCAATGTGTGGGTCAAACTCACAAACCGTGAGATCACGACCTGAGCCAAGATCAAGTCAGACATCTGACTAAGCCACGCAGAAACCCGTGAACTTGTTCTATTGATTTGAGGAGGGAAAAAAAAATCATGAACAAATTTGCTCTTTGTGGTTATTTAGCAATTCATTTTAATGAGTTCATTGAAGAACTTGAATCTTTCAAACCAAATTACAGAATAAATAACATGTATTTAGTAAATAAGCTAAAGAAGTTGATTCTTCATAATCTCTGCTTCAAATGCATTTGAAGGAGAAATTCTGTAGTTTAAAATAAGATTTCATAAAAGATTACTTCTAAAAGCATTCTTAGATAATATATCTAAATTTAACTTTTATTTTCATTCTATGCCAAGGAAATATGTGCCGTTCAGCTAGCTGACTCGGAAAAGCAAAGAAGTCTGGGCCCGGAATGGGGATGGGCAAGTGGAAATGGGGAATGTGTCCAAGCCTTTTTTTTGAAATGTTGAAATTGCTCCAAAATTAGATTGGTGGTGGCTGCACAACTCTGAATATACTAAAAACCACTGAATGTATACTTGAATTTTTATGATACATAAAATAAGTCTCCTTAAAGCTGGAAAAAAGGGGCAAAGGAGAGAAATGATTGTCTAAAAGTTTTAAATGTAGTTAGTATTTCTGATGTATCTCATCTTTGAGAAACCAAATTTTGCTCTTTTTATATTGGCATTCATATTTGCTCCCTGGTGAATTTTCTACCTATTTAAAAAAAAATTTTTTTAAGTTTATTTATTTATTTCGAGAGACAGAGAGCACAAGCAGGGGAGGGGCAGAGGGATAAGGAGGGGGGGGGGGGAGAGAGAGAGACAGAGAGTGTCCCAAGCAGGCTCTGCACTGTCAGCACAGAGCCTGATGCAGGGCTCAAACTCATGAAACACAAGACCATGACCTAAGCTGAATTGAAGAGTTGGATGCTCAACTGACTGAGCCGCCCAGGCGCTCCTACCTATTTTTTTTTAACTAAGCTTTAACTAATAATAGCCCAGCTAATTATAACTGAATAAGCGTGTTGGGGAGGAAAAGGTTTTACTTGTACACTTCTAGTTCTTTGGCTGGTCTAGTATTCAGTTTAACATAGGACAGATTCATAGGAGAAAAATAAATTTACATTTGTATGGGGGTCCCATAGCAATATAAGACCCAAGCACAAGCTGGCAGTTAGATTTATATGCCATTTGAGTTAAGGAATGGGGGGAAATAGAGGCGGAGGGTGATTCACAGGACAATATGAAGAACAGATGTTTGGTAATTAAATGTTTCTCCTCCATACGGATAAGTCATTCAGATAAAATAGCCATCTCTTGGTGATAGCTCTTTCTGGGTCAGGCTCCCTATCTAAATTCTTTTTGGTAGATTAAGGGAGAGGAAAAGTTGTTCTTGGGTCTGCTGGATTTTGATTGCCTTCAGCTCAAAATAGTCAACGTGACACATTTTGTAGAGACTTGTCTTGAACCCCTTCAAGAGTTAGGCAATAGAATAGTAGAAAAGTCTAGTAAAATAGTATGGTGAAGTGGTAAGCTTGACCCATCTTCTTTACCTATTTAATGTGTATGTGCACGCATGTGTTAATTTTGGGAGTAAATCACATACTCTTTAACAGTATCATAGTTTTAAAGTCATTCACATATTTTACTTAGGCTTCCTAAAGGCCGAGCCTCAGGAATTATAGATAATAATTCTAAGAATAGGTATTTTAGTAGCCTTTGAAGTATAGAACTTTTCCAGAGGTGAGTAATCTTGTTTTGTTTTGTCTTGTTTTTTTCCTAGTGTGGGTCTTTATAATACTCCCTTTCTTCCTTTTTATTTCTTTTTTTTTTAAGTAAGCTCTATGCCCAACATTAACTCATGTTGAACTCATGACCCCGAGACCAAGTCAGTCACATGCTCTACCAACTGAGCCAGCCAGGCTCCTTCCTTCCTTCCTTCCTTCCTTCCTTCCTTCCTTCCTTCCTTTCTTTCCTTTTTTCCTTTCTTTCTCTTTTTCTTTCCTTCTTTCTAAATCTATCTTGACAAGTTTCAACCGAAAATCTAAATCAAAAGGTATACACTTAACATTACTTGAATTTAAGTTGTAATTTGGTATTACTTAATTTCTAGGCAAAAGACTAGATGGAAAATTTTTAAATACAAGTCATAGGAAATAATTTTTTTTGATGTTTGTTTATTTTTGAGAGGAGAAAGCATAAGCAGGGGAGGGGCAGAGATAGAGAGACACAGAATTCGACACAGGCCCCACCCAGGCTATGAGCTGTCAGCACAGAGCCCCAAACAGGGCTCAAACCTGTGGACCACGAGATCGTGACCCAAGTGAAGTCGGACGCTCAGTCGACTGAGCCATCCAGGCGCCCCTATAGAAAATTATTTTAATGGAAGAGTAAGGGCAAGCAGTGAACTATAATTTACTGGATTAATGTGTTAACTTTTTAAAACTGTAGAATTTTTTATCTTGACTTGGAGCACTCAAACATTTCCTCCTTGGTATCTGATCTAAATGTAAATGCTTCCTTTTCTGTTTTAGAATTCTTTCAGACCTAGAAGTCATTATCTTATCAACATTCAATGCTCTTTTTAAATATTAAAATTTGTCTTCATTCCCCCCCCACCCAATATCTAATCGTTCACGTTGTTTTAGATCCTTTTTACCCATCCCCATTTTTGTAGTCTAATAAACACACTAATCTTTAGAAGACTAAGGAAGTTAAGTAAAAATATTCATAAAATCAAATGTAAAATTCTCTAAAGACATTTCTATCTCTAAAGTGATTTCTTTATTACCATTAAAAGTTATTTTGTTTTCTTTATAGAACTGAAAGGAGAATTAAAATGTTACAGGCCTTTCCTATTTAATTCTGTACAAAAGTCTGTTGGCAGCCTCAGAGTTGAGGAGCAGATGACCATTCATATCGAGAGAACTAGCTTTGTTATTCAAATTGCCAAGTTAGTTACTTGAGTAAAATGTAAATTACTAAGCCTTTTAGATTAATGAATTCTAAAGGTCTTAGAAATATCTTTTCCAAAATGATAATAAAGTATTGGAATACCTTCTACAAAAGGATTACGGCACTGATTTCCTCTCTAGTGATGTGTAAGACATTTGTTTTACATTGCACTTCAATACACATTTACCGAGTACTGTCAGTTGCTAAAGCACATTTTAAATAAAATAAGCTTTTTGTTGCCTTGAAATGTGGTCACAGTAAATTTTTGTGTGTGGGGGATGCATTACCTTTTGGATATGTTACCAAAGCCATAGGTATTTTCTTACCATGGTTATTTTTTATCAACATTCAATCTTAAGTCTAATTTGCTTAAGGATCTTTTCATGTGCAAAATTCTTAAGTCTTAGATATGATATCTAACAATGCTCTATTATTCTTAGTTCATATATTAATATGTAATCATTTAAAGACATTTTTGAACCACTATGACCTGTCCTCTGAAGGAGATTTAGCTACGAATTTTTAAATGTTTTATTTAAGAATTAGTGTATTTCACAAAGGAAAAAGACTTGAGTATAGATTCATTTGTATTGAATGCCTTTTTTATTCTTAAAAGGTAGGAAGCAACATCCAAAACTGTTTAATAAAATGTTTTCAAGCCAGAAAAAAAAAAAAAAAAAGAATCAGTGTATTCAAACACTAGACTTCTTCAACTGGAGAGATGATACCAAAGGGAGAATATTGATTCAAATCTATAAATTTATGAATAATGTTCAAATAGTAAAGCAGATTTAATAAATTCTGATGTAGATGTATTAATACTTCAGAAGCTAGAAAAAGATGAATCCACGGGAAATAAATGTGAACATACAACAGCAGATACATACCTAGAGAATTCATCATTTCAGGAGTGGTACAAATAGAGCTTGTGACTAAATAAACAAATGATAGAGGAGTTAAGATATTCGGAGCCAGTCATGACTTAGCAATTAAAATCATTGATGATTCTATGAGAAACAAGTTCCTCTTTCCTCTTTTTTCTACGATCACTTAGTGGGCCTCTTCTCCTCTCTGTATTTCTAAAAGAGGAGACTGGCCTATTTTATACACAAGTGTTTTAGCCATTATTGTGCCAAGATGTACCTAATTCTTCTTGGCATGGGATAGCATCCAAAAATGTTAGGCAATGACTTCCTGTATGTTGTTAATTTTGTCAGTAGGAAATAAAAGCAAATGGCAATATAACTGTGATTCAGAAAAGTGAAAAATACTTTCCTTCAAAGCCCTAAATTCATAGAATTTTAGAGTCTAAGGTACAAGAAAAGACAAAGGTTTTCCTCCCATGTGTCAATTCGGATTGGTATTAGCTGCTGTGTTGAGAAGTGCTTTGGGAAGTGCTCTGTTAAGGCTTTTTGAGGCCAACTTTGATCTCAGAAGGAAAACAATTTCATAAGCATTAGATAAGGAAATTGCAGAATGTATATGAAGTATTTTCCATTTCTACCCTAATCTTAATTTTTATAAGTTTTACTTAAAGAAACTAAAAATCAGAATTTTTTAATTTTTTTTTTCATTAAGTTTTCAGTTTGGCACATCTATAGCCATATTTCAGTTAAAAGATTCTTTATAGTAGGACATAAACTTCCTCTCCGATTAAGAATCACTAAGATTCATGATGTAAAACAAGGGAGGAACATATAAGGCACCAGGAATAAATAGTTACATGGTTATTTTGCTACGCTTGTTTTTGAGATAAAGAAGCTAAATATATTTTATATTTTAAACAAAGTGTGTATGCATGTATTTTCAGTCACAGTAAATATATTGCCTACGTTTCATAACTTTTTCTTTAAAGAGCGATACAGTAGAAAGAGAATGGAAGAAAATTCGGAAAAGTATAGAGATAATGGAAACCTAGGAAGAACGTTGAGGAGGAAGCAAAGAAAACTCAGAAAAGAAGGATCTGACATGAGGAAAAATACAAATAAAATATTTAGGGCTTTTCTTGCTTTTCACACAGTAAAATATTGTCTCCTTTTGTTAGCGCCTTCTAGAATAACCACTTTTTCGTCTTTAAGGTTCTCCTCTCAGTGGGATATGCTGATGACGCAGTGTCTTAGTCCTCTCCTGAGGATCATTGGCTCTTAGCAGTCTAAATGGAATCCTCTAAGAATTCGGAGAGTCCTTGTGATTAACATTTCCTACTCTAGTATTTCATAAAGGATTGTTCATTTTCTTCTGTCAAGTCAAGACCAATCCATCAAGCATCATATTGAGTCTTTGGTGAAAATGTTTTACTGAACAATATAGGATCCATATCTAAGCTTTGTCTTCCATTCCCAGGACAAAATCATTTTCCCTAATTACTTTTTGTTACTCTTGCTTTTCATTTGCTCACTAATGTAAAACCCACAGAGGTGCCCAGATAGAAAGATGACTGAATAAATGTCTTAAATTCGCTTTTACTTCTCAGATGTATTCTTAGCTCTTCTCTATATCTTTGTACTTCAAGTTAAGATTTATACCAGGTAATTATAATTTTAAAGTAATATATAAAGACTTGAGAAATAATAGAAAGGAACTTCAAGTCATTTCTTTAAGCTTCAGTCTCAGCTCCTCTAAAAATGGTACCATCTGTTTCTAAGGGAGCATCTTCACAACAGGAAGATACTTCTAAAGAGTAGACTTTTCTGCAGGGTTTCATGCATTATTATGTAGCCGTCAGCTCCTGTTCTAAATCTACTGGCACTTTTTGGTGGGTAAGAAGATAGATAGGAAAAAGAAATGGTGGGATTGTAATCATTCTGTTCCTACTACATTGTAGTTATTTCTTCAATATATTACTCTAAAGTAACTATAAAATACTATTTTTATAATTTAGAAAGTTTTTCTCCAGAAATATCACTTATGGACTTTTATTCTCATTGGATTTGAAAATCCATTCCAAAATGAAAAACATTGATATCTTTTTAGTATATGTTAGAGTTTTGTCTTAGTTTAACTAAAATGTGAAATAAATTTAGTTTAAGTATTTCTCTGGAAGAAAGAAATAAACTTGTGTTATTATTTTCCTACAAAATACTGAACTTACCTCTGCATGTTGAATGTCCAACAACTAAGTTATTACTAAAAATTTCCATCTGAACCTAAAACCTGCCTGCTGATACTCTGTAGTAGCGCTGAGAGCATTCAATGCTGGTGGAAATGGGCGTTTTAATGAGCCCGAGGGTTAAGTGAGAAGGATACAAAATTACTAATTACATGTAATCTTAATAAAAGCAGAGGATATTGTACTTGTGGAACTGGGATGAATTGTCTTGATTTTCTGTTAGCTTCTATCGCTAGCATCTGTAAGTTTCTGTTTAAAAGCGCTTTCAAAAGTAAAATTTCTGTGTCAGCTTATAGCAAGATGGCATGTTATATAGTGCCTAAGCCAGTAGGCCATTGGGAAGGACTGGATAAGAAAACAAGGTTAGTTGAATCTTCAGTAATGTTACTACCTTGTGATTCACACCTCGCTGCAGCCACCACATAAACACATTTCAGTGTTTTCTCTTAAATCACCAAGGTTTCCAAGTTAGAGTTTGCCCTTTTGTATGTTGCGATTTATTTCATTTTAAATGTACCATTTAAGAGTACTCTGGGGAAAGGAAAGAATATTCTGCAACGCATTTTTACTTTGACTTTTCCCCCTTCCTGTTTCTTTAGGAGTTGATCCCCCTCATACTGTGCACCGCATGCCTACATCCTGAGCCCAAAGAAAGAGATCAACTTCTCCATATACTCTTCAATCTGATCAAGAGGCCGGATGATGAGCAGAGGTAGGTATGACTACTCCTTTGGGAAATAGATATCACGTTGATTGGTTTCACCAATGTGGCACCGAGATTAGCAGGTTTATCTAAATGCCTTCTTTCTGTCCCAGTATTTATTTTAACAAACACTGGCCCCATTCACAAGTTCTGCAGTGTCTTCATTCTTGTTATTCCGGTTCCTCCTGTTGCGTTTGCACACTTTTATATTAGTTACCTTTAGACTTCTAATTCAAATATTTCTTTGCCTTTATCTTTCACGTTTGATTTCTAAGAATTCCAAAATATTCCCCTTTTTCCCCACAAATGAAGTACATAGATTATGGCTTCTTAATAGGCTGTCCAAAAACTAAAATATGTAGTTTATGCATTTCTGCATCACTGGACTGTCTGTAAAGCAATTACTGTGTGGCTAGAGGGATATAGTATTTTGTGTGTGTTTGTCGTGACGCAGATGCTCCCAACTACTGGCACCTGAGTGGGAAATTAGTTCTGAGGTAAAGGGCGCACATGAGGGTGACTTTCCAGGAGGACAGGGAGCAGGTTGCCATCCAGTGACAATGATTTCCACCTGAGAGTAAAGCCTTTGCATGAAGGTGGAGATTTTAAGTGAGGCTCTGCAAGTGCGAACGTGAACGGAGCATCCTTGTGGGTCAATAAATAGGTGCAAAACAATGGTGTTGTACTTTATGATTAGATAGGTAAGTCGCTTTTTCCCTCATCTGAGAATGTTGGAAAATCATAAGAGTGTAACATAAAACAAGTAAAGCTCAAATTTTTATACATATTTTTTAAAAGTTTATTTATTTTGAGAGAGAGAGAGAGAGAGAGAGCATGAGTAGGTGAGGAGCAGGGGGAGCAGGGGGAGAAAGAGTGAGAATCCCAAACAGGCTCTGTACTGTCAGAGCAGAGCCCGACTTGGTGCTCCCGCCCGTGAACCATGAGATCATGGCCTGAGTCAAAGTCGTATGCTTAACCAACTGGGCCCCCCGGGCACCCTCAAAGCTCAGAGTTTCAAATACAAGGTATCTCTCAACTCTGAGAATAAAAATAGTCCTATAGATTTTAAAACTTTATGAGTATTTATCTCTTTCCTGTTCTTACCGAAACATACCTGAGCAAGTGGAGAAACCTGTCTTTTCAGGATCCAGTCAAGATGAATCTACACCAGCAGTCCTCACATGCTAGTCCAGTAGAAAGAAGGGGAAATCTGGGGCTCCTGAGTGGCTCCGTCGGTTAAGTGTCTGACTTAGGCTGAAGTCAGTCTCATGGTTCATGGGTTCGAGTCCTACACTGGACTCTGTACTGACAGCTTGGAGCCTGGAACCTGCTTCGGATTCTGTATTTCCCTCTCTCTGCTCCTCCCCCGCTCACACTGTCTCTCTCTCTCTCTCTCAGAAATAAATAAACATTTAAAAAAATTAAAAACAAAAAAGAAAGAAGGGAAATTAAATCACTATTAGTCCTATTCATTGCAAACTAAAACTTTTCTAAGGACAGTTAGATGGTGCTGTATAGAAAATTAATATTTTATTTTCTCCTTGAAAAATACTATTCCCTGTCTTGGCAACTTAATTAATAATTAAATACCATTTATTACATTGTTATTTTTCAATCTGCAGGGCAAAAGCCTCTAGATCTCTAGGCTGTTTTCACAGACTCTGCGTGGAAAGCTAACAGGTGCCACCTGGTGGCCAGAGTATCTATGAGGTACTTCAGGTTGAGGTGGACCAGGAATTCAGCACCTGTGCCCACATCGAAATTGTTTACCTTACAGATGGAAAATTTTTTACTGAAATAGACCAATCAGTTGACTCCCTGTGTATAATGTGAATAACAAATTAACAAAGCATTATGTTTAAGTTAGCATATTATATTTGTCATATAATCACTTGTTACTTTTCCTGACTTAGTAAATCTTGGGCTTGTCTGTCTCCTAAGAATTTAATTTTATGCTTAATAATGATGCTTTTTGCCAGTTCTTTGCTAACAACCGTAATTGCCACCATATTTCTACCTGCATCAAATAATCCCTGTCCCGCAATTTTTTGCCAGTGAGAATATTGAATTTTACCATTATAGGAGCCTGTTTCCAATGCTGTTAATAATCTGTAGGCATCTGACCTTTTCTGTTTTCAACCTGTATTTCAAAACTGCCATACTTTGTAGGATTAACTTTGCTGGCTAAGAAGTTTACCTAACATTTTTTCAACAAGTTTATATATCTTTAGTATGTCGATGGTGGCTCATGATTTAAAGTCATTTCACATGAGGGTTTCATGCAAGTGTTTGTAAAGCCTAAATTTTATCTAAGTTTATTTATTAAAAGAGGCAAACATTTGTGAAACCAACCGTGCCTTCTCAGTATTTTAAGACACTCATGGAGAAAAAACAATGTTCAGATATTCGGAAATTTTCATTGGGGAACACACAGCTAAATGCTGTCTATAAACCTTGGGAATTTATTTTTCCTTTTTTCTTTTATTCATGTTATTTGCCTTCCCAAAGTAGGAAATAGAAGAGCAAAGGAAGAATTGAGAAATAGGCATAGAAGATGATAATATAAAGGGGAATCAGAGAGAAAAATACCAGATTGTGGTGAGAAGAAGCTGCAGTATAGTCTGAAGATGCACTGGCTCGACATTTTCCTCGTTGTTGTCCAGATGTTCTTTGTCATGATTCCCCTCAACCTGAGAGAATAGTTAGAGCTAATCTGGCTAAATTAAATAGAAAATTAAGGTTTTTTTGAGTTTAAGTTTAGTTGGCTTATATTGAGAAATGGTGAGCAATGCCTGAGCTTAAAGTGCTATTTTTATAATTAATATGAATAAAACATTCTAATTTGCTTCTCCTTGAGGAAGGGGCACGTGGATTGCTCAGTTGGTTCAGTGTTAGACTTCAGCTCAGGTCATGATCTTACGGTTCATGGGTTCGAGCCCCACATCGGGCTCTCTGCTGTCAGCTCAGAGGCTGCTTGGGATCCTCTGTCCCCTTCTTTCTCTGCCCCTCCCTTCAGCCCTCCTTCTTTCCCTCTCTTTCTTTCACTAAGTATAATTGAAGATACAAAAGTCAAATCATGAAGCATATGTACTGTTAACTTCAATTTTGAATCTTTCTAAGGCTCAAAACTTTCCAAAACAAATTTCTGACAGCAGAGGATTTGTCTGTTCATAACTGTGAAGCCAAAACAAAAAACAAAAAGGAAAAAACTTTAATCCATTCTTAATATCTTGGTAGTTTTTTCTTCCTTATTACATCAGCTTTGTGTTAACAACATTGCTGGTGATTAGTTGATGTCTGAAGTCCAAGCACCCAAACTCAAAAGACATGCAAAGCAAACAGGATATTCTTATTTTTATAGACAGAAAGGTTTGCTCTAACAAAGTGGTTATCAAAGTGTGGTCCAAGTATCTGGGGGTCTGTAAGGCCTCTTTAGGTACACAAAGTAAAAGACTTTTTTTTTTTTTTTTAATTTAAATTTTAGTTAGTTGCCATACAGTGCAGTATTTGTTTCAGGGATAGAATTCAGTGGTTCGTCACTTACCTGCAGACCCAGTGCTCATCACAAGTGCCCTCCTTAATACCCATCACCCACCCAGCCCATCTCCAGCCACCTCCCTCTGTCAGCCCATAGTTTGTTCTCTTTCATTAAGAGTCTCTTGTGGTTTGTTTCCCTCTCTCTTCTCTTTTTTCCTCCCCTTCCCGTATGTTTATCTGTTTTGTGTCTTAAATTCCACATGAATGAACTCATATGGTGTTATCTTTTTCTGGTTATTTTACTTAGCATAATACATTCTAGCCCCATCCACATCATGCAAATGGCAAGATTTCATTCTTTTTGATGGCCAAGTAGTATTCCTCTGTGAGTGTGTGTGTGTGTGTGTGTGTGTGTGTGTGTGTGTGTGTGTACACCTTTATCCATTCAACACTCAGTGGACATTTGGGCTCTCTCCATAGTTTGTCTACTGTTGATGATGCTGCTATACACATTGGGCTGCATATGCCCCTTTGAATCTTTATTTTTGTGTCCTCTAGGTAAATACCCAATAGAGCAGTGGCTGGGTCGTGGGGTAGGTCTATTTTTAGTCCTTTGCGGAACCTCCATTCTGCTCTCCTGAGTGGCTGCACCAGTTTGCATGCCCCCAGCAGTGCACAAGGGTTCCCGTTTCTCCACATCGTCACCAACAACTGTTGTTCCTTATGTTGTTAATTTAAGCCATTCTTTTTTTTTTTTAAGCACAAAGATATTGTTATTTTTTTTAATGTTTATTTTTGAGAGAGAGAGAGAGAGAGAGAGCAGGGGAGGGGCCAACAGTGCTGCACTGACAGGGCAGAGCCTAATGCAGGGCTTGAATTCAAGAACTATGAGATTATGACCTGATCCAAACTGAAGAGTCAGGTGCTTAACCAGTTCAGCCACCCAGGCGCCTCTAATGTTAGCCACTCTGACAGGTGTGGGGTGGTATCTGATTGTGGTTTTGATATGTATTTCCCTGATGATGAGTGATGTTGAGCATCTTTCTATGTGTCTGTTAGCCATCTAGATGTCTTCTTTGGAAAAGTGTCTACGTATGTTTTCTGCCCATTTCTTTCTTTTTTTTTTTTTTTAATGTTTATTTATTCTTGAAAGAGAGAGAGACAGAGACAGAGCATGAGTGGAGGAGGGGCAAAGTGAGAGAGGGACACAGAATCTGAAACAGGCTCCAGGCTCCAGGCTCCGAGCTGTCAGCTCAGAGCCTGACGCGGGGCTCAAACTCTCATGAGCCATGAGATCATGACCTGAGCAAAAGTTGGATGCTTAACTGACTGAGCCATCCAGGTGCTGCATCTTCTGCCCATATCTTAACTGGCTTACTTGTTTTTTGAGTGTTGAGTTTAATAAGTTCTTTATAGATAATTTTTGATACTAACTCTTTTTCAGATATGTCATTTGCTAATATCTTCTCCAATCCCATAGGCTATCTTTTAGTTTTCTTGATTGTTTCCTTCACTGTGCAGAAGCTTTTTAATCTTGATGAAGTCCTAGTAGTTCATGTTTGCTTTTGTCTCCCTTGTCTCTGGTGACGTGTCTAATAAGAAGTTGCTCTCACCAGGTCAAAGAGGTTGCTGCCTGTGTTCTCCTCTAGGATTCTGTGTCTCACATTTAGGTCTTTCATCCATTTTGAATTTACTTTTGCATACGGTGTAAGAAAGTAGTTCAGTTTCATTTCTTGTGTGTGTCATCATTCAGTTTTGCCAACACCATTTGTTGAAAAGACTCTTTTTTCCACTGGATATTCTTTCCTGCTTTGTTGAAGAGTTGTGGGTCCATTTCTGAATTCTCTATTCTGTTCCATTGATCTGAGTTTCTGTTTTTGTGACCAATACCATACTGTCTTAATGACTACAGCTTTGTAATATAACTTGAAATCTGGAATCATGTTGCCTCAGCTTTGGTTTTCTTTTTCAGGATTGCTTTGGCTATTTGGGGTCTTTTGTGGTTCTATACAAATTTTAGGACTGTTTGTTCTAGCTCTACGAAAAATGCTGGTGGTTTTGATAGGAATTGCTTCAGGTAGTATAGACATTTTAACAATGTCTGTTCTTCCAATCCATGAGCATGGAATGTTTTTCCATTTCTTTGTGTCCTCTTCTGTGTCTTTCATAAGTGTTCTATAGTTTTCAGAGCATAGATGTTTTACCTCTTTTGTTAGGTTTATTCCTAGGTATCTTATTGTTTTCGGTGCAATTGCAAATGGGATCAATTCCTTGATTTCTTTTTCTGTTGCTCTGTTATTGATGTAGAGAAATGCAGCAGATTTCTGCACATTGATTTTATATCGTGTGACATTGCTGAATTCATGTATTCTAGTAGTTTTTTGGTAGAGTCTTTCAGGTTTTCTACATAGAGTATCATGTTGTCTACAAATTAAAATAATACTCATTTTTTATATTACAGTATGTGAGTCTTTCTTGACCTTGCTTCAGGGTCCCTTATAAGGCTGTAATACATATGTTAGTGGGGGCTGCGGTCCTGTCAAGGCTCAACTTGGAAGGATTTGCATCTGAGCTCATTCATATAGTTGGTCATTAGCAAGATTCAGCTTCTCATGGGTTTTTGGAATGAAGGCCTCAGTTTCTCTCCAGCTTTTGGCCAGAGTTTCCTTCAGTCCCTTGCCGCATGGGCCTCTCCAGCATGGAGAAGGCAGTAGAGAGGGTCCCAAAGCTGGATGTCACAGACTCTTGAAACCTAATCTCAGAAATGACATCCTATCGCTTCAGCCATTATTCTGTTCCCTAGAAGCAGTCATTAGGTCCAGGCTACAACAGCATGAATATTGGGAGGCGGACATCATCGGGAACCATGTCAGAAGGTGCCTACTGCAGTTATCATGTGTATAAAGTTCTAATTTTAGATATACCATCTTACTGGGGCAAATGTCATTTTACGGGGTTCAGTTGGTTAAGTGTCTGGCCCTTGATTTCGGCTTACGTCATGATCTCTTGGTTTGTGAGATCATGCCCCGTGTCGGGCTGCACGCTACAGAAGTCAGCAAGATACTGCTTGGGATCATCCCTCCCTCCCTCTCTCTCTCTGCCCCTCTCCTATTCACGCATGCCTTCTCTCTGTCAAAATAACTAAATAAACTTCTAAAAATGTAGTAAATATCATTTTACCAATATGATACCCTAGTTTTAAGTTATAGAAATATTGGGGGAATAACCGCTGATTGTTTCAGTAGCTGGAAACTGAAGTTCTTAGATGCTGAAGCATTAGACATATTATCTCAGAATGCATGGATAGGAAGTTAATTTAGGAGGTTACGAGATTGAGCTTCACACCAATAGAGAATAACTTCACAACGTCTCACAGTGTTGCCACTATTGGAGGAATGAGTCGTAAGGAACTCATTCTCGGGGTGGCAGCCTCGTCCATTGTAAGAAAAGTCTAATTTGATTGTGCAAAAATACTGTATGTTGTGTGACTTACAGAGCTTTTTAAAAATTTTTAATGTTTGTTTAATTATATATTTTGTCTATTTGAGAGAGACAACCTGATTGGGGGAGGGGCAGAGAGAGAGACAGGGAGATAGAAAATCCCAAGCAGCCCCATGCTGCCAGTGCAGAGCCCGGTGTGGGGCTTGAACTCATGAAACCTTGAGATCATGACCTGAGCCAAACCAAGATTTGGATACTTAACTGATTGAGCCTTCCAGGCACCCTATTATTTATTTATTTTTAAGAGAGAAGGTGTTGGGGGGAGCGCACAAGCCAGCGAGGAAGGGGCAGAGAGAGAGGAAGAGAGAGAATTCCAAGCGGGCTTTGCACTGTCAGCACAGAGCCCAGCACAGGGCTTAAGGCCACAAACCATGAGATAATGACCTGAGCCAGAATCAAGAGCGGGTGCTTAACTGACTGAGCCACCAGAGCTGACTCTTTAACGCTTAGTCCTCGTTGTGCTTTCTCATGTAAGTGTAAGTCTTTATTCATTTGTATTATTTTTCAGGCAAATGATACTGACCGGTTGTGTGGCATTTGCACGCCACGTGGGACCAACACGTGTAGAAGCTGAACTTCTACCACAGTGCTGGGAGCAGGTAAATAACTGAATTGGGTTTTCCCCCAGCTGTTACACTCTAATTTTTTATGAGTGTTCACATTTTGTGTTTCTTAATGCCATTGGGAATTATGTGGGATCTAAATTATGCTGTTGTTCCTGTAGTCCAGCACAGTGATTTAACAGCACTTAGGTATGCTCTGGGATGCCTTGCTTTAGTCATTCTTCCAACAGATACTTAAGGAACTAGTTCCAGTGCCAGGTACAGTGGTAAACAAAAGACAGAGACCTTTTCGTGGGGAGATAAGAATAAACAAATAAATGATATGTCTTGTATTATTATAAACTATGAAGAAATATAAAGCAAGATAAGGGTTAGAGAATGATGGAGAATGCTATTTTAGAAAGGGTGGTCAGAGCAGGAATCTCTGAGAACGTGACGTTTAGGCAAGGATCTGAATGGAGTCAGTTACTGCAAATACAGAAGCCCTCAGGTGCGGGCTCGATGAATTCAACGAGAGCAAAAGGCTGTGTGTGTGAGCGTGTGTGTGTGTGTAGGTAATAGAAATAATATATGTATTATATACTTGTATATATTGTGATCTATACAGAATATAAAATGTAAACTGTTAATGTGGGAAGTTCTTGTATTTAGAATCCAACTCACTAACAGTACTTTTGGTTTTATATTGAATTTTAATATTCCAGTCCTACATAGAACTCACAATCATTGACTTTTAGACTTGATGGTTAGGTCATTAAGTGGGTTATTTATCCACCTTAAAAAAAGATGAATTTCTTATAAGACAAATATCATGACCTTATTTATAATAACAAAGTCACTTATCCTTAAAAAAATACCGGTCTCTGGAATATCACTAAAGCATATGCTCTTTTAGAATTCTATTCCTAATTTCTTTGAGTATTCATTTTTTTCTTTAAAATTTATTAGAGTTTGATCTAAATTAAATACGTGAAGTAAGCATTATCTATGGCCGTGTTATCTCTGACAATCTTTTATGTCCTCTGTAGATTATAATGCATGCTAATTTAGGATGAGGCTCTAATCATTGAAAGTCAAATTAATTTGGAAACAATATATACAACTTTGAATTTACAAGTCTGCACCGTTATCTATATGTACATATAATAGTTAATCGTTTTTTCTGTCTTTTTCTTTCTATTAGGCTTTATTGAGATACTCATCATAAACCCATTTAAAGTGCCGTTTCAATGGTGTTTAGTGTGCGCACAGACTTGTGCAACCGCCACCGCAACCAATTTTAGAACCATTTTATCACCCCAAAAAGAAACTCCAACCCTACGTTCTCCTACTTCTAAGATTGTTTTGGCTATTCTGGGTCCCTTGAATTTCCATGCGAGTTTTAGGATTAATTTGTCAGTTTCTGCCAGAAGCCATCTGGAATTTTCATAAGGATGGCATTGATTTCTGTAGATCAGTATGGAGAATATTGCCATCCTAATAATGTGAGCCTTCCAAACCATGAATTTAGGATGTCTTTCCATGTATTTAGTTCCTTTAAATTTTCTTTCAATGATGTCTTACGGTTTTCAGAGTATAATTTTTATGCTTTTCGGTTCAACTGATTTCCTAACTATTTTATTCTTTCTGATACTATTGTAAATAGAATTTTCTTAATTTAATTTAGTATTGGTTGCAATATAGAGAAATACAATTGATTTTTGTATGTACATTAATTTGAGCTAGGCTAAGAAAAGCAAAAGCAAAGTTTATGTACAGCATACTTTGACATTCAAAACATGACACTATTTCTGGATTAAATTTAATTTACAGGTGTTACTTAACAAACATCTTTACCACCACCTCTTCTATCACCTGAATAAACACGGATATCGGGGATCTATCTAGCCAACTACCTCCAATCTATTGCCCAGTAGATTGCTATGTAATTTCTTTTCTTAATTTTAGGCATCCAATACATTAATGAATTATGTCACCTTTTCATATGGGAATATGAGAACAGATATACTTCTTTTCCAGTCAAGGAAAGATTTATATTCTATGAAGAAGACATATGGGAACAAAACCCAGTATGTGTCATTTTTTTTTTGTTATTTTTGTTATAGTTCAGTGTAGTCATCACAACAGCAAAGCCCCATCATCTTGTGTATACAAACAGGAGTAGGTTGAAGTCTGCTTACTTTAGAAACAAATCATCTCACTAGTCAGGGGTTCTGGTTAAATCATTGATTAATTTATTTCCTAATCCCTTAGTTGTAAAAGAGAATTAATGAGTTATTCCTGGCACAAATTAATAAGCCAGGTCTTTCATATTCAGAAGCAGGGTTTTTCAAGTTTAAAAATAAACTCATGTTTCCAGGGCTGGAGAAAATTGCTCCTGACATCGTAGGGAAAGCCTAGTCTTGGCAAGCCTACAATCTCTAGACACCTTGCTGCATTTTCATCTTCGCTTTATCCTTTTTTCTTTAACAGATGCCCCTGTGACCTCATGTTTGAGGCTCTCTGATTCCCTTATTCCTGATCCAATTGTAGCCACACAGAGATTCCCAGAAGTGGGGAAAAAAGAAGCTTTATTGCATTCTTAACAGGACTTATTATGAAAAGTAATTCTCTGCTGGAAGAAAGGAGGATATTTGTTTATGCTTGATTGATTTATTTTTTACTCCAGATTAACCACAAATACCCAGAAAGACGACTACTTGTGGCGGAATCCTGTGGAGCTTTGGCACCTTATCTTCCTGTAAGAATTGTCATTTTATCTTAAAAATTTTTTTTCATTTTAAGAGGGGCAGAGGGACAGAGAGAGAATTTTAAGCAGGCTCCATGTTCAGTGCAGAGCCTCAAGCAAGGCTCAATCCCACGAGCCTGGCATCATAACCCGAATGGAAATCAAAAGTCGGACACTCAACCGACTGAACCACCCGGGCTCCCCTACTGTTGGTAGTTTTTAATCAGTTCTTACGAAAAATAAAAATCTAAGCATACAACAGTTTGCATTTTTATATTGGAATTTTTCTAACCCAAAGTCAATCATACTGTATATAATGTTCTTAATCCCTGACAGTAACATTGTTGACAGGCTCTGGTATGGATATCTATATATATTTTTTTATTTTTCATACTGTTAATGCCTCCACATTTTACCTCCATCAGCATTTGCATTTTTGACAGTGTTAAATTGCCCCAAACCAAAATAGCACCGATTTATACGCCTGTCATCAGTACATTGGAGTTCTTATGTTCACATAACTTCACCAGGATTGGGGTATGGTGAAATCTTTTTTAATATTCTCTTATAGGAGAAAATTCGTATCTTATTGTTGTGATAAATCATATAGATAGATATACATGAGTAAGTTTGAACATCCTTTCATTTACTGTTCGAAGACAGATGAACATCACAAGCAATAAGGGAATAAAAATCTGTTCTCCCCTGCCCCTGACCGCAGAAGGTTAAGCAGTATTAATAGTAGACTTAATGTCTCCTCCGTGGAGCCATTGCCCCAGACCCCGCTGCAATTAATAACAGTAAGATATGTGCAGTCTGGCTTAAGTGGCATAGTGCCTCCTGATTTGTCCTGGGGGTTCCCTGCGGCATACTGAACCTCACTGCCACAGTTGACCTCAGTCCAGATCAATGTGAAGCAATCACCCAGCTGAAGTTTACTTACCTCTGTCCTATTTACTGCCCGTGCTGATACCAGCCAGGAAGGCATTTGAAGATCTTCAAGGCAGTTTTTTGGGCAGTTTTTATCCTAAAGGATCAGTAAACAAGGCTGTACTAAAAGGCATATTCACAAGCCTAAATGTGACCAAAATGTGTTAAAATTATATACATTTTTGTTTCTAAAAAGTCAAAGCAAAAACTAGGTCACATAAAAGTGACTGTAGATCTTGCCCTGCATACTAAAATCACACTGTAAATTTATGAAAATGATCATTTTCTATCTTTATTTTATTCTAACCATTATAGGTAAACAAGTTTGGGTTTGAAGAATTTCAAAAGTTGATCAAATTATAATGGTACAAAGCAGAGAAGAAAGGGGAAGAATTTGCATAATGATTATAGCTCTTTATTTTACCTTCACCCGTTAATTAGGCTAAGACATTCTTTAACAAAAAAAAAATTGTGTGAAATTAAGACACAACAGTGGTTGACATTATATTAAATAATTGCATCTGAGAATAGCAGTGCAATTCTCTTTGAAGTATTTTTAAGTTTATTCCCATATTTTATCATCCTGTTTGAAGTTTTTTTCTCACTTCTTCAAAAAATAGGAGCACCAGAATTTTAAAATGTTTGCACACTCCTATCCCAGGCAAATGTTTTGATTACCAGAGTGGTGTTTTTAGTCCCTCCTGCTATTATAACTCTGAGAGCCCTTCCCCGAGTGAAACAGGTAGTACAGAAGAGTCATTGCCCATTTATAGCAGGGGTTGACTTTGTCAGTTTGCCAGAAGTGCTTGCTACTACGTTACTATGTGCTCTAGGGTTTGAAGCAGTTGCACATATTTACTGAGAGATGATTAATACCAAGTTCAGGGTAGATGCTGTCTTTAGAGAGGAAGGGTGGAGGAGAGTGAAACTTAAGCTGTATCGGTCATGTTTTATGTCTTTGAAAAATGAAGACTTAAAGCAAACATAGCAAAATGCTAATGTACACATATAATCTGGATTTCTTAATATGTGGATGTCTGTTGGATTATTTCCTATACTTTTCTGCCACTGATGTAAAATAAATAGTAAAAACGTGTTTTTGTTTACTCTCAGAAAGAAATCCGTAGCTCCTTGGTTCTCTCGATGTTGCAACAAATGTTAATGGAAGATAAGGCGGATTTAGTAAGAGAAGCTGTGATCAAAAGCCTTGGTATCATTATGGGATACATTGATGATCCAGACAAATACCAACAGGTATGTTTGTCAGAATGAACCCCATTTACTTCATTATAAAATTCCAAATAATTTAATATTCCAGATCTCCGATTCAGCTCCCCAATAATCTGTAGGAGAGCCGGCAGGCATCTGAGTTTTAGCCCGTTGCAGTTGGCAGCCTGGTTTTACTTCTTCGATTCAAGAGAAGGAGCACTATGATTCACTCACAGCATCTCCCATGGTTTTTTGGCAGGAAATTGGCAAAAAGCATGCCATGTTTGCCACCAGTTCTGTTTGGTTTCCACATCGGTGGATACATGACAGTTTCTTTAAGGAAAACTGGAAGCCCAGGATTATGCATGGCTTGCTTTCTTGCTTCAAGTGTTCTCTACGTGTACTACAGCGGACTTCACTGCATTTTGTTAAGGCTGTTTCTTTTTTTTTATTTATTCTTTTGAAAAAATCTAAATTTTACCTGTTTCCTTTCGGCAGGGTTTTGAATTGTTGCTGTCAGCCTTGGGTGATCCCTCAGAAAGAGTAGTTAATGCAACCCATCAAGTATTTTTACCGGCCTATGCTGCCTGGACTACAGAACTTGGAAATTTACAGTCTCATCTCATACCTACGTTGCTGAACAAGATAGAAAAACTTCTCAGGGTAAATGCTTTCTTTGTTTATGCAGTTTATAGAAGTGTAAAGAGCGTGTCCTCAGTCATCTTGAAAGGACGCTGGGGAACAAAGACAGAAAGTCCCACCAAGCTGAACCTTCTCATAACTTGCCAGTTAAAGATGTTATTGGTCTGGAGCCGAGGGAGGTTTGAGGAAGTTCTGCTGCGCTGCAGCTCGCCGAGGAAGGGCCCGCCCCGGGTCTGCACGCTGAAGTAGCACCTTTGTGGAACTCACCTGCACGTTATGCAGAAAGCGAACTCTTCCTCGTGTCTTCCGAAGATTTAAAGATTTTGGGTAAAATATCAGCTCCAGCTCCTGGAATGCAGTTAACTAAAATATTAGTCTCTAAAGCTTTCTTCCTTACACGATGTCAAAATGCTTTACTTGTGCTTATTTCGCTGCAGTAGTTCATTTTCTCACTTCTTAAAATGAATGTTTTTGGTTTTCCCCAAGTAAAAGAAATAAAGTTGAAAGAAAGATAGTAGCTTCTTGATATAATTTTTGTAATAAAATTGCCTTTTAGAGTCTAGAAGAAAAGCTAACATTTCTTTAATGCCTCTATGTGCATTAAGGCAGATACTTCATAAATGATACATATTATTTCATTCTTACCACCCTTTGAGTTCTGTTTTGTTTTGGTGTGTAAAGTGAGCATTTAGGTAGCTCGTCCAGGGTCTTAGAGTTGCCCAAGGATGGAACCAGGATCTGATATTGGTCACTGACACCTCACTCTTACTCATTCTGCCCCCAAATTTTAAAGAATCTTTAAGGCTCTTAACTTCTCTGTAGACAGTATTATAAGTATTTCTTTAATTGAAAAATTGGGCTGTTTTTTCTATATATTTCAAGTATTTTAAGAAAAAAGCTATAAGAAAAAAGCTAGACTGGAAAGTACTCCTTTTTATGAAACCCAGGAAATTCTTTTAAGTATTTTTTAAATGTTTGCATTCCTTCTACCTGAGATTTATCCATACCTTGTTTTTAGTTCCATTTCATAGCATGGTTAATGCCATTTTGCTATTAAATGTACCTTAAGTATTCAGGATAGCTAGTAATTCTTCCATGGAGAGATGAATTTAGAACTTGATAGTATGTAACTCATGTATCTAGTACCTTTGACACAGCTTTTATAATATTAGTAATATATTTCTTAGTAAATGCTTTTACCTCTAATGATTCTATTTTTCAGTTTAACATTTGGTTTCTGTGTACCGTACCAATCCATACTATTTTTTTCTTTCTGCTATCTCTTTTGTTTCCTTTTGAAATTCTTTCTCCTCTATTTCATCTATTCATTGAAGTATTTTAAAGTGCTTTCAGTGCTGCCACATTCAGATGCCACCAAATCCGTATGAGGAGATCGGATGTAGGAGAGGGAAAACAGCAAGGGCTCTTGCTGATTCAACAGTTGAACATTTAAAATGATTCCTGTGGCTCATTTTAATTCCTTTATCCTCACTTCTAAAATTTCAAAGAATAAGACCCTCTTAAGAGAAAAAAACCCCGGGGGCTCAGGTCATAATCTCATTGTTCGGGAGTTCAGGCCCCACATCAGGCTCTGTGCTGACAGTTCAAAGCTCGGAGCCTGTTTGAGATCCTGTGTCTCCTTCTCTTCCTGACCCTCCCCTGCTTGTACTCGCTCTCTCTCTTTCTCTCACAAAAATAAGTAAACATTGGGAGGGGGAAAAAAAATTCCTGTAAAAGAAGTTTCATACAAATGGAAATGACTAATGTTCACCTTGAAGTTTTCCATATAAACATTTTTTTGCTTATCTAGTGCCTAGCGCTTCCTCACATTCTCACGTACTTAGAGAAATGAAAAAAAGATTCATGGATATCTCCATTAGGTGTTGTGCTGAGTCTAACATACAGATTCCTAGTTGTTTTATTAATTGCCACAGAAAGGAAGAGCATTATAAGCACTTACTGTCAGAAAACGAAACCTAGCTTCCCCCTCCTTCTGTTTCAGGAAGGCGAGCACGGGCCGGACGAACATAAACTGCACATGTATCTTTCTGCTCTGCAGTCCTTGATCCCCTCCCTCTTTGCGCTGGTGCTGCAGGACGCGCCGTTCTCCAGCAGAGCCACGCTTCACGGTGAAGTGCCGCAGATAGAAGGTACCGACCTGAAATCGTGGAAGGAAGGTGTAGAACATCGGCAGCTTAGCTCCCCAAGGAATTGCTTTTGGTTACGCTTCTAAAAATTGCTTTATGTGAAAGCATAATTACTGGAATTTCGTGGTTGTGGATGGTCTCATAGCTAGGGTAGACTGTGGCTTCCTCTTTTATGGATGAGCCTCATGGTATTGTTTTCTAATATTTGTACTTTCTTTCCATTCCTAATCTATAGTCATTTTATAACTTTTTTTCCACCAGTGGCTGAAATAAGTTTTCTTTCATTAATAGAGCTAAATTAATGAGAAGATTCACCTAATAGTTACAAGTGCCAGCTTATGAAGCTTGTCATTTCCACTTGCTTTAAACTTTTTCTCCCCCACCTCTTTCATCTTATTTTCAATAGGGGAAAGTAAATGTAATTACTCTTTTCTACTATGTCCTTGACAGGAATATAAGCATATGCAACAGAATGTTTTTCTCCAAAGAAGGAATATAACTTATTTTCAGAAATATATGAAATTGATAGCAAAGGCCAGTATTTTCTTAGCTCAGTGTCCACCAGTAAGTGACCTCTGACCCTTGGTACTTAGGAACCCCACTGCACCCAACCCCCAGGATAAATGGCTGTAGACGGGCTGCAGCTCTGTATGAGATCCCTTGGCAGATTTCTCAGGTTTGTGAAGTTGTCCATGTGTCTGGCCAACTTCTGATAAACAAAAAAATTCTAACATCGAGAATGTCAATACACGCTTACTGTTTTTAGAATTGCAGTTTTCATGTAAAGTTAACTGTGGACAGTTTCCCTATAATCTTTGAGATGGGAAGCAGTGTCCAAGGATACACTAAGCACAGCACAAAAATGGCATATTCTGTTTGAATGTTTTACTGGAAAAATTGAGAAGAGATGGGGTTAAGTTAATATTTCAAAGCATTACTGAGGAGAAGGAAAATTCAGACTGTTACAGAAAGTCTTCATCAAGCATCCACAGCTGACTGCTTCAGGCTCCACCCCTGCATATATTAAGGTTCTTTGTCTGCGAAGGGGCTTTCCTGTCGAATTCCCACTCTTTCTCTTTCTGTCCTGCCATATTGGTGTGCCAGGGCTGCCATAACCAAATTCCACAAACTGAAATCTATTGTTCCGCGGTTCTAGGAAGCTCAAGGTTTCAGATCACGCAGTCAGCAGGTTTGGTTCCTTCTGATGGCTCTGAGGATAATGTCCCGTGCCTCCCTCCTTGCCTCTGGTGGCTTGCTAGCAGTTTGTCATTCCTTGGCTTTAGACACATCACCCCAACCTCTGCCTTCATTTTCATTGTTCCGTTCTCTCTCTGTTCCTGTCTGTATGTCCAAATTTCCCCTTTTTATGAGATTGGTAATATTAGATGAGAGGCCCACCCTACTCCAGTATGACCTCACCATACCTAATTACGTCCTCAGCAACACTGTTTCCAAATAAGGACACGTTCTGATGTTCGGACCTCCATGTAGGAATTTTTAGGAGGGTACATAGATTAACCTATAACGTTTGCTGTCATTCATTCATTCATTTATAAAAATAACTCTGGAATGTTACCTGATGCCAAGCATGTGCTTGGGATTAGATGAAAATTGTCAAAACAACTGCTTTACCATCCTGTATATATTTCTTCCAGTGTTTATGTGACCTTTTCTTGGGATTATGTCCTCATCATACCAAAAATAACCTTTCCTTTTTAATTCTTTTAGACTGAATATGACTCTCTGACTTTTAACAGCAGCCAGCATTGTTAATGTTATTATACCCACTTCTTGGTTATAAATTATTTATTTTAAATAAGAAAATATTATATTCTTGTGTAGGGTCTATATATCCATGTCTATATGTCTACTATATATACATCCATATTTTTGGGATATCATTTATTCTAAGTAAAGATTTGTTTTCTCTTAAATAAGAGACACACAAATATTTTTATTACCAATTAATTCTACAGCAGTAGCTAATATTTATGTCAGGCACTATTTTCAACACTTGAGATGCATCCATGAATAAAACAGACACAACCTTCTGCTTTCATAGAGCTTACATTCTAGTGAGAGTCTAAAGAGAGACTAAAGAGTCGTAACAGCTGTTACTTTGGGATAATTGTGATTGCTTTGTTGACGATAAAATGGTGGTATTTTGCTATCCTATTGAAATGACATTCTGGGGACCTTTCCATAGTTCTGTATTGTTAAAAAATCTTGTTAAATAGAACAATGTTTTGAGACTCCTGAACCATTCTGTTTACTTACCTGTAATAATTGAGTTATCCAAATAATTGCTATTTTTTGACACTATTTTGCTTCTGTTGGACCTACCTTTAAATCTTTAGACCTCACTTTCTCTGTAGTTAATCTTGACATACCCATTTTACTTTAAACTGTTCTATTATTTTTCAATAGTTGGTTAGTATTTATGAAGGAATGATATTTATTCTATCATAGTACAGCAGATTGTGACAAGTATTATATAACCCAATTTGAAATTATATCAGATTTGCTTTCACATGATATATTTCTGTAAGAAGTACAAATGTCCTTCGCAACCCAAATCAGTTTATTCCTGGGTTGAGATACAGTGAGAATCCAAGCAGAAACCTCAGATAGTGAGAGATACCATCCTACCCAAACTCATTTATTTGGTGCTTGGTATAATATGACAGCAAATAGGAGAGTTCAGCTAGCAAGGGATGACCTTTATCTGTCTTTAATAGATTGTTAAGTCTTGGGCAGTTTCTAAAGACCATAACATCTTAATTATGTGTTTGAACATTTAAACAATTATGTATATTTCATGTTTTCTTAAGTTTAATAATAATTATTAAGCCATTAATATGTTTCGAGAAAATTCTGTATTTTTGCATCTTTTAGGAAATTAGCAGGAGTTGTTGGGCAGTTAGGAGTTTCTAACAGTTAACGGGCTGTTGGTTATGTTATCCATTTGGTGGCCATCAGGAAGTGTTCTCTATTTCATTGTCCTAGTCTGGTAGCATTACAAGTATTTCTTTTTGTTTTTTAATCAAATTCAAATCCATATTTTAGCTAATGTCTTATCTTTGGGCCAACTTTAACCTAAATGAAATTTTACTCTTCATTAGCAAACTGTTTCATTACAGTATTTGTTTCTTAACTAGTCTCCTAAAATCTTAATTTTTGAGATGTTTTCATTTGTTTACATGTGACAAGAATTTGTTTTACTTTTTAAAAAATTATTTGATTTCTATATTTCAGTTTTCTAAAGTTTGTAGTAAGCAATTAAATATTGGGAGACAGAATCTTATTTTCCTTTTCAGAGAATAGGTAGCTTCACAAACTGCCATTTTCACATTATTGATTTTACTTCTGTTATTTATAGTGACTAGGTTCCCTCGGCCTATGTCGCCTCTTCAAGACGTGTCTACTATAATTGGAAGTCGCGAGCAGTTGGCGGTGCTGCTACAGCTTTATGATTACCAGCTGGAGCACGAGGGTACCACAGGCTGGGAGACTTTACTGTGGGTTGTCAATCAATTGTAAGTTCCCGCCTCCTATCCGTTTGGTACACCTCCAGCAGTTGATGGAAGATAGCTCGCTGTGTGTAGCTTTGGCACTGAGGGACAATAGAACGTAACTTAGCATTATCTGTGGTAAACCTTTTTAGGAGAGGAGATTTATACCACTGGATATGTAGGTGTTTATTTATGAGGATGGTGCTGCCAGATTATGTCAGAAGGACCTGTCTGCTGCCTTGTTGTTGTCTAATAGTGGTGATGGATTTTAAACTACATCCTGATTGTCATTTTTGAAGCCAAAATGGATGCCTTTGTTAGCCAAGCTCTTGTGTGAAGCGTCAAATCCAGTGATTTGTGTCTCATTAACTCCATAGTCAAAACTCTGCCATTAAGGTTCCATATATTTTATAGCAAGCAGTTAAGATTTAAGAAGTTTATAGAGTAGAATATAAACTTAAAACCTTTTCAGAGCATCTCAAACCACTCCTTTGATTTGCAATTTTACTGGCTATGAAAAGCAAAGCAAGAGGTTATTAGATGTGCATTGTTTCAGACATTGGCAAGGAAACAGTAATTTATATGTATCCCCTGCCTATTTTTCTTTCCTTTCACATTCAGGTTGCCACAACTTATAGAAATAGTTGGCAAAATTAATGTTACTTCAACTGCCTGTGTCCATGAATTCTCCAGATTTTTCTGGCGCCTTTGCCGGACATTTGGCAAAATTTTTACAAACACTAAGGTAAAAACTTGTATTCCATATTTTCTTATATGCAAGAGATATAGAAATGTAATGTGTTAATTAATGCTGTAACAGAGTAAATAAAAGCATGAACTCTACATTTGAATATCTTAGGAAGTTATGATAGTAAAAGAAAGTTCTAGTCAGTAATATTCTTACCTTTATTCGTTTTTAGACGATTTAGCCTAAACTTAGTCTGTATCCAGATTTGGATGTAACATCTGCACACTAGACAGCTTAAAGATTTCCAGCATAGGCCGCATCAGAGGACCCCACTGATTCTTTGATGCGCCTCCACCGCCTCACCGCCCCCCACACACTCAGGAAGCAGCTGTTTGCCCAGCACACTTTGGTCAAAACCTCAGGCAGCTGTGGAAGCAAGGTAGCCTGTGTCGAAGACCTGCTGCAAGACCAGCTCTCCGGATAGCGTGGACACTTGAGATTCACTACCAAAACTAGTATTTGTCACGTCCGCACATCCAGGCTACTTTACAGTTTTAGAGATTACAATTGGAGCGTCCTTAGATCCCCATTTCATCTTTAATCCATTTGTCTTGCCTAGCATATTGTCAGGGCAGTGTTTTAGAGAGCTAATTAAAACATAAAAAGATGCAGTTGTTATAATCAAATGCTAATCAAGATGTTTAAAAGGTAAGAATTTTGTGCAGCTGTTTTCTATTAACTCTTACTTTACTCTGTAGTTATTTAAACCTTTAAAGAAAAATGGTTTGGTACAGCGGACTGGATAAAATTCAGAAAATGAGTTATAATGTTTGTGACCTATAATAAGTTATCTGGGCTTAGCCTTGGCATGCGGGCAATGCAGAAGTTACTTCAGTGTCTTTTTGTTCTCTGAGTGTGACGCTGCAGATTACTCTTCTAACGGTGGGCTTCACCCCCATTTAAGTTCTTATGCCTGACCTGCCGCTAGGGGGGCAAACACCTAGACCTTGATGCTATTGTAGAAGAAACAAGATCGTTTTACATTTTTCACTAACATCTCATTATTAAATAGAATTTGATTTCATGGTTATCAACATTGGCAAAAATTGTCTGACAATTCCAAAAGTAGTAGCTATTATTTAAAAAAAAAGTAAGTAGAAGTTTACTTAAATACTTACCAGTAAGTGGTTGACTTCAGGGCCCTGAAATCTGAAATCTGTGATATTGTTAAAAATAAAAAATTGAAATAAGCATTTAAGAGCTTAAAAAATTATAGGTAAATTCTATATTTGATGCTTAAATTTAAATTTTCAGGAAGTTAAGATAAAATTTAAGTAGATGGATATTATATGATCAATATGTTACTTATTGAATACCCTAAGTGAATGGAATTTCCTATTCATTCCTTTTAAAGATAGCAAAGTTTTTAAAAGTATAGCTAATCATATAATAATATTTACCTAAAGAAATGGGCTCCTGGGTGATTCAGTCTGTTTAGTGTCCAATTCTTGATTTCGGCCCAGGTCACATTCTCACAGTTCGTGAGGTCGAGCCCCACATCAGGTGCCATGCAGACAGCTCATGCGTGCATTCTCACTCTCAAATAAATAAACTTTAAAAAAATTGTTATATTTCTGATCACTTAAATGGTCCATAAAGCAAAGTAAATGAATGAATGAATGTAGTAGTAGCAGTAGTAAACATTTTATTTATTTAATCTTTGGTTGATCCATTGGACTGAAACCTTTTGGGTCTTTTCTTTGGATTGCTTAGGTCAAACCCCAGTTCCAGGAGATTTTAAGACTGTCTGAAGAAAACATTGGTAAGTTCATTTGTTACTACTTTTTTTTGTAATTTTTTTTTTAACATTTATTTTTGAGAGAGAGAAGGACACAGAGTGCAAACAGGGGATGGACAGAAAGAGAGGGCGACACAGAATCTGAAGCAGGCTCCAGGCTCTGAGCTGTCAGCACAGAGCCTGATGAGGGGCTCAGACGCACAAGCTGTATGACCATGACCTGAGCCCAAGTCAGATGCCCAACGGACTCAGCCACCCAGGCGCCCGCATTTGTTATTACTTTTAAAAACAATTGAATCTCTTTACTCAGGAAAAATACTATACTCATGGTGTTCAAATTGTATAAATGAACTAGCAAGTACAAGTGAAAAGGAAAATTTATTTCTTGCTTCTATAACTGTGTCACATCCATCTCTGCTCCATGAGATGGTAGTGAGATTAATCTTTATTAATTTGAATATAAATATCTACCTTCTTTGCAATTAAATTGACCTAAGGCTAAGTTTCTCAAACTGAGTACTTGTACCCTTGTAGGTTTGAGGTTTGAAGTGGTATATTCACAATACTGAAAATTATAAAATAAAGGATCTCTAACTCATAATTAGTTATTTAAAACTTTTTCAATGAAATCAAATATAGTGGAAGAGAATGGAAAATGTGCATTTGTGTTTTTAAAACGAAACTACATGTTTGAGGGCACCTGGGTAGCTCAATCGATTAAGCTCTTTGTTTCAGTCCACGTCATGATCTCATGGTCATCAGATCTAGCCCCACTGATAGCACAGAACCTGCTTGGGATCCCCTCTCCCTCTCTCTGCTCCCCCCCCACTTACGAGCGCGTGGACGCACAGTCTCTCTCTGTCTCAAAATAAAAAATAAATAAATAAATAAAAATTTAAAAAACTACATACTTGAATGGGCAATTCCAGTCCCTCTGTTGATAGTTTTCACTCATCTGTCTTAAGAAGTCTAGTTATAGCACCATTGGCCTAAGAACTTGTTTATTTGTGGATCTTAAGTTCCCACGTATTTTTCTAGTCTCTATGAATATATTGTAGAAAATGTTAGAAAGAAAATGTATAGCCCTCCTTTGTTTTTTTTTTTTTATCTTGATTGGTTTTCGACATATAGGTTATTCTTATCACCATCCTACCCTAGTGATTTGATTTGAGTGATCTAGAAAACCCGTCTTGAGCTTTCCTCAAAGATAGTTACAGATGAATAAATATCTCTTTTTAAGTTTGAAACATGATGAGATTTTTTTGATAAATGCTTCCCAAAATTTAGACTTTCAAGGGTTAATGTTTAGAATGCATAATAGTTGGTATTATCTGTTTAGTTATTAATTCTGATGATAAATCAGTAAAGAATATTTACATATTTTAAAAACTGACAGCTTTTAGAATTATTAGTTACCTTTCGTGTTTAGTTTTTCGTGTAGGAAGAGATTATTAATCCCTGTATATGTAGTGTATGTCTGTGAATCCAACTTAAGCCTATGTTCCTAACCTCAGACTTAACACTCAACTATCATCGTCACACTCACCCAATATCAGTACTCCCCCAAAGGAAAAGTTACTCTTACCAGAGCATAAATAAACCTCAATTACTAATTGATGTGAAAATGGAACCTTCTTTTTGGCTACAATTCCTTCAGGGCGGTTAGTTAAATTTTTTATGTACTATTTTCTGAAAAGAATTTTCAAACCATATAAGAATAGAAAAAAGTAATGAGCGATTTGGCGATACATAAAAGCTAATATAAAGCACTTAAAATAGTGCCTAAAGGACAGTAAACAGGAGCTGTTGTTGCTATGCATAATGTCATATCATCTCCAGAGTTTCATTTTTGCAATCAGCTACAGATAATCTAACTTTACAGCAGTCACAGGGTACTCTCCCTGTGTTGGAATGCTTTCCCCTCATCTTCCGATTTACTTCGCCTGCGTTTTCCCAACGAAAACAGTCAGGGTCATTTGGCGGAAAATCCCTACAGAGGATACAGGAGGGGCTTTGGAACTAGACTGGTACTGGAAACTAGATAGTATCTCATATCTGAAAGCAGATTAAATAATATATATCCAGGTGCCTCTTTTTAGCTGAGTGCCTTTATCTTTTACTGAATATTACAGATTGAAAGCATAAAAATTTAAGACCTGCTTGTATGGACTGGCACTTAGGAAACTTCAAGAAAGCTCTAATGTCTGAGTATGGAAATAGGAGTTTAGCATCTTATTTTGGTTATTAGACCTCTTTTCCATCTATCAAAAATGTTTATGCTAACAGCTTTATTAAAAGTATTGAACTGTATTTTTACAACAATCATGGATATGCATTTTAATCAAAATTCTTATCCAAAGTAATGATAATATGCATCTATAAGCCTTGTAACCAGTTATTTGCATTTGACTTTTTGCTTTACATTTAAAATACATACAGATTTTTGAAATTATTTTAATGATTTTAGATTCCTCAGCAGGAAATGGGGTCCTCACTAAAGCCACCGTCCCCATTTATGCAACAGGAGTGCTTACGTGTTATATTCAGGTAAGGGAAAAGTCCTTTTACTAGAAAATGGAAACGTCTTTAAGTCTTCATCGAACAAATCTGGAACAAATAAATTTAGAGGTTGTGTGCTTATTGGTATTTTGTTGGAGGTGTTAGATTGCACAAATAAATAACAAATAAAGCACATGTGTTAGGTGGAGCAAACTACAAAATGCTGTCGAATACTGTATCATCATTTTTAGCAAAGTACTTTGTAATAATGCATTATTTTTCTTAATTGTAACTGCATAATAAATTACCCTAAAACACATGGCTTATTATAACCCTTTTATTTGCTCATGAACTTTGCTCACCTTGGTCTCTCTTTTGTGGTCTTGCTGGTGGTCAGTCCCTCATGTCGCATTCAAGCTTTTGGGTGGAAGGGAGGTCAGCCAGGGTGACTGAGCTTCAGTCTCCGTGTCGTCTTAGGCCTTCTCTCCCTTCACAGACTGAGTACCTGTGGCTCCGGGCTCCTCAGCTCAAAAGCAGCATCTGCTAGGCTAAAGCTCAGGCTTGGAATTAGCACATCACTCCATTGCCTTCTCTTAGTTACAGCAAGTTAGAGGCCCAGCCCAGATTCCAGAAGAGGACACGAAACAAAGACGTGAGTCAGGAAGTGTGGCTCATTGGTCATCACCAATATAACAGACTACCACATTCTATTTACCATTGTTTTAAAGTAATAACACATGGTATATATTAAGGTATATCAGTCATTTTTAAGTGTGAGGCCCCACCAGTAAGGTGAAAGTATGGATTCAGGATAATTGGAATGTGAGGGGCGCCTGGCTGGCTCAGTCAGTTAAGCATCCGACTCTTCATCTCAGCTCAGCCCGTGATCTCAGTTCATGAGATCAAGCCCAGAATAAGGCTCTGTGCCGACAGTACAGAGCCTGCTTAGGATTCTTTTTCTCCCCCTCTCTCTACCCCCGGCTTGCTCGCTCGCTCTCTCTCTCAAAATAAATAAACAAACATTTTTTTAAAATTAGAAATTAGAATGTGAGGAGCTCAGTAGATAGAAGATGTAACTCTTTATCACAGGGTCAGGAGTTCGAGCTCGACATTGGGCGTAGAGATTACCTAAAAAAATAATAATAAAAATAAGTAGAGTTTAGAATTAAGAATCAAAAAGGAAGACCTTTTTTCCTGCATTTCCCCCCATTCGTACCCAACATTTCTTTTGCCCTTTGAATTCAAAGTGTAATTTATATTTATTGCGCTCTTCTTCCAAAACAGATTTGGGCTATCTTACAGTTTTAAAATATAGCCCTACAGTATCACATACCTTTCAGCAGAAGCTCCACTTCTGCTAAAGTAGCACAGTATTCCTTTAAACTTTTCTACACTACTTTCAAAGACTGCTTCATAATATGAATACACACAAAATTCTTGTGTGCAGGCTATTTTAAGTCCTGGAACTTTAATAAATTGTCTCTAGTGTTCTTAAACTCATGGAGATTAAATCCTAGCATGCTGCCAGACACAATAGTGTGCATACAATTTTCCACCCTTATCTTTAAAAGAGAAAAAGAGCTGGAAGGCTGTTAATCTAAAACTGTCTTGAATCGAATACATTTTTTGTCTTGAGATATCAAAAATGAGAAATAGGATGGTAGTAAATTTTCAGATTAGAAAGATCTATGCTCATTTGGAAGTATATTCCATAGCTCTTAATTCACACTTTAGGTTTTTCAGATTTAGTTTGTTTTCCAATTTTATATATACTTTGTGTTTGACATAGTAGGCAACTAAAATTGGGTAAAGTCTCTGTTCCGATATCGCTCTGATGCTGATTTGTCAGTGTCCTCAGCTTTCCACGAACTGCCCTGTCTTCCTCCAAAACTGCTCTGACGGTGTTCACGCTGATACTGCTTTGGTCGATCCTTTATTCATTCTGTTGTTTTTAATCTTTTATTCATTCTACATGAACCTGATTATGTAGAAAAAAATGATTGGTGACAATCCAGTGTTCTTCACAGATCTATTTATTAATATTAATACAGAAGCTACTTATTGTTGACCTAACACATCACTAATGACAAAAAACTTAACTCTAATTTATATATATTTATTTCCTGACAGAATGTCAGATTCCCTTCCTTTATAGACTCAGGTTAATTTAACATACACAGTTATTTTTTTAACTTTCTTAATTTTGCAGACTTACTTTTTACAATATATTTCTTTAAATAGAGGACAATATAAGAAAAAAAAACTTCTCTGATTATGAAAATAATGGTTTATTTATTTATTTATTTTAATGTTTATTTATTCTTGAGGCAGCGAGAGACAGAGCATGAGCAGGAAAGGGACAGAGAGAGCGAGTGACACAGAATCTGAAGCAGGCTCCAGACTCTGAGCTGTCAGCACATCTGAGCTGAAGTCAGATGCTCACCTGACTGAGCCACCCTGGGGCCCCTGAAAATAATGGTTAATTAAAGAAAGTTTGGGGGCACCTGGGTGGCTCAGTCGGTTAAGCATCCAGCTTCTGGCTTCAGCTCAGGTCATGATCTCACGGTTCATGGGTTCAAGCCCCGCTTCGGGCTCTGTGCTGACAGCTCAGAGCCTGCAGCCTGCTTCGGATTCTGTGTCTCCCTCTCTCTCTGACCCTCCCCTGCTCGTGCTGTCTCTCTCTGTCTCTCAAAAATAAATAAAAAACATAAAAAAATAATTTAAAGAAAGCTTGAAAACATAGGTTATTTTTTAATCAAGGATATGACTGCAAACAGAAAGGGAGGCAAATCCATAAGAGACCCTTAAATACAGAGAACAAACAAGGTTGATAGGAGTGCAGGGGAGAGGAGGAAAGGGGTGATAGGCATTGAGGAGGGCACTTTCAGGGAAGAGTACTAGGTGTTGTATGTAAGCGATGAATCCCGGCAATCTACCCCCAAAACCAGGAGCACACTGTATACACTATGTTAGCCAATTTGACAATAAATTATATTAAAAAATAAAAATTTAAAAAAAGATACAGAGGGGCGCCTGGGTGGCTCAGTCGGTTAAGCTTCCGACTTCAGCTCAGGTCATGATCTCACGGTTTGTGGGTTTGAGCCCCGCATCGGACTCTGTGCTGACAGCTCAGAGCCTGGAGCCTGCTTCGGGTTCTGTGTCTCCTTCTCTCTCTGACCCTCCCCTGCTCACGCTGTCTCCGTCTCTCAAAAATAAGTAAAAAATTAAAAAAAAAAAAGATACAGAACAAACCCCACAATACTCTGTATTTCAACAGGCATGTAGCTTCTCATCACTAATACATTGCAAAGATAATTTCTTAGAAATGATTTCCTGCTAGAGGGATAGCTTCTACTAGTTTGTATTTAAATATTTAGTGCCAAAATTAGAGGGAACTAAAATTTATAAAAATTTAATTTTTATATTTTATATTAATAAAGGAATATACCTTTTCACTTTCTAAAGCAGGACTGTCTAGTAAAACTTTCTGCAACAGCAGACATAATCTGTATCTGAACTGTCCAGTGGGGGAGCCACTAGCCACCTGTGACCACTAAGCACTTGAATTGTAGCTGGTGCCACTAAGGAACTGAATTTTTTTATTGTACTTAATGTTTAATTTAAATTTACAAAACCACATGTGGTGAGTGGCTACCATAATGAACACAGGTGTAAGGATCTATGAATCAAGACAGTCTTTGTCCTTTTACCATTGTGATCATAGATCATAGGTTTAATAACTATCGTTAAATTAAAATGCTTCTAAGACCAGATATTTTCCCATATTTGGTAAAATTTTCAAATTGTAGGTGGAAATCGGTATTTTAGTTCTACCTGATTGCTTAGAAATTCATTATCAGTCTTTATCCTTGGCAGGAAGAAGACCGGAAACTGTTGGTGGGCTTCTTAGAAGATGTAATGACCCTGCTTTCACTGTCGCATGCCCCTCTTGACAGCTTGAAGGCTTCTTTTGTGGAACTGGGGTAAAAATAATAGCTCATATTTGTTTTTTAATTCATACGAAGTCTTAAAATTGTGTTTATAGAATACGTAGTTTGAGTCAAAACGTATTGGCATCCATACCAAATCTTTTGGTTTTGAGGCCTAAGACGTTTTTTTAGTTTTTAGTTTTGCTTATTTGTACATTCTCAATATTTTATAATCAACACATTGTAATAAAAGAGTGGGAGAAATGGTACAGACATATATGTTTTCTTTGAAGCAGTTGGAGAAATAAATAAAGGTCAGATTTGAAGAAAATTTAGTTTCCCGAAACTGAAAAAGGAGTTCCAGGTGAAAGTTCATTAAGCTCCTTTTTCCATCCCATCGCCTGACCGGCTCATCAGCACGTCATCTAGCTGTTAATGTCTCTTTATTGCAAACCGGCTCCAGCACCTACTAACAACACAGTCTTGTATTTGGTAGGCTTCACAGCCAACTTCTCCTTCCATATTGGTGATTTGAATTCATCTGATTTGATCCTACAATAAACACATGACATGAGTAGGACAAGTATTGCTTCCCCAATTTTTATACACACAGAAATTAAGACCCACAGAGGTTGTAACTTACCCATCTGACTCTTAGTCCAGTACTTTCTTTTTTCCTCCTGGGAAAATTTCTTTAATTTTTTATAATATTAACTTGTATGCTATTAAGGAGTTGAAATTTCTGTCAGAATTGTGGATGTTTACAGAACCCAAAAGTATAATTCCTCAATTTGCTTAAAGTTTGTAGCTTTGTAAGGCGACTTGATAGCTTTTTTTTTTAAAGAATCTTAGACATAACCTGTTAAGCCATTCAGAGTAATTTCAAATGTTTTGCCAGTATTTTTATCATTAATATTACTTACAAATGTATTTATCAATACATCAAAGAGACACTGTGGCCCTCACTTTTAACTTTTTTTCTTTCAGTGCAAATCCAGCCTACCATGAGTTACTATTAACTGTTTTATGGTATGGTGTTGTCCATACTTCAGCACTTGTGAGATGCACCGCTGCTAGAATGTTTGAGGTATGTAAACAGATTCTTCTCTTATTTCTGATTATAATGGTTTTTTGGGGAAGATGGAGAAGGGAATATATTTTTAAAGGCTTTGCATACTGTGTTATGTTGATGTATATTTTATGGCATTGAACAGGACCTAGTTGTGTACTGTGTGATGGGGCAGAAACTTAGCTTTGATACTTACATAGAAGAATGTTTCAATATTGGCATGTTCCTGGTGCCTTGGGTGTTATTCTAAGTTCTACTTCTTAAATTTTCTTTTAAATCTTATTTTGATTTCTACCTTATATAAATCTTTCCTGATGATATACTTTTCTATTTATTGAGAGAAAAGGGCTACTAAAATAAACTAAAACAATATAAGACATTTAGAGTTGTAAAATACAGTTGGATTCATGAATAACTTTAAGAAATCAATTATTGCAAGTAGGGGAATACTTACTTTGTTGATTACGTCTCCTTGATTATTTCCTCACAAATCATGTCTGGAATAACATCCCTAAACATTAACTGCCCGTAGACTTATTAAGAGAGAAGAGGTTGCTCATGTAATTTAATTGGATTTTCGTAAGTTGCCACCTACCCAAGTTAAGTATGAAAAGTGAAATGACTGTGCCTATCTTTTGAAAATCAAAATATCCATCATAGAGGAAGTTATGCCAGAGCTCACTTTATTTATTCACTCATTCACTCATTTACTGATTGGTTAATTTTTCTAGAACTTGTATTTGAAGACAACAATTGATTTAGAGTGTTCTTGTTGCCCTTGAGTCTTGCCATGGAGCCTGACTCCCTGGGTTCAGTGTCTGTCTCTGCCACTTCATGACGAGTTCAGACTTTTCTGTGCCTTGTTTCCTCATCTACAAAATGAAGATGATAATAATTATCCATCTCAGAGGGTTTTTGTTAATATGAAATGAATAATGCTAGTAAAGCCCTTAAAACAGCGTCTGGCACATAAGAACTTAATAAAGGTTAGGTATCATTACATTATTTTTATTTTCCTTATCAGGCTGTTATTTCACAAAGTAATATAATAGTTTAGAGAACACATATTTATCTAGGCTAAAATTATCCCTAATATGCTTGTGATTCTTAAACTATTCCAAAGCATTTATTTCCATAAAAAGAATTGGATAATTCAATTCTTCCTGAATTTCAGAATTTTTCCACAATTTAAGATAAGTTGCCATTTGAAGAATAGAGCACTGGTATGTTTAAAATATGTATCTTCTAGAACCTTTAAACATTTAAAATGGATATGTGAAATGTAAAGAAAATTCCAGTCTTACCAGGAGGTTGAAATCCTCTGTCCATGTTACTCCCTCAGTTATTGCACATAATTTGATTTAAAAAACTATAATCAAGTGTTCTTTGTCAAGGTGAATGCCAAATTTAAAATTCAGATTCATCTGCAGTATAAGTTCCCGTGGGTATAAATAATTTTTGATTATTCAGCGTGCTGAAAAGAGTCATCCGTGAAAGAAAAATGCATCCTTTGATACAAAGAACTATGTCTTTAATACACTGTCTTCATAGGATTTTATTCTAAGACCCTAAAAGCTACTCCTTTCTCTTAAACGATTTGTTTCTCAAATTACATATTCCCTGGTAAAGCGTACCGTATAAATGAAAACAATTTAAATAAAATGAAACATCTTCTCTTTTTATTTGTTTTTGGGCTCTTTCTCCCTTATTACATATATGCGGCTTGTGTCTGGTTTTGGTTTCTATGTTTGCAATCAGTGCTGGTTTGGAGATTATACCTATGCTTCGGCAGTTTTCAGTGTTCTTTCTTTTTTTTTTTTTTTTCTTTTTTTTTTTTTTTTTTTTTTTTTTTTTTTTTTTTTTTTTTTTTTTTTTACATTTATTTATTTTTGAGAGAGACAGAGCACAAGTTGGAGAGGAGCAGAGAGAGAAGAAGACACAGAATCCAAAGCAGGCTCCAGGCTCTGAGCTGTCAGCACAGAGCCCGATGCGGGGCTGGAACTCAGGAACTATAAGATCATGACCTGAGCCGAAGACGGATGCTTAACCTACTGAGCCACCCAGGCGCCCCTTCAGTGTTCTTTCAGGTTGATTATGAACTTGAGTCCAATTGAGAGAATTATTTCAATATTTTTTCCAACTCATTTGTGACAAAAAAAATTTTTCAGTGATCATGCCAGTAAAACTCATCAGTAGAAAAAATTAAAGTTACTTTTTGTCAGTGACTCTTAACATTGAGCAAAATTGTATTAAAAAATAAGTGTGTTTTATAAGATTTTTTCATAATAATACATTATAATTTATAATTGTGTCCATCCCCCTCCCCCCACCCAAACAACTTAATTCAAAATAAAAACATAAAAAGCAGGACATTTAGGGGCACCTGGGTGGCTCATTCAGTTGAGCATCTGACTTCGGCTCATGGCCTGATCTCATGGTTCGTGAGTTCAAGCCCTGCATTGGGCTTGCTGCTGTCCATGCAGAGCCCGCTTTGGATCGTCTGTCCTCCTCTACTAACACTCTCTTTCAAAAATAAAACTGTTTAAAAAAGGACATTTATAATAAAAGAGAAATTTTAATGTGAGGCCAGAAACTATTGGGAAGAAAGCAAGAAATAGATCTACCTGGAACATAACATGAGATACTTCGTGAACCTAAACACCAAATATAGCTCTTAAGTTTTCAGACAGCAGACAAAAAGGACAAATCCAGTTTGTCATATTATTTCCCTTGTTAAATAAGAAGCAATATATTACTTTTTGAAGTGACAGGTTGTTGTTGAAATTGATTTGTAAGAAACTTTATCATGTGACATAATGGATTTCCCAAAAGATGCAGAAGAGAACTTCATATAATGATTTCTCCTGTCAGTCAAAAGGGAGCTAAGCATGTAACTGTAGGCCAACGTAGAGAAGGCCTGAGCTTGTGAGACAGATGTCACTGAGTCCCTTTTCTAACTCGGCTTCTTATTGCCTCTGAAACCTTAGACAAGTCACTTAACTTGTTCTCCAAGGCTCAGTTTCTTCTTCATCTGTTAAAACATTGAAAATAATTGTACTTAGCTCATCAGGTTTAAAGTCAAATGACACACTGTACATGAAGTGTATAACAATTGATTAATTCTTAAATTTTGCTTTTTGATTTTCTAGCTTAATAAAGAAATCACACTTAAAACTGCAGAGCAATGAAAAATTAACTTGCCCCCTAGATTGTCCCTCTTTTTTTTAATGCTTTTTGGCTGGCACAAGGTAGCAGACATTTGAAGACACACATTACTGATTCAGATCTAAGCTATCTTATTTATGAAAAGGTACAGAGAAGAAAGTTTCATTTAACAGTATTTGAACTTCTTTCCCCCGTGTATTTCTGCCTGACGTCTGGAATGTTTAAGGTGGTAGCAAAAGTTCTTTTGTCATTTGGTTCCAGCCTAATTATCCATGTGTTTTTATAAAATTTATTTTGGAATATTGAAGTAGATTTTAAAGGGAATCAATTGTTACATGGTAACAGATTATTGTAAAATTAAGAAGCTTCAGGTAAAGTGAGCTCCGCTGTCTCTGACAGGGCGTGTGGGAAGAATGTGTTACCGTGCACACAGTGTTGGCGTTTTGTCACCAAACTTTCCACGGCATCTTCCATCTTCTGTGAGGCCTCGTTCCGTTACAAAGTGACCAGATTGATGAGCATTCAGAAGTAATTTGTTTTTAAATTCTGAAATTGAGAGTGTAGGATTAGGATGCTGCCCTTTTTTTTTTTTTAATAATTTTGTTTAATGTTATTTGAGAGAAAGAACACACATGAGCAGGCGGAGGGGCAGAATGAGAGGAGAGAGAGAATCCCTAGCAGGTTCCACGCTGTCATCACACGGAGCCCTACACGGCCTTCCATTTCCCCAACCAAACCAAAGTCAAGAGTCAATGCTTAACTGACGGAGCCATCGGGCGCCCTAGGATATTTCGCCCTTATAAAACCAAAATGCATAAAACTCATTATTGTCCCCCTGTTCTAGATTTAGGGTTGGTTGCTAAATGAATTATTTTACCATTAGATTATAGAAAAAGGTCTAACTGTGCTTATCATATTTATTTTCTTATTCATTTGAGCTTTTAGAAAAATGTAAAACAATAAACAAATAAAAACAAAAACAATAAAATGTCAACTACTTAGACCAGCCAAAACAGTTTTCTAACTAACAGTTTCTTTTTTCAATGTATCATAAATCTTATATCCTTGTAGTACTCATAATTAAACTCACATTTCTTGAATGTCTAATCTTTGTCAGACACAATATTTAGGCATATTTTGTACAGTTAGTACAACAATGATTCTTTAAGGCAGGTAACAGTATCACCATTTTCAGATGAGAAAACTGAGTTTCAAGAGGTTACGCATCTAAGGCCACATGGCTAGTAAGTGGAGGGCTAGAGTCTGAACCCAGATCTCATTCCCACATGTAATACTTTCCACTCAGGCTGCGTTAGGTGTCTCTGTGCCTCAAAACAGAAAGCTACGTGATGTAAAAGGTTGGGAGTTTTCCGGTGATTTTTCAGTTGACTGGCCGTAGAACAATCAAGCAGTTTAGTGGTGGCTGCCAGCCCTTTGAGTTTGGTTTAAAAACAGTCCAGTTTGTACCATGTTGGTCATAATAAGAAGGACACCAGGTTTTCTTCAAGAATTTTAACTATAGAACCCAGTACGTATCTCCTTTTTATCCAGAAAGAAAAAGAAAAAGAAAGGCTTTCTTTTAAATTGCTTTTTAATTGAACGTGGAAATTGTATGGAGACTTTGACCAAAAGTACAAACTGCCATTGAATTGGTGACAAACTGTTTTCGTGGACTGCTAGGCTACTTCAGCTCTGTTTTCCTCCTAAGCATTCTCTCCCTTTATTAAAGCACTCTAGTAGCAATATTTGCTTAGCTTCTAATTTTGGTTTTGCTTTTGTGTTTTCTCTCTTTCTCTTGGTTGCTCCTTTCCTCTTCCCGCGGCACTGTGTTTGCTCTTTCCGTGCATCACCTGTGAACCCCCCTGTGCCGACCAATCAGCTGTTGGTGAAGGGGGTGAATGAAACTCTGGTAGCTCAGAGGGTGGTTCCTGCTCTCATTACTCTCTCCAGTGACCCTGAAATGTAAGTGTCATCCCTGCCTTTTACATTCAGCATCCCTTTCAAAATGTGCCTATCAAGAAATAACCATCAGCTTTCAAATTCATCAAAGAATAGGTTTTTCTCTTCAAAATCATACTACCGGATTATGTTCACTTGATTTTAAACTTTATTTTACTGTTGATGTATCTTTTTTTTGAGTCAGCCTTCACATTTGGAGGCCATGTATTAAAAAGAATACATTAACCGTCTTCTCAGTAAACATTTCCGAAACTTAACATACGCTGATGGACTATTTCTTCCAAGCCGAGAAAGGATGCTCTGCTAATCTCACTAACATGTTGTTACCAGTAAGTACAGTGGCATGAACCAGAGGCTTAACATTTTAATGTCTCGTGTGGGTGACTAAACCGAGAAAGACCAATGAGTCTGCCTGCCCATCCTCAGTCACAGCTAACCCCGTTCTCATTCCAGTTTACCAAACCATTTTTTATTGCATGTTGACTGGTTTACAGCTGACTCTTCGAGGCATGAGCGAAGCGTTAGTTGACAAGCGGGTTGCTCCGGCCCTTGTTACCTTGTCCAGTGATCCTGAATTGTGAGTTCCACAGACTGCGACCTTAAGTTATCCTGTCTGTCTTTTTGAGCATTCTTCTTGGTCTGCTTTTTTTTTTTAATTTAATTTGTCATTGCTAGAGACTAATACGGTATATTTACCTTATACTTACTTTGATACACATTTTAATAATCAGCTTTTCATCTCAAAAAAAGTTTCAGTTTCTTTCTTTTTTAATTCTAACAGCTCTGTCAGGATTGCCACGATTCCGGCCTTTGGCACTATTATGGAAACGGTTATTCAAAGAGAGGTAGGAAATGATTGAAATGTATTATCTGTGCACTGTTGAGGGGATGATGTGTTACCATCCACGCACTCAGTGGTAGGGGGCAGGGAGCATTATACCTTTTCCTGTATCTCTTAATTCACTGTGGGCCAGAGGAATATATCAGGATTTACAGACAAGATAGCCTTACCCAAAGTGTATTTTCATGTCCTAAGGAAATCTTTAGTCTTACTTCTCAATTAGAGAATTTAGTGCAAGCCAACTCTTAGACATTCTATTTTAAGCCTCGCGGAGTATGGCAGTAGTGAATAATCCTTCAAACCAGATCTAGTTCCAAAGCCTTCTCTTATCCAGTAGACTCCTGATAGTCTTGCATAAATTCCTGGTGCCAGTTTGCACAGATTTGAAGACAACTTGCCAGATAACTTTAGGACCACAAGCCTGTCTGAGTTTCACAAATGGAGGCCAGAGGACCCCTCTCTTCCCGCAACCGTGTCTTTGATGTGCAAGTCTAGTGGGCTGGTGTCCTCTCGTCAGCGCACGTCAGTGTGACAACCCGCCATGCCCACGTCAGGAGATTGTCAAGGTCTTTCTCCCTAAAAGTGCATTTTGATTTAGGAACTTGTGATTTAGTTTCAAGTGTTTTAGGTTCTATCTGCAACATTAACTCTAAGGCACTTCTCAGAATTAGTATCAGAATTTCATTCTTTATTATCAAATTGGACACGTTTTTATACAAATGAAAAATCCATGGATTAGAAAATAAATTGTCTGTGGATATATTACATAGCCACTTGAATGGAAATACACATTTTACCCCTCCCCCAAAAAACCCACTATTTTATGAAATTCCTTTGTCATACAGATTTTCTAATTAATAAAAATGAAACAACTTTGTTACTTATAGTGGGGGGAAAGTTTTCCATTTTTTCCATATGTATTTCACTTGTGAAGCAACGTTAAAAAGTATCATTCTGCAAAGCTTGCAGTCTTGGCAGAATTTCAACATATTCTTAAATCCTAAAATAAAAATGTCTTTTAGGGAAATGTGAGTAAGATATAAGTCATTAGTGACTCATTGCTTTCAGAAGGTGAATAATTGGGTAACTTGCTGTGATTAGTTTTAAGAATTAAATTTTAGATACAAAATCACCATAAATACTGTTTTTCTCTAAATACCGTGTGATCTTTTGTTTCTATAATTCTTAAGGGAATATTTATATTTTCTAAAAATAAAGAAAGGAGAATTAACCAGCAGAAATAAAAATGTGCAGTTTAATTCCAGGTTTCTACTGTCCTGTTGATATAAATCATTTGAACCCACGCTGAAAGCCATGTTCATTGTGTATCCTTCTCTTTAACAACTCCACTCAGTTTTTAAAATGCTTTGAAGTAACTGTAAAATATCTCATTTTAAGTTGCTGGAAAGAGTGAAAATGCAGTTGGCTTCTTTTCTGGAAGATCCGCAGTACCAAGACCAGTACTCTTTGCATACAGAGATCATAAAAACATTTGGTAGAGTTGGGCCTAATGCAGAACCAAGATTCCGAGATGAGTGTAAGTTGCGTTTTTTACCTTTTGTTCTGAATTGTAATGTAAGAGCAAAACCAGAAGCTCCTCTCGGGATTTGTCATATACTAAAACCCTCGTACATTTTATCTCCTGCATGCTGAAGGGTAAACATGAACCAAGTTGATTATTGTGAAGTGATCAGTAATATTACTGGATGGGTTTTATACTATACACTGATTATTGTAACACATGTGAAAAGTAACTCATAAATACTTCCAAATCATTTTTAAAACATTTTTAAATAACTGAATTTCAAAACACTATGCTGAGTTATATTTAGAGCTTATTATTTAATTCTCATTTTTAAGGAAATTTTTGTGTTTCTAGACATGTTCTTATGAAAAATATGCTTTTCTTGCATTTACCATGCCATTCTGCTATGATAAATGATTTTGTTTTATTGCCTAGCTTTTTCATCTACTAAATGATCTGCATGATATCTGCTAACGCATTTTCTCTAGTTTCTATAACACCTCTTCTCCTGTGGGCCTTAGCTTTTATGGCAGTAATTTCCGTCAGTGGCATCAAATCATCCAGTAATTTTTACCCCAAAAGCGTGTCAGTTAACTCACTGCTATACTTTAGTCCTTTAATTTTTAGCAATTCAACATGCTCCAAAAAGGACCACAAGTTTGGCTTCTTAGGTCATTTTGGTTTCTAGTACAAAACTTGATTCTCCCATGGTCGAGCTGTTGCATATCCAGCCTGATATTTTTAATATACAAAAAATATTTTTAGGATTTGGACGGCAGTGTCCAAAAGGTCTGTCGAGGGCATGACACTTATCAAGCTACAGAAACACGATCATGAGGGGTGCCTGCGTGGCTCAGTTAAGTGGCCGACTTCAGCTCAGGTCATGATCTCACAGTTCGTGGGTTCAAGCCCCGCGTTGGGCTCTGTGCTAACAGCTCAAAGCCTGGAGTCTGCTTCAGATTCTGTGTCTCCCTCTCTCTCTGACCCTCCTCCCCTCACATTGTGTGTGTCTCCCTCTCTCAAAAATAAATAAATATTTTTAAAAAAAATTTTTTAAGCAGAAACAACAATCATGAGGTTATCTTTTTAATGGGTAATAAGGTTGATACCATGAGGTGAAAATAGCAATATTTCACAATTAGTTAACAAGAAAAGTGTTGGTATTTTAGTTAGCAATGGGGATTGTTCTATGTACTGTAACATCAAATTTATAGGTGAACCTAGTACAAACTCTGTAGGTACTTCGACCAGCTTTGTTGAGGATGTCATTGCTCTGAAGTGGGGAGACTAAGTCTTGGCTCTCGGATCAAGGAATCGGCTAACTAGGCATTGAATCATTGGTGTGTGCCGTGTGGTCGAGTTAATAACTCTATAGAATAGGATCTAACCTTGTTGTGTGCATTCAAAGGAAAGATCCTGCATCATAGAGAAGAAAAACATTTTTTTTTTCATATTGGTCCCAAAATAACAAAGGTTGGCTTGGGGAAAGATTGGGGAAGGATAGACGTTTCCACCGTTTGAATAGGTGTAACAAACCAATAGTAAAATAGGTATAATAAAGTTTTCTTTAAAACTTTACCCTGAGGGGGCCGCCTGGGTGGCTCGGTCGGTTAAGCCTCCGACTTCGGCTCAGGTCAGATCTCACGTTTGTGGGTTCAAGCCCCGCGTCGGGCTCTGTGCTGACAGCTAGCTCAGAGCCTGGAGCCTGCTTCCGGTTCTGTGTCTCCTTCTCTCTCTGCCCCTCCCCCTCTCATGCTCTGTCTCTGTCTGTATCCAAAATAAATAAAAAACATTAAAAACAAAACAAACAAACAAACAAAAAACCTTTACCCTGAGGAATTTAATGTCCTATATTAATAAAGGGAATGGTAAAGTAGACCCCATATTGACGAGGATGCCGTACTGTTGTCCATCTGTATTCAGAGACAGTCGCTAATAGGAGTTTAGAGGAAGAGAGTTGTTGGGTTGTAATTTCTTCCTTCCGTAGAGTGGCATTGTGGGTATTTGTCATTCTGGTTTTTTAGAGAATAGAGGACATTGGTTCGTCCCAGCTCTTAATTATCACAGGACCTTTTGGTCTGATTTTATTTCAGGGGCCACTAGTTTAATCTGGAACACAAAGCAGTCTTTTTGTTGTTGTTTGTTTTCAGCTATTTTACTTTCTAAGGCTCTCTGAAAATGTTCAGTCATCATGGCAGTTTTACATTTCAGGTTAGTTTTTTTAGAAGTTCTTTATTTCACTTCTGAGCCCATTTACAAAAATGGAGGATAAGAACCCCCTTTTCTTTGGCTGTTGAATCTACCCCAACTAATTTTTCAAAGTTTATTGAAATCTATTTTTATAAAGTCTCCTGTTGATTTCTCTCTATTTCGTCTGTAGTTTAGACTCTGTCCAGTCTGTCCTTAAGAGAAAGACTTCTGAAATGGCCTTCTTATACCTTATGTTGTGCATTTCCTGTTTTTCTCGCCCGCCGAAGGTCAGGTGTAGACTTATGTGTATCTTGATTATTAAATCTTTTAACGACTTATTTCCATCTGAGAGGTTATCAAATAAGTAAATTAATTGCCAAAAATGTAGTAGTCAGGGTAATATGTATATAAAGAAACATTGCATTCTTATAGTAAATATTTGTCTATCTTTTGAGATTTAGGAGAATCTTTAATTATAGCCTTTTGTTGGCTTTGGAGTTTAAAGTAACTTCTATAAATTTGTTTTCGGGGCGCCTGGGTGGCTCAGTCAGTTAAGCTTTCGGCTTCAGCTCAGGTCATGATCTCATGGTTACTGGGATCGAGCCCCACGTCGGGCTCTGTGCTGACAGCTCAGAGCCTGGAGGCTGCTTCGGATTGTGTGTCTCCCTCTCTCTCTGACTCTCCCCTGCTCACGCTGTCTCTCTCTGTCTCTCAGAAATAAATAAAAAACATTTTTAAAACATTTAAAAAATTTTTGTTTTCTAGTTAAACAGTTTTCAGGGGTTATTTTGCAGTATGGTTATTGAGTTACTGAGAAAAATATTAAGGAAAGGATTGCCTGTTTAAGTGGTCAGAAAAGGAGCAGAAGGAATAAAGAGGCCATGTGTCAATAAAGAAGTTCAAGGAACTAAAGATTTGGGTAGAAGTGAATCTCAAAAATTCTCTAGAGAGACTGTCTTAGAGCCACCATTTTGTTGAGGACTCTGCATGCTGGTTAGTGATTTGGAGTTTCAGTGAATTCAGGGAAATCAGTGAATGTTTGGAGTTTTTGTCTCCTAATTTTTTTCTAGAGTTCTTCTTAAGTATGTTGTTATTAATTTTAGCAGTCAAAATTCCCTAAAAATGGCCATTGGTATTCTAAGTTTTTGGGGGAGTTTTTGCCATTTACTCACGTAAGTATAAAAGTTGTGATTATATTGTTGGTTTACTGAGGAAGCAGGAGGTTTTTCTAGGAAGAGATTGTGGCTTTCACATAGACAAACTCAGACATGAAAAAAGTCACTAGGGTTGTTCAGAAGTCTATGCTTAAGGTGTTTTTTGATCCCCGACCGACCGGAGTTGAGAAAGGGGTCTTGTGAGCAATAGTTTGCTAGTCACTGACCCTGGAACCATTTCTTCAAGAAACCCTGGTTTTCGTGGGAACTGGTATTTAGAAAACACCATCTCAGGCACTAGACGTACTCATTGCTACTGAATGGGATGCTGTTTCTGGGGCCGTCGCTGTTATTTTAGCAGTAGGTTGCCTATATTTTTGAATTTTACATTATTCATTGAGACAGAATATGATATTGTGAGCCTTTCGAGTGACTTGAACCAAACCACCAGTCTCTTTGACGTTTGTCTTGCTAAGAATTTGAGAAACTAAAGTTAAGAATTATTTTGTGAAGGAGTGAGATACTTTGATGTTGAAGAAGAGTAAGTATACTACTATGTTTATCCTTCGTTTAACAGCAGCGGTAATACCTGACTTTTATAAAGAAATTTATTTGTAAAGATGATAATAACACAAGAAGTAGATTGTTTACGTTTGTTTATTTGGTTTTCATCTTTCAAATTAGGAAATTTAATTTCAGTGAGGCCAGATGACCTGTACACATCCTCATAATTAGGTTATAGTGCCAATGCTGTGGTCTCTTCCTCCCAAATGTTTTTATTCTGAAAAACATTCTTTCCTCTCTGGTAAGGAAAAGCAACTAAAGGATGTGGGTAACTTTTGGATATCATCTAGAATTAAAGTGAAATTTTACAAATCTTAAAATGAAAAAAAATTGTTTAACGTAGGAGTGTGGTGTGCGCAACGTTTTAGATAAAAATCTGAATTTCTTTTTCTTTTTTCAGTTGTTATACCACACTTGCATAAGTTAGCCTTGGTGAACAACTTACAAATTGTGGATTCGAAGAGACTGGATATTGCCACCCATCTTTTTGAAGCTTACAGCGCCCTGTCCTGTTGTTGTATCCTTGCTTTATTAACGTCCATCTATATGTATGTGACCAGTCTTACAGTGGAGCCTCCGGAGTTGAAGTTTGGAAAGTAGTATTTTTCTCTCTTCAACTTACTTACATAATGACTATAGAAAATTAAAATTTTGATTTGACTTGCCCCACTCCTTCTTCTAGGTCTCATAATTTTAAAAGATCATTTTAGGTCCTCTGTGCTTGTATGTTTTATAATTTTGAAAACATTGACTAAAGTTTTATCTACATTAACTGGCTGTGTAGCTGAGCAAGAAATGATCACAGCTGAAAAGGAAGCCTTGTATGTGTTTTGGCATTTGGGTTTCTCAGTGAATGTTTAACCATCTGTATCCGGTGGGATGGTGTGGTGAGATACGACTCATTGAAAAATACAGTGCCAATATGGCTGATCATCTCCAGTGATGGTAGAACTGAAGGCAAACTCAGCCTTCCTGGGGGGCTCAGTCAGTGGAGCGTCTCACTCTTGATTTCAGATCAGGTCATGACCCCAGGGTTGTGGGATTGAGCCCCACATCAGGCTCTCCACTGAGCATGGAGCCTGCTTAAGATTCTCTCTCTCCCTCTGCCCCTCTCCCCACTCTCGCTCTCTTTTAAAAAGAAGAAAGAAAGAAAAAAAGACCTGAAGGAAAACTCCAAGATCACCTAACCCATGTCAGCTACTACATTTTATAAATGATTAAACTAAAGCTTAAAGACATTAGTAACTTCTGTTGTTTTAAAGTTAAAAGCAAAACTGTGACTTAGAACAAAGAACTTCAGCTGTTCCAGAATATGCTCTCTTTACTGTCCTAGGACTATTAAAATAAAACCAAGAAGGAAGCAAAGATAAAGATGAGCAGAGTGAGCTCCAGCTTCTATGCTCTCCCAGGAAAAGGCAGGCGAAGTCAGAAAAGAGGAAATAAGAGATTGAAAAAGGATTGAAAGGCTGACTACTCAAACAGAACTATAAAAGCACATGCTAGACAACATAACCAGAGAATTCTGATTATAACAGGAAAAATGGCAGTAGAGGGAGGTTCCCAGGAGAAAATAGAAGAGAAAGAAAGAGTTGCATTGGTATTTATGGTTCCATATTGTTATATACCAGTTTGAAGGAGTAAATAAAGTGAACAAGTAATTTTAAATAAGATAAATATGTTCCAGGATACCACTGATTGCTGTTTTGGTATTATATCAGTTCACTGGCACTGGATTCTTGACTGGAATGTTCCAGTGGGAGATTTTGTTTTGAATAAATCAATAGGGAAAGTAGAAACATAGAGCTATGTGTTAAGGAGCTGTTTGTCCTTTTAGAAATGTTAAAACTTGAAGTTCATTGCATAGTTGAAAGCATTTTATTTTTAGGAATCAATTAATAATAATTACCAGTTCATGTGGATGACATAAGCCATGTTTTTTACAATGCAAATTATACAGTGACAGAGACAACATATTTTGGTAATTTTGTACTTCAACTACCCATATATCTCCTAGAATTTCATTTCTACTAAAAGGAGAACTTACTATTATTCTTGATTTATCTTGTTGGCATTTTCTACTTAGAGAAGATAGAGGAAGCAAAAAGAGGAAGTGGTATTCTGATTTAGTAAGGAACAACTCTTTACTAATGGAGAAGTGACAAGACCCTTTCAAGAAAGTAATAATGACATGTCAAAGAAAGAAAATATTGCTATGTTTATTCCTTCCCTAGGCTTTGTGAAAGTAGATGTTTAAAAACTTAAGCAAAAAGTGATGTATAATCTTATATGGCAGAGAGTTCCTGAAGGAGTAGTCCTCAGGGGAAACTGGAAAGTCAGAAGATCAAAAATTGTAGCTGAATAAAACCAAATATTCCAAGTGGGCAAGGCAGTGATTTCTAAAGAGCATGGAATCTGTACAGAAAGGTTATTATTGTGTGTTTAGGTATGTACACAATATAGAGTAAATATAATAAAGTCTTTACACCAATATAGTAAGGGGAAGAGCATCTTAACAATAGACCCCGTTCGAGGGTTAGTTCTACATGAGTCATAACCTGTGTCAACCCAGTGGTGTGGCCACAATAAAATCACATTGTCCTTGATCCAAATCTACTGTTCCATTGCGTTCTGACCTGATAGAACACAAGAGTATTCCTCTCAACATCGTATTTTAATAAGGACGTGGAAAAACTATAGTGTTTAACATTAGGTATAGTAGTAAGTGGAGAAACTATGTTTAAAAAAAATTCAAAGGAATTTAGAAATGTTTAACCTAGAGAAGAGATGGCTTGGGGATGAAAAGGTGATTCAAAAATTATTTTATTTCCTTTTTTTAAATATTATTTTAAAGCTTATATAGAAGAAGGGTTAAGCACACTGTGTAACTTAGGTGTAGAGCTAACACTAAGAGGTAGGTTAGAGAGCCTGATTTTATTTATAAGAAAAACTTTCTAATTTAGCTATTAAAAATGGAGTGATACCTCTTATGGAATTACAAACGTCCTATCATTGTTAACACTTAGAGGCTTTGTGGCCATCATCACAGATGAGGCAGAGCTGATTCCTAATATCAGATAGGATGAAATGACCTCTAAGTTTCCAACCCTTAACAAAGATTGTGTGATTCTACCAGGAGAGGATAGAACCAAACAGTAAGTAGAAAGAGAGGGGGAGACTTAACCTTTGACCAACATATAAGGCCGTCTTCAGCTTCTCAATCCATATCCATGTTTCTCTAGATCAGACTCTTGACTACCGGTTGAAAGGTCACTCACGGTGACATTTTGGTGGTATTTCCCCATTATCTAGAAAACAAAACTACATGGCCAGTATGTTGCACCCCTCTCTATGACTATAGGGAGTGGTTCAACCAAATGTCATCTATATTTTTAGTACTTATAAATATAAGTCACTCATTACAGGACCCTTGTTTACAGAAAACTTTTATTCATAACTATTTTTTTTATTTATTTAGATCATGACTATATTTTTAAGGTAAAAGTTATGTATTCTACTTGATAAAATTCATTATTTTTTTTCCCAAAAAGACTAGTAAACTCTTTTTTTTTTTTCCTCTCTTTTTAGAAAGAGAGTGTGAGCAGGGAAGAGTGACAGAGGGGGAGAGAGGAAGGGAGGGAGGGAGAATCTTAAGCTCCATGCAGAGCACAGAGCCTAATGTGGGACTTGATCCCACAACCCTGGGATCATGACCTGAGCCGAAATCAAGAGTCAGATACTCAACCAGCTAAGCCACCCAGGCACCCCTAATTAACTCATCTTTATAAGGGAACTTGTTTACTGACATTTTTCACCTTGATATGGTATAACATTAAATAACTATTTTTAAATGGCCAACAACTATGATAAGGTGAGAATATGATATTAATAAAGTGAATTGTTTTCTTGAGAAATGCACCCTCCTTGTTAATCCCTGTGAATGTCAGAATAATCAATAAAACTCAAAAGTGACCAGGAAATATAACTAATACTAAATTTATATTATTATAAGACAAGATCTCTTACCCAATTCAATTAGGACCAATATGAGGTTCATTTAATAGGATGGTTAAAGCAGGACATCAAGAAAATGGTGTATATAGCTTATTTTAACTTAAAATATGTATTTTCTTTACCAATCTTTTGATGCAGAACTGAGGCATTTCTGTTGTGTGCGTCTGCTGAGTTAAGTGTCATCTTTCTTTAATAAACCCCATCCATAATGTAATTGTGATTCAGTTTATGTTTCTTTAAAGAGGATCTGGAAACATTTCTGATACTGGGTGTAGACCTTTTTCAGACTTTTATTTTTTCCTAATCTTTTACAGTTGTTTCATACATCCACAATGAAACAGCCACATTTTCAGCGATTGGCCTGTACCATTTTTTTTCTAAACTTTCCAACTTAGTTGTCATGGAAACATTAATTTTCATTTCAGACTCATTTAATCCAAGTAAATTACATGATTTAGTGTTTACACTCATTTCTTGTGTTTATAACATATAATTAAATTATGTAATGTTACGATAATGCGTGCCCCTGATATAAGGGATTTGTACGAACTAACACAATGGGCTCTTGATAAGTAACCAACTCAACAAATCAGAACCATGCTTCAGGGAAGCCCGTTAGCTCTAAGTGATCTTCGTGCCTGAGGCATCATGGTTATTATTCTCTTGTTCTGTTGGACATACCAGTTTGGTTTTTCTTAATTCCCTTAACTCCCTTGTCTCAAGTCATTTCAGAGGATTTAATGGTTAATCACTTTTTACCTGGTCTCAGATGTTTGCGGACCGACATGGAGCATCTTTCCCCCGAGCACGAGGTGAGCACCCACGTGGTTAGGCCACTGAGGTCACGTGTGCCGTGTTCCTGTGTTGTAATGTCTCCTCTTCCGGCTGGCGTTCTTCTTTATGTGACGCGTGAGCAGGATATGCTGTGCTTAAGTCTTTTAAATACAGTGTAGTGTCGGCTTATGGATTTTTCTGTACTGGTTAGGGATCTTGAGAAACCCCTGTGACATCTTTGATTCTCTGTTTAATTCTATACAGTAGGGATAACATAACCTTCCTTCACTGAATATGATTAGAATCTAATGAGCTAAAGTACATGAAATGTTTTTTAATCTGTAAACAGCTCTGCAAATTTTATCTCTGACCCTTAACTCTCTTAGAAGGAAAGTTTCTGTTTTCTGTCTCAATTTTCTCAAAACTCTTTTATTCTATTTGTCTTCTTGTTTCCTCCAAAACCCTGTTTATCATTTATTTCCTGTTCTGTATTTTTAGCTTGTTTATCTACCCATTACCATGGTCGGTTTGAATTTTTTTTTCTACTTTTCCAGCATTTTACAGAGGAAGCTTAGATTATTTACTTTTAAAGTTTTCTGATGCATGAGTTTAAGACCAAGTGTATCTCTTGAGATACCACCTGTGCATTTGCCACATTGTATCTTATCATGCAAAGTAGATTCTCATTTCTATTACTTATTGATCCCTGAGTTTTGTTTAATAAGGTAAATTAAGATTTAATTCTCCTACTTTTTTTGTGATCTTCTTTCCTGTTAGCAATGAAACACATATTAAAGTTATGATTGGGAATTATCTATTTCTCCTTTTCATTTTTTCAATCTTTGCTTGGTGTATTTTATAGATACCCTTTATCAGGGTGAGGAAGTTCCCTTTTATTGCTAGCTGGTTGACAGTGTTTATCAGAAAGGAGTTTGGATATTGTCAAATGTTTTTTCTGCATTAGTTGAGATGATTGGTTATTTATATTAATCTCTTGATTCATTGCTTTACGCTGATGGATTTTTGGACATTAAATCAACCTTTCCGTTCTTATAACAAATCCCACTTAGTTATGGTGTACACTTCTTTTTATATGAAGCTGGGTTTGGTTTGCTAGCATGCTTTGTTGAGGATTTTTGTATCCAAGATGAAAGCTAAGTCTGCAGAACAGAACAAACAAGATACCATAAGGCTTATTTCACCACTCTCCATTCGTATAGGTTGGACTGAAAATAGGAGTGGGTAAAAGTTTTTAAAAGTATCAGACTCCCAGATGCCCTTTCCAACCTTGGTAGAAGACTAGACCTTTATTTTCTAACCGTGGGCTAGCCTGCGTAGCTGAGAGCAGGAGTGAGCGAGTGCCACGACGAGAAGAAGGAAATTAAGTGAAGGCACAATGATTGAAGCCTCATTACCTTTTACCTTCTTTGATCCAAGAAAGCCGGCCACTAGGATTATGACCACGGGGGTGGGGGGAGGCGGAGGGGGGGGAGGGGGAAGATTGACAGAAGGTTAGTTTGTGCCCACTTCACCTTAAAGTGAAGTTATTCATTCATGAACAGATTCTAATCACATTTTAGTGCCCTAGTCTTTACTGGAAATCCCAGGATCACCAGTCATTTGAGAAAAACCTCTAACATCAAAGATGGAGATGAAAACACACACACAAGAAAGAGGACAATGGAGGAAGCAGACAATGCAGGGGGCAGAAGAAACAGTACAAAAAGACTCACACTGAAAATAATAAAGGAAAAACCAGCTAAACAAACAAAACCTAAGGGCGCCTGTGTAGTTCGGTCAGTTAACCGTCCTCCTCTTGATTTCAGCTCAAGTCATGATCTCACAGGTCACGAGATCGAGCCCTACATCTGACTCTGTACTAAAGGCGTGGAAACTGCTGGGGATTCTCTCCCCACCCCTCACTGCCCCTTTCCCACTCATATGTGTGCATGTACTCTCAAAATAAATAAACATTTAAAACAAACAAACAAAATCTATAATCTGTGTGATCAGAAAGTAGAAAGCCAGAAAAGATTCAAAAAAGGATGAATCTAGATCTAACATGCATATGACACAAGTCTCATTTAATAACCTGAATCCTTACCGTAATCCGCAGAGCACTCTAAGATCTGGCGCCTCCTTCACAGCTCAGACTTCCCCTCTACCCTCCCACTTGCTCACGCTGCACCCACCACTCCAGCCTCCTTGCTTAGAACGTGACACACATACTCCCGCTTAGATGGAGCCTTTGCTCAGCCCTTCCCAGTATCTAGAACACTTAACTCTTCCATCTCCCTCAGGCTTTTCCTTCCATGTCATCTCCACGAAGCCTGCTGGGGACACCTCCGCGTAAATTGTAACACTTCCCCTTGACCTCCTAGGTCCCCGTATTTTAACTCAATACTTTTTTCAAAGCCCTATCACCTAATAGACTATATAACTTACCTATTTTTAGATTTATTGTCAAGAACATAAGCTCTCCATAAGGAAGGAATGTTGTCTGGCTTATTGTGCATTCTGTATATCTAAAAAAGTGCCTGGCACATAGTAGGCAACGGTAAATATTTGTTTAGTGACCTCCGTGCCCAAACATGGGCCAAGAATATTCAAGACCAGTCAGTGTCTGGCGAGGTTACCAGCACCTGGAGGAGCAGCTCAGATGCCTCCACCCTTTCCACCATTCACTCAGTCTCCGGGCAAAAATGATGTTAACTCTTAGGTGCCCATTATATTCCCAACTATATTTTAGTAGCCACAGACCTAGACCTGGTCTCTGCTTTAGACATTACAATAGAGCATCTTGCTATTTGCTACTGGAAAAAACAAAAGCACAGACAGAACAGCTTTTACTGGGAAAATGTGCGTAACCATGGTATGTGTATATGTTAGATGTCTAGACATCCACAAATTTTCCTTTTAACATTAGATGGTAGGGAAGGCTAAGGGAGAATCGATATCAAATTCAGAAGGAAGCTTAGTGAAGACCAAAATCAATCATTAGGTTACATGACTGAGGTCTTTTAAAGCTATTTCTGTACCTAGTGTAGCAATCTAATGTGAATTCCTTTTACAGAGCTACCTGCCAAAACTTTACATTTTTAATTAATCATAGTTTATGGGACTATTAAAAATTAAAAACTTTAGATTAAACAATAGCATATCACTATTGTAACCTGTACTTCGCTAAAGTCCTTTTTTTTTTTTGAAATCAGGTTATTTTAAGTTCCATGATAAAGGAATGTGAACAAAAAGTAGAAAACAAGACCGTCCAGGAGCCTCAAGGGTAAGACATGAATTCTTTTTTTAAGGCTTCATATTAACCTTAATTTCTCTCTCTAACTTTTCTATGAATGGATATGGTATTTCATGTTATGTTACTTTGTAGTCATTTATTTGGAAGGTAAGAAAATTATTTACATCAGCCGTTATCAAATGCTAGTTTATAAACCACCTGCATCAGAATTATCTGAGGAATTTAAAATTTGGGTCTCTACCCCATGCTCTGTCCTGTCCTCTCAACAATCTCATTCAGCCTAGGGATCTGTATGTTTAAAAGCTTCCAAAGAAGCCACCATTGTGGTAGGTAGCTGGATTGTGAATCACTGGTCAAAATAGTTTCGTAGAAATTTGGACTGGAGTTGTATGGCATAACTATTGACTGCATAAAGGCCTATAAACTTGTGAATGTTCTATTCACATGCTCCTAACCAAACTGACCAGAATTCAAAGATTTGTTGAAGTTAAAATATAAGCATAGATGTGAGAGAGTAAAGTTGGGCATTTAGGAGAGGAAGTAATATACAAATAGACTGTGTGTACTCTTGCCTTTTGATATAACCTCGAGCAGTTAATCTTAAATAGACTCTGTTAGGCATAAAAAGCTCCAAGGCTTTTCCTTTATAAAGCTGACTACCAGGAATTAGTGTGTCATCCTATCAGGCTAGGTACCCGTACACACACTTAGCCCTCCACACCCCCCCACCTCTTCCCCACATGCATGCGCTTACAGCTTTTTACCTCTTAACTACGTCTAAGAATCCTTTCTTGAGCCTCCTGAGTTGGTAGGAACTCTTCTACAATTTTAGCCTTGGAAAGTTAAAACTATAAAAATATTTTGATGGGTTTCAATTCTGAACACAAACTCTGTAAAACTAACACCAAAGCAAGCACCTCTGTTCACTTGTCATACATTAGGTCTAAGATTATTTGGTGCCTTACTTAAATGGAAAAACTTTGGGGACAAAATTAAGAATTATATGTAAAATACATTCTAAATGAAATTTCATTAGTTAGGATACAAGAATTAAGAGAAAAAATATCTTTATAACTTCCCAAGATTGTTTCAGTTATATGACTCCTAAAAAGAAAAAGTTTATTTTTATGATCATATTTTCCCCATTATTCAAATCTTCCATGTTATTTTTTTAAACTTGTAGATAATTTTAAATAAATATAAAATAAATAACAGAGTGAATTCCCAGGTACTCATCACTCAGCTTCAATAATTATCAAGTCCTATTTTATCCATCCCCCTCCTATATTCTGATATATTTCTCTAAAAGATAAGTGCTATTTTTTAAAGCATAATGTCATTATCACACCAAAATAACAGCTTCTTAATATTATCAGCCAAGTAGCCTGTGTTCAAATTTCTAATTGTTTCGTGTCATTAGTGATTTGTTGTTTGTTTCTTTTCCAGTCTGTTTCTTTGAATCAGGATCCAGAGTTACATACATTGCAATTAGTTGGCATATCTCTTAAGTCTCTTTTAATTCATAGGTTCCCCTCCTATCTCATTCTTTCTTCATATAATTTACTTATTGAAGAAACTGAGTCTTTGTTCTGTAGAGGTTCCCACAGTCTGAATTTGGTTGATTGCATTTCCCTCGTGTTGTAACACGTTCCTCTGTATTTCCTATAAATTTGGTTGTTGGTTCTGGATCTAGAGACTTCATCAGATTCATGGCATGTTTCTTTGTTTTGCATGACTGCTTCACAGAAGGAGGTGTGTTTTCTTCATGAGAGACAGTGTCTACTTCCCTCTTGTTTTGGTGATAGTAGCATCTGTTAATGATCAATACCTACCTCTACTAATCCATTAGCTATTACTAAACACATTAGAATTAGATATTTAGTAATTTACTATTACTAAATACTAATGTACTTTAGTACATAAATGTAATACTAAAGTAGATACATTACTATTCAGTAATAGCGAATTACTAAAATATCTAATTCTATCACTCACTCTTCATTTGTGTGTTAGAACACTTCAGGAAAGAAGACCTTCCCCTGTATGTACTACAGTTACCCAGTAATAGAGTTTTTTATAGTAGACTCAAGGTAAATGTTCAATTCTTTCTCTTTACTTACCAGTTCTCCAAAATAATAATTGATTCACCCTCTAATGGTGACTTGTTTTGTTCAAGTATCATAAACACGTGTATTTTCAAATATTTGATGTCAAATTCAATGCATTGTACTTACTATCTTTTGATGCCCAAATTATCCCATCTTTGGCCATTGCAAGCCTTTTCAAGATGACTTCCTGTGTCCTTTTGACATTAATTTGCCAAATGAAATGCTATGGAAAGAGAGAGAAATACTCTAGGAAATAGTTTTGAAGAAGAAAAGCCAGGAGGCACCAGGCTGGCTCAGTTGGTGGAGCATATGACTCTTGATCTCAGGGTCCTGAGTTCGAGGCCCACGTTAGGTGTAGAGATTACTTACAAATTAAAAAACAGTGAAAAATAAGAAGCCAGGTGTATAAGAGGTTCTGCAGATTCAAAATCAACAAAAACGGCAATTGGTTTTATTTCAGTTGCAAAGGAAAGATCTGGAATTTCACAGGGAGAAGAAAATATATCCTTATAAGGCAGCCCATTTCATTTTTAACAACTCTATTTTTTTACCAAAAAAAATATCCTGAGTTAAAGTCTCTAACATTTACTCTCTAAAATAGGTTTCGTCTTCTGGCAGAGGGGTGGGGAAGCATTACAGACCCCTTTGTAAGATGGATTAAAATGTAAACATTCTCTTCAGGAAAAAAATGCTGTAATGCATTGGTTCTTTGTTGAAAAGCTTGGTGTAAAATAGATACCTGGGTCCTTTATACCATATGGAAAGACTCAGAATAACTGGGGTTAGGCCAAGGCATCTGTGTTTTTAAAGAGCTCTCCAGGTAATTGTGATGGATATCATTAGAGCTATACAAATATATACATCTATGCAGATATATATTTATATCTAATTTGATTCACATAGCATTAGTGTCTGTCTTCTAAATTTTCTCTTCTCCATAGTGAACATCCCACAGTCTTTAACATCATTGTTGTCCTCCTCTTAGAATATCACTAAAACTTGATAGTACCTCAAGTATTATCTGACCTGTGATCCTGTTTTTCTCAATGCAAACTAAAACCATACTTACCTTTCGGCTTACAGTATTGTTCTACAGAGAGAAAACAGCACTATAAACTTAGAACAGTAAGAAAAAGCATCAGAGGAAAGATAGGACTTGAACTGAGATCTGCAAGATGTCTAGACACCAGATAGAAAGAAAGATAAGTTGAGAATGTTCTAAAAATTAAACTCAGCAAACTTGACTCAAGGGGGGTCTAGAAATTGAGCAGTAATGGTTGCTACACACGCGCACACACACGCGCGCGCACACACACACACACACACACACACACACACAAGAATTATTTTATCTTGTTAGGTAGTAATTAGCCATTGAAGCTGTTTGAGAATGCATAGGATATGAAGAATTGATTGTCTCAGAAGTTAATCTGATCATGCAAGGAGACCAGATCAAAGACTCTTGGAGTAATTCAGCTGGAAGGTATTGTCGATGGGAGTAAAAATAGATGATAGAACTTTCATAGAATAAAATCAGAGTATTTGATTATTGGTTTTAAATAGAAGAGGGGACCATTATATTCACTGTTGTGAGGAGAGGGAAATGGTAAAACCACTAACAAATAAGGAAATAAAAATGGCGGGCCATTTCTAAAGTTAGGGGGTGAAGAAAAGCTTGATGTTATCTTATCTAACAAACAATAGTGTTATGGGACTTTCCCCAAACTCCTAATAGAAATGATATTTGAAACTTCAAGAGTAAGTTTTGTAACTGAAGAACCAAGAACCAAAGGTTGAACCTTATGGAGGTTTATTCTGTGGGAAGAGAAAAGGCAGCGGGAGGGAAGTAGAGACAAGGGAGAGACCAGAAGAGCTGCGAGAAGAGATTTTCAAGACGGGAGTCTTGGCATTTAGCTTAGTAATTCACAGGGCACACCTTTAAGGACTAGAGAAAACCAGAAGTTCTTGCTGGCAGCGCCTGCTTCGTCTGTAGTCTCAGTGGACTCTGTTGAGCACCTCGCCGCCCATTGCCCCCCTTCTTCAGTCCTCAGGACTTTTTGCAATAGTAATTGTAGTCTGCATCTTCCAGTTGAAGAAATTGAAGCAGAGTGATCTAAAGCATCTCGGCCAAAGCCACAGGACAGTAAAGTGGGTTGATTGTCGGATCACTGAAAATTGTACTTGATCAGTATTCTGTTTGGTAGTACGATAAGTTAGCAATCTTTAGTAGTTATTTAGATTATTTAACCTGTACAGGAGATTGGTCAAAAAGAAAGAAGAAATGGGTTTAAAATTGTTGATCGAAACTAATGCCATTGGCAACTGAGGACAATCTCCCCCCTCCCAACCCGCAAAAACGTAATACTTCACAGGGTTGTTACCAGCACAGTGTAAAAACCTCACTGTGATTTAATTTACTCTTTCATGAAAATCGGGATAATACCTATCTTCCAGGGTTGCTATAATTGAGTGAAGGGATGCTGATCATAAGAATAACTCCTGACACTTAGAGCATGCGTCTACATCCCTGGCACTGCTAATAAGCACCGTACACTTACGTCATTCTTAGTAGACCAGTAAGGTCGCTAATAGAATGATCTCCATTTCACAGATGAGGATTACATTACAGATGAGATTAAATACCTTGCCTAGGGTCACACAGCTGGCAAATGACAGAGCCAAGATTCAGCCTCACCCCAGACTTGCTCCTGACCTCTACACCATTACAGCTTCCTTCATCAACCGTGAACATGAAAGCTCCTGACCTAGCAGGGTACATAAAAACTCCTCTTTGCAAATATTAGTGTCCCTTTTGTGCTACCAGTTCAGAATGTATTTATTACTATTCTAGTGCTGAAGAACTGAAAAAAAAAAGTGGGTATTTTAGTTTTTTAATTGCTTTACTTGAATTTTAAAATTTCTTTCCTAGCTCAATGTCAATTGCTGCAAGCTTAGTGAGTGAAGATACAAAGACCAAGTTTTTGAACAAAATGGGCCAGTTGACAACATCAGGTGCCATGTTGGCCAATGTGTTTCAGAGAAAGAAGTAAAAGCAGGAAGGAAGCCCCCAGTAAACACTAAGATGGACCTCAAGCAGACTGGTTCCTTGTACTTGAAGTACTTGCCTTTCTTATTTCCTCGTTTTATGTTCCTGCATTATAATTTTATCCTAACCTCCAAAGATATTTGCACTGCTTTCGATTATTGCTGTATATCTGTTAATTTTGGAGTTATAACTGTGGTAATAGAAAATTGAGTTTATGGTCTGTACCAAGTCCCTCTTCTGTGTTTTTGTCTTTCAGGATAATTTTTTTATAAATATATATATATATATAGTGAAGAGGGTTTTTTTTTTTAATTTTTGGATGGGATATTAGCAAATATCTGTATTATACACTAAGCTATTACAATGGTACTTAAAATAATGTAAATTTGAAGTCATTGTTATAAAGTAATAAAAGTGGAGATTACTTAAGTATTTAAATTATGAAAGAATAATACAGACTTTTTATTGTTTCTTAACTGACTAGAAAGAGCCACCAGCATTACTCTGTGCCTTTTGGACTTCAGTTTGTGTGTCTGTAGGAATTGTATGCATTCCATTCACACAGTATTTTATAATGCTGTGGTGAATTTGAATTACAAATCCTACAGTAAGTAGATAATAATGAAACTTTCCACATTTCAGAGCTCTCATGAATATTCTTTAAGTGCTATTCAAACCTCCCCCACATTTACATGCATGAAAAGGACTTACCTGAGGAAAGACAGCACAAAAACGTGGGGAGCGGTGACCAAGGTGAATTTTACAAACTGATGTGTAATAGATTTAAATATTCAAAAATAAATGTAAGTAAGAAGAGCTAATAATTGTGAAAATATTTTCCCAAATTTAAATACACAAGAAAACATGGTTTGAATTTGAAATTTAACACTTATTTATGTAAAATATTTTATTTGAGATATTTTCTAATGGTTTTCATTTCAGAGATTATCTTTTTATTCTGTGTGTTGCAGAGAAGTACCGAAAAGTTAAGGACATTTGGGGGCTGCTTTTTTTCCCTCTAAACTAAAAATGACATTAGCTAAATTATTATTGGTTAGTTAACACCTTGTCCCTTAGAGTCAGTGACTATTCTTGTGTTTGGTATATATTACATAGAGTCTTAAGTCAGTGTACAGTTCCACTGGAATTTGATGGTTGTCTATAAATTAATGCAACTTGAAGTAGAGAAGAGTGGTACTGGAATAGAAGGAGGCTGGTTGGTTTGAGGGGTTAATGTGAGGCCTTTTTGAAAAATGAATATTTTGATAAAGAGAATTCTTGTTTGAGCACCGTTGATGCACATAGGCGATTCTAATGTTTGTTGTATAAACTGGTTTAATACACTTGGAACACAGTTGGATTACATTCTCTTCCTGGGAAAGCTAGCTCACCACACATTCAAGCTCATAAAATAAGTTGTGTAGACAAAGCCATTTAAAAAGTTCATTCTGAAATTATTTCTTTTACCTATAGTGAAATAATTGTTAAAATTAGTCTTTCAGAAACTGTTGGATTATAGGCATTCCTGAGAAATTGAAAGTGGCTACCTTTCATGTCAAAAATGTTGATCTATTATAAATAAACTGTTTTTGCATATTTGTTTTGTTTTGTTTTTGGCTATGTGTATTTATTCTCATTTTGAAACACTATGTATCCTATATCCAAGCAGAAGGAAATGAGAGTGAATATATTCTTTAAAATCTACTACTATGTTATATAAATTATTTATTTAGTTTACTTTCACTAAAAACAGATTGTTGCTATAAAACTAATATATTTCAGAGACAGCTGAAAGAAAGTCTTAAGGCTCTCATTTGCTTTGAAATACAGTAGAATAAATATTTCCATTATCAGATGAATGAATATAATTACTTTTATTAATTCATGAATCTTTTTATCTAATGGTTTCCTTAAAAAGCAGTAGCTAGTAAGATACATAGTGTATATATCAAGGGAGTCTCCCTTCTTACCCTGTTAAATATCTTAATGTCAAAAGACTTCACATCTATTCTCACAGTTATTTTTAAAACAAACTGTGGATTCTTCAAAGACAAGACAGACTAACTACACTGATCAACTGAAACTATGTTCTTACAAAACAGGCCAGAAAACTCCCATACCCACTCTTTTTAAGCAGAAATAGTTCAACTTAACAAAAAAACAACTAAGTTTGCAAAGTAATGAAAAGCTAATTTGAAATTATGCCTGTGTCTCTAAAGCAAACCAGAGATTAAAATTTTTCAGAAAATGTCCTAGCCAGCAATTTTGCTGAATTATTCCAAGAACAATGCTTGAATGGTAGCAACATCTAACTTTATACATAGATGTCCTTAACCTTGTTTGCATCAGTCACCCCTTTTCAAACCTTGCTTTGCTAAACATCAAGTCAACTTACAACCTGAATGAAATTGTAAGTAATTTTAATGGAATCTCTTTTTATTTTTTAATGTTTATTTATTTTTGAGACAGAGAGAGAGCATGAGCTGGGGAGGGGTAGAGAGAGAGGGAGAGACACAAAATCTGAAGCAGGTTCCAGGCTCTTAGCTATTAGCAGGGAGCCCAGTGCGGAGCTCAAACTCAGAAACCGTGGGATCATGACCTGAGCTGAAGTCAGAGGCTTAACTGACTGAACAACCCAGGAGCCTGGCATCTCGATTCAAGTTGCTGTCAAATTTCTTAACAGAAAAAAAAGAGTTCATATAAATAAAGTTCTGATAAAGTTTGGGGAGGTGAAATCACTGTGTATTGAATTGTTCTTTCATGGCCCCAATTTTTAAGACAACTTATTTTCAACCATTACTGGAACTTTAAGAACAGAACTTGGTCTAGACACCACTTTGTTGAATTTTGAACTGAGAGCTAACTGCAGTGAATATCTTGTGCTGGTCACCAATTTCTTAATTAAAGAGTTTTATAATTAGCAATTCTAATCAATAAAGTTCTCCAGATTGGCTAGGTACATTTTTCAACTTTGTGTTAGACGTTAACTCTTTCTTCAGCAAACCACGAAATAATTTTAGCTTTTTGTATTAATAGATACATGTTTGAAAGTTCTAATGTAACCTTACCGTGTGCTTGTTTTTGTTACTATTTTATTTCAGTGCATTTTAAAAATAATAGATTAAAGATATTTGTTACTAATAAAAATATAATGTCTTTGGTAGGTTTCTACACATTGGCAAAATAATTGGATTTTAGGCTATTTTCATACTACATAAGGATGTCTGAATGCATTTCATCTGTGGAATTAGCACTCTACTTACAATCTCTTGAGTGGCACATCAGTCTTTCATAGTTTCCCTTCAGAACTATAGGAAACTTTGCTTTGATTACCTTCTTTATGGTTTACTTTGTTTACATGTTTAACAAAAGTCTTCAAAAATTCCTACCCACACCAGTCATAATGTGACAGTTAACGCAAACTTAACACAAAAGAAGTTTTATTATGTCTAAGTAATTCCTTTAGTTCAGTGTGGCGAAAATGTAAATAATTTGCTTTCCTTAAAAGAGTCTTCGATCATAGCTGGAAAATTCTGTCCAAGGCATGTCTATATGGAAGAGTACATACTATTTTAATTTCCTTTTAGTCCATTAAACATTAACGCATTATATTTATTTCAGTAAGATCACTGCATGAATAGAATTTCTTGAGGGACTTTAATGTAAAATTTATGTTGTCTGTAAACCGACATTTTGTGTTATATGTTATAGATATTAATGTTTTTGTCAGTTATCATTTGTTGATGGTCTGCTTTTTTAAAATGTTTTAAACTACCCTTACTTTTGAATTGTCGACCTTTGCAACCTTAGATATTTTTAGGATATTCATTTTCAGTGAAGCTGAAAATGTTATAAATACCTTATGTAATGTACATCCCTAAGTAATATAAATCTAATAATTTCTCACTGACTCTACATTTATCTTCATTCCTGATAATCACTTGACAATTCTTAAAATTTGTAACTTCCTCTGTCATAAATCTCCCTGTCATGTATTAAGTATTGAACCTAAGGTGAATGCTTTTCATAATATAAATCATTTTCTAATTTATTTTTTCTATGAATTTTATAAATATAGTCCCCTTTCTAACAAAAATTTTTTTGTCTTATCATTAAAGAGCATGGAAATGATAACATACTCTCTATTCCTCACAGAACTTTATGAAAATGACATTATAGGAAACCTGAAAGTGCTTTAGCACTTAGAAGGTCTCATGAAAGTTCCAAGTAGAATTAAACTTTTAAACCTCTCAATAACTAAAGCATGGGTAATTGTGCCTAACCCCTCCCCCATACTTTTATTTTCTAGTAAGTGGGTAGATTAACATGACATGCATGACTTACCTAAAATTGCAATAGAAGGCAGAAACCACTTTTGATTGTTACTTTTGCCTACTTTTAACCACTCCCAGAGTTTCCAGCCTAGTGAAGACTGGTAAGGTAATTTTACTTTCTGTTTACCAAATCTGGTCATTAATTTTTTTTTCAAAAGCCTAAGTAAATTAGTTCAATAAATTAATTTTTCATTACATAATCTATTTAGATTTTGTAAAAGATTTTACCCTTTGCCACTTCATTCATGTCTCTTAGTATATATTTGATTCTTATAGTAACTAGCTTTCTTTGTTATTTAGTTTAAACTTTCAGGTTTCTCATAACTTTCATACTAATGGCCAAAGAACAAGAATTGCCATTTCTTGAACATAGTTGGTTCCTAATGTTATCTAAGAGAAGGAAACTCTTCAATTAACCATTGACCAGTGATTTCAAAAGTTAGAATCCTGATTTCTTGCAGACACTACAAAAGTATTGAGACCTTAGGAGGTAAATGCTGCATATCAAATTTGGAGACTATTTTCTTTTAGTTATCATACTACTGAAACACAGTATTGTAGTATAATCATCCTCAAAAAAGTCAGAGAGATGAAAGCCTAGAGGTTTTACAACATGTGGATTACCATTCTGAATCTGTATAAAGCCTCTTCTGGCCTTTCCTGACCACTCAATCCAAAGTAACCCCTACAATTCCCTGAGGTCATCCCAGTTGTCTTCTTCATAATTACTCTTCTCAATACTCATTTTCCTGTTTTTTTTTTTTTTTATTGTCTGTCTCTTTCACTAGACTCAGCTCCATGAGAGAGAATGTTGTCTATCCTTTTCAACCAATGTGTCTCCAGTATTTGAAGAATGCCTGGTGTATGATAAGTACTCAACATTAATTGAATAAATTAATGAATAAGAGCTTGATACCAATTCCATGAAAGTTTGCCACTTAGATTAAAAGGATGATTTATGAATCCCTCAAAACAGCATGAATTTACTGAGACTACATGCCAAACTAACCTAACGTCCTTTTTTCATAGACCTATTCTATGTTGTTGATCAGGAGAATTGCGTAATCTTGTGCATCTTGACCTCAGTAAAGTATTTGACTTTGTTTCGTATAGTGAGCTTACTTATATCCAAGGTAGAAAATAAGGAATAAATAAAAGTCCCTAAAAGAGTTGTGCCATGTGTGTGTGCACAGGGCTTGTATTCGTATCTGGCTCTGGGCAAACCCTCTTATCAACAGACCTCGTCAAGTCTTCCAAGTGATCCGTAAGTGTGGAGAAACCATCCCTTTCTAAAGATTGTAGAGTCGTTCACCATTCAACGTACATTTATGGAGTACGTATTTTGTGCTAGGCATAGGGACGCGATGAATAAGACTGAGCTAGAGCAGAGCTTACCGCCAGGCAGGGCAACAAACAAATGGAGAGAGAAGGGCTGAGGAGGGCATCCTTGAGTTAGGGTGATTATCTTTATGGTTTACTTTGGAAGACGTCTCTGAGGTGACACCTGAAAACTAGGAGGAATAATAGGCTTTAGCCATGTGAAAATAGGAAGAGAAAAAAGAGCAGTATGTGCATAGGCAGTGAGATGAGAAATAGTGCTATGTTCAAGGAACTGGAAAAAAATGACCCATATAGCTGAAACACTAGCCAAAGATGAACTTGGAGATGAGTGTGGCCAGATCATATAGGGCTTTGTACACTCGCTTAGAAGTTAGAAAGGGACGTTGCATAGGTGTAGTGGAATGATTTAATCCAATTTGTGTTAGATATACTCCTGCTTCATAAGAATGCTCTTGCGAAGTTGCTGAGTAGAGGCTGGCGGCAGAAGCTAACGAATGCAGTAGTCCAGTAAGAGATGATGGCGGTCTGGACAAAAATGGAGGAACAGGGGCAGATCTCCAAAATATTTGGAAGTAGAACTGGCCTGACAGATTGGGTATGAAGAGTGAAGGAAAGGGAAACACCAAAGATGTCAGTCAGATTTCTGCCTGTAATAACTGAATAAAATAATGGGTACTGGCAATAGTGAAGAAGTAAGAATAAGTTTGGGGAGTTAATCTACAATTTTGTATTAAATGTGTTAAATTCAAAATGTCTAGGAGTTAATCTGTGGAAATGCCAAGGAAGAAGTTAGTGATCTGAGTCTGGACCTCAGGCTAGATTATGGAGTCATGGGTATTTCAATAGAGCCGTGGGACTTAATGAGATGGCCTGGGGAGAGAGGCGCCTTGGAGAAGAGGGTCCAAATGTGAACCCGAGGACACGCCCCACACTTCAAAATCCGACAGAGCAAGAGGAACTACTAAAAGGATCAGGAGTGTAAGGTGAGACAGGAAAACCAAGGGAGGGTGGCTTCATGGAAACAAGAGCATTCTAAGGAGGGTCAGTGGCTACTCCTACGTCAAGGAGAAGATAGATCTGAAACCCACTGAAAGATTAAAGTCACTGATGACCTCAGTATAGTTTCAGCACATTAATGGAAATGCAAACCCGATCGGAGTGGGTTAAAGAGACAATTTCTAGAGATGACAGCTCTTTCAAAACAGTTGGCCATAAAGGGGAGCAGAGGTGCTTGTAGCTAGAAAGGAACATGAGGTCAAGGGAGGGTTCTCTTTATCTTTAGTCTCATTTTGTAATGGGAGAAATTAGGTCATGTCCGTATGCTAATGAGAATTAGCCAGTAAAACGAAAGAAGATGATGATGCAGCAGAAGTAACAAGGAGTGAAATCCTTGAGAAGGCGAGAGGGGTTAAGATTCAGAGCACAAATGGAGGGACTGGCCTCCATCATGAGAGGAGAGAAGCAGAGGTCCTCATGGAGGTGATTCGGTAGATTTAGTGGTGGGAAGATTAGGGGGTTTCCATTTAATTCCTTCTATTTTCTCAGTGAAGTATGAAACAAAGAAATTAATTTGACTGGCATATGGGCAGTATTAGAGGTTTGAAGAGAAAGAAGGCAGAAATGTTTGTCTTCGAGAATGGCAGAGCGAATTACTGAGGGGATCGCAGGATTGCTCTTGAAAGCCCGTTTGAGAATACTGATTGTGAATTTATGTGAATTTAAAGAGGGCTACTTCACTAGATGAATGTCACCTAATTGGAATTTGAATAAAAACTTTAAATAAATAAAGACAGCTAGATAACAGAGGTGAATTTTTTTTCTCCAGCCAAGAACAACTTTCGGGAACAGGTATGAAGTATACAGAGAATAAACAGGGCTGGGTTCTAGATGCTTCAGAGGAGAAAGGACAAGGACATTAAAGCTACTTGGGAAGGAATGATTATAGAGATGGACCATAGAATCCAAACTGGAGAGGGGGAAAAAAGAAATATTGGAGTGAAGGGGAAAATAATTTGAGGAATGGGTCCTAATAAAATTTTAAAAATATGTTTTAGTAAGAATATTCAAGGAGGTGAACTGGATAGAAACTTCCTTTGGGAGTAAAAATGAAAAGCAAGTCAGATACCTGTTCTACCTCCAGGTGTAACATACAAGAGTTTATGAGAACAAAAATAAAAAGCCTCCACTTAAAGCCTAGCCGGAAAGGTGGGTCTTAGGGGTAGCCAGGATTCCGTTACAATGACTCACTTAGACATGGATTTTTTTTTACAGTACAGTACTGTAAGTGTATTTTTTTCTTCCATATGATTTTCTCAACAACATTGTCTTTTCTCTAGCTTACTTTATTAGAAAAATATGGTATATAATACATAAACATACAAAATATGTTGTTAGTCAACTGTATGTTATTGGTAAGGCTTTCAGTCAATAGTCGGCTGTTAGTAAAGTTTGGGGAAGTCAAAAGTTATATGCAGATTTTTTCACTGTGTGGGAGTCTGTTCATGAGACATACTGCTCTGTAGTTTTCTTTTCTTGTAATGTCTGTGTCTGGTTTTGGTATTAGGGTAATGCTAGCCTCCTAGAATGAATTAGGAAGTATTCCCTCAGTTTCCATCTCCTGAAAGAGACTGCAGAGAAGTGGTATAATATCTTCCTTAAATTTTGATAAGAATTCATCAGTAAACACATCTGGACCTCGTGTTTTCTGTTTCGAAAGAGTCTTAATATTTTGATTCAATGTCTTTAATATAGGCCTATTTTGACTATGAGTTTTGGTAGATTGTATCTTTTAAGGAATCGGTCCATTTCTTTTCTTTCTTTCTTTTTTTTTTTAATAATCTCTATGCCCAATGTGGGCCTCAAACACACCACCCCAAGATCAAGAGTCCCATGCCCTACCAACTGAACCAGCCAGGCATCCTGGAAATAGTCCCTTTAATCTAAGTTATCAAGTTTGTACGCATAGAGTAGTTTATAGTATTCCTTTATTAGTATCCTTTTAATGTCCATGAGATCTGTAGTGATGTCCTCTCTTTCATTTCTGATATTAGTAATGTGTGTCTTCTCTCTGTTTTTCTTAGTTAGCCTGATGAGTGATTGATTGTTTTTATTGAACTTTTCAAAGAACCAGCTTTTGGTTTTATTTTTTAATTTATTTCCTATTTTCAATTTCACTGAGGTTTTTTGTGGTAATTCTTATTGTTTTCTTCTGTTTACTTTGGATCTAATTTGTTCTTTTCTTAGTTTCTTTTTTTTTATTATTTATTTATTTTTGAGAGACAGAGAGAGAGACACAGCCTGAGTAGGGTTGGGTCAGAGAGAGAGGGAGACACAGAATCCGAAGACAGGCTCCGGGCTCTGAGCTAGCCGTCAGCACAGAGCCCAAGGCAGAACTCAAACCCACGAACCATGAGAACATGACCTGAGCCAAAGTCAGACACTTAACCAACTGAACCACCCAGGCGCCCCCTTTTTTTTTTTTAGTTTCTTAAGGTAGAAGCTGAGATGACTGATTTTAGATCTTTCTTCTTTTCTGAAATATGTATTGAAACCTGTAAATTTCCCACTAAGTACTGTTTTTTGCTGCCTCCCACAAATTTTAATAAGTTGTGTTTTCCTTTTCATTTAGTTTTAAATATTTTTTAATTCCTCTTGAGATTTCTTCTTTGACCCGTGTGTTATTTAGAAGTTGTCTCATCTTCACATATTTTGGAATTTTCTATTTATCTTCATTACTGATGTCTAATTTAATTCCATCATGATCTGAGCACATTTTCTAATTTATATTCTTTTGAATTTGTTAAGATGTGTTTTATGCCCCAGAATGCGGTTTATCTTGGTTGAATGTTCCACGTGAGCCTGTGAAGAATGTGTTTTCTGCTATCATTGGAAGAAATAATCTACCGATGTCAGTTATGTCCAGTTGATTAATGTTGTTCAGTTCAACTATATCCTTAATGACTTTATGTCCATTTCTGAGAAAGTTGGAGTCTCCAAATATAATAGCAGATTTATCTATTTCTCCTTGCAGCTGTATCAGATTTTGCCTCATGTATTTCGACACTCAGTTGTTTGGCACATACTGTTTTGGGATTGTTATGTCTTCTTGAAGAATTTATCCGCTTAACATTATTAATGCTCCTCTTTATCCCTGATAACTTCCCTTTGTCTGAAGTCTGCTCTGTCTGAAATTAACATAGTTACTCCTGCTTTCTTTTTTTTTTTTCTTAAGTTTCTTTATTTTGAGAGAGAGAGAAAGAGAAAGAGAGAAAATCCCAAGCAGGTTCCACACTATCAGCGCAGATCCCATCGTGAGGTTTGAGTTCACAAAATGTGAGATCATGACCTGAGCCAAAATCAAGAGTCAGACATTTTTTTTTTATTTTCTATATTTCAGGGTTTTTTTTATAATAGTCTATTGTCAAGTTGGTTTCCAAAGAAGAGTCAGACATTTAACCTACACCACCCAGGCACCCCTACTCTTGCTTTCTTTGGATTAGTGTTAGTGTGGTATATCTTTCTCCATCCATTCACTTCTAATCTATATGTGTTCCTTTCTTTTTTTTTTTTTTAGAAAGAGATGTACAATTTCACATTTTGTTTAATGTTTTATTTATTTTTGATACAGAAAGAGACAGAGCATGAGAGGGGGAGGGGCAGAGAGAGAAGGAGACACAGAACCGGAAGCAGGCTCCAGGCTCTGAGCTAGCCGTCAGCACAGAGCCTGACATGGGGCTCGAACCCACGAATGTGAGATCTGACCTGAGTCGAAGTCGGAGGCTTAATCGACTGAGCCACCCAGGTGCCCCTATATGTGTTCCTTTCATTTAGAGTGGGCTTCTGGTAGATAACATATAGTTGGGTCTTGTTTTTTGATCTACTCTCACAACCTCTTTTAACAGGTGCATTTAGACCATTGAGGTGCAAAGTATTAATACAGTTGGATGAATATCTACCGTATTTGGTACTGCTTTCTACTTCTTGCTCTTGTTCTTTGTTCGTATTTTTGTCTTCCACTCTTTTTCCTTTTGTGGTTTTAATTAAGAATTTTATAGGATTCCATTTATCAACTTTACTTCTTTTTTCTTTAAATATTTTAGAGAGAGAAAGCATGTGCACATGTGCAGGGGAGGGGCAGAGAAAGAGAGAGACAGGAAATCCCAGGCAGGTTCTGTGTCCTCAGCACAGAGCCCATTGTGGGACTTGAACTCATGAACTGTGAGATCACGACCTGAGCCAAATCAAGAAGCAGATGCCTAACCGACTGAGATATATAGGCTCCCCGTTACTTCTTTTTTTTTTTTTTTACTTTTTTTTCACCAGAGTTTCCAATATATATTTACAGCTAATTTGAGTCCACTCACACAAAACACTGTTATGTTTCAGAGGTAGTGTAAATAACTTATAATAGGAAAATAATCCTAATTCCTTTCATTCTTTGTATTAATATTGTCATTCATTTCACTTATGTGTAAGAATATTTACATAATATACATAAGTGTACATAAACACATTATTGATATTATTTTTTTAAATGGTTATCTGTTAGAGTAAGAAAAATATTTTACCTTCACTTATTTTTTCTTTGGTGCTTTTCCTTTCTTTATATAAATCTGAGTTTCTGACCAGTATTGTTTTCCTTCTAACCGTGAACACTTGTACAGCAGATCTACCAGCAACAAATACATTCAATTCCTGTTTACCTGAGAAAGTGTTTATTTCTCCTTCACTTTTGAAGGGTAATTTCACAGGTTACAGAATTCTAAGTTGGTGAGTTATTTCTCTCCATACTTTCCTTCTCTCCACTTTTCTCCTACTTGCAGGGTCTCTGAGAAGTTGGAGGTCATTCTTATCTCTACAGGTAAGGTGTTTTTCCCTCTTTCAGGATTTTCTCTAATCTTTGATTTTCTATAGTTTGAAAATAATACTCTTATATGTATTTTTCTGGCATTTATCCTGATTGGTTTTCTCTGGGCTCCTTAGATCTGTGGCTCGGCATCTGATATTAATTTGAGGAAATCCTCACTCATTAGTGTTTCAAATATTTCTTTTGTTTCTTTCTCCCTTTCTTCTTCTGGTATGCAGTTTTATAGTTGTGCCACAGTTTTGGATATTCTGAGTTGTCTTTTTGGTTTTGTTTATTTGTTTTCCGGTGTTTTCTGTGTTCTTTTCATTTCTGCAAGTTTTTTTTTTTTTTAAGTAGTCTCCATGCCCAAGGTGGGGCTCGAACTCAGGACCTTGAGATGGAGAGTCACATGCTCTACCAACTGAGCCAGACAGATTCTTTTGAGATGTCCTCAAGCTCAGAGATTCTTCCCTCACCATGTCCAATCTGTTAATAACCCTATCAAAGGCGCGCTTCCTTTCTACACAGGGTATTTTATCTCTAGATCCCCTTCGGTTCTTTCTTGGGATTTTCATCTTTCTACTCATATCGCCTGTCTGTTCTTGCGCGCTGTCTACTTTGTCCATTACAGTCCTTAGCATATTTGCCATGGTTGTTTTGAATTCCCAGTCTGATTCCTCTAGTATCCCTGCCATGTCTGGTTCTGCTGCTTCTTCTGTCTCTGCAAATTCCAATTTTTGCCATTTGGTATGCCTTGCAACGTTTTCTTGATAGTCAGATATTATGTGCCAGGTAAAAGGAACGATTGTAAATAGGAGTTTAACAATGTGTTAGTAAGTTGTGCAGGAGGGAGGGAGATATTCTCTAGTCCTACGATTAGGTCTTATTCTTTTGTGAGCCTGTGCCTCCGGACTGTGAATTTAAGAAGCATGTCTCAGTTTTTCTCTCCCCCTGAGGTGGGACAGGACGGTGAGAATGGACTGGAATCTGAGAAATCCCTTCGCCAGGTTAGGCTCTGGTTGGCTAGTTTCTCCTGAGCCCAGTCCTTATTAAGAAGAACAGAGTACTCTGGTTTATTTCAGAATGGTTCCTTTTCCTTTCCCTCTGCCAAGGAGATTTTTCTCTGGTATTTACTGTGAGAACCTGGTTGAGCTCCTGGAGGTAAAACTTACAAAAGTGGGGGAGGGGGCTCTACAACTGAGTCCCCCTACAATTTTTGACTCAGACTTGTCCACGCTGAGTCCCCAGCAATCATCAGTTACAACCCTGGCCTTCCTGCCCCAGCACTGATTCCCATGCAGATTTTAGCTCATGAGTTGCTAACCTGGTCACTTGTGACTCTCTGTATTTGCCCATCAGTCTCTCCAATGTGGGAGACAGTGGTGTGCCCATGACCTCACTTCTCTTAGGGATTTAAGAAGATTTGTTGATTTTCCAGTTTATTCAGATTTTCATTTGCTGTTAGGACAGAGTGGTAACTTCCAAATTCCCTTCGTGCAGAACCACAGAACTGGAAACAGGAAACTGCACAGATTTTTTTTTTATGCAAAACACAGAAAAGAGGGCAAAAGTCATAAGATGCTGAAGGAGAAAAGAGAGAATGGGTAGAAATATTATCTGACAAGCAAATGGCCAAGAATTCTCTCAAACTAATCAAAACCATCAAGGTTAATGAGAACCAGGACAGATTCAAAGAAAACTAGGCTTACATATATTATAATAAACCTGCTGAAATCCAAATACAAAGAGAAAATCTGAAAAGCAGCAACTATAAGACTGATAGTTTACTTACCAACAGAAAACAAAGGAAAGAAAATAGCTGCTACCCTAGAAATCTACAGTCAGCAAAAATACCTTTTAAAATGAAATTGCTGGGGCGCCTGGATGGCTCAGTCGGTTAAGCGTTCGGCTTCGGCTCAGGTCATGATCTCATGGTTCGTGGGTTGGAGCCCCGCATCAGGCTCTGTGCTGACAGCTCAGAGCCTGGAGCCTGCTTCAGATTCTGTATCTCCCTCTCTCTCTGACCGTCCCCTGCTCGCGCTCTCTGTCTCTCAAAAATAAATTAAAAAAACATTTTTAAAAAATTTATAAAATGAAATTGCTGGGGCACCTGGGTAGCTCAGCCGGTTGGACGGCCGACTTCAACTCAGGTCATTATCTAGAACTCGTGAGTTCGATCCCCACGTCGAGCCTCGGAGCCTGGAGCCTGGAGCCTGCTTTGGATTCTGTGTCTCCCTCCCTCTCTCTCTCTGCCCCTCCCCCACTCACACTCTATCTCAAAAAATAAACATTTAAAAATAAATAAATAAATGAAATGAAATGAAATTGCTGGGGTGCTTGGGCGGCTCCATTGGTTAAGTGTCCAACTCTTGATTCTGGCTCAGGTCATGATCTTACCAGTTCATGAGAGCCTCCATGTCAGGCTCTGTGCTGACAGTGCGGGGAACCTACTTAGGATTTTCTCCCTCTCTCTCTCTCTCTCTCCCCCTCCCCCCAAATAAACATTTAAAATGCAGTTGAACTAAGATATTTTTATACAACCCTCACCCACCCCACCAAAACACAGTTACCAGCAGACACACACCGAATGAAAAACCATAAGAAAGTATTTAAACAAAAGGAAAATAATCCTACATAGTACCAATAAAGTTAAAAAGTAAAGTTGGAAGGATGTATTCCTAGTAAAACAAAAGAAAGACTCCTTACCAAAACCAACACAGCAGGGCACCTGGCTGGCTCAGTTGGTAGAGCATGTGACTCTGGATCTTGGAGTTGTGAGTTTGAGCCCTATGCTGGAACTGGAGCCTACTTTAAAAATCGAAAACAAAAAAAAACGAAGCTTTAAAAAGCCAACACAAGAAGAAACAGAAAATCTCAGTAGTTTATATCTATTAAAGAAATTGAACTTGTAATTTCAAACTATGCCTCAGAGAACCCTCAGTGCCTATATGGCTTCATGAGTGAATTTTACCAAATAAATACTTAAAAAAAGAATAGTGGCATTTTTAGACACCCTTTCAAAGTTCTTCCATATATTTCACAGTCTTTCCCAGCCACATCCCAACACCAAAACTTGACCCATCTCTTAGATGTGTAAACTCTGAAACTAAATATTAGCGCTCTGAATCCACCAACATGTGAAATAACTCAACCATCCTTCATCAGTGAAATGATAAACAAAGTGTAATCTATTCATACAACAGAGGACTAGACAGTAGTGAGCCGAGTAACTCTCACAAACAGTAATGAACAAAAGCCAGACACAAGATCATACTACAGAGCAGACTCCATTTATGTGAAGTCCAAAAGCACACAAAGTGAATCACTGGTATTACCACTAAATTTATCCGGAAGGATGAGGGGTAATGATTAAAGGGGTTTTCGGAGTTCTGGTAACGTTCTCCTTCGTAGTTTGGGTCCAGGCTCTATATACGTCCTCATTTCATGACAGTTAACCACATGGAAAAGTACTGTTAAAAACAAACAGTTCTGTGCCCATCTGGGTGGTGGCATCCGTTGTCTTTTGTGGCCAGTCTGGAAGGAGAACTTTGCCCTCAGCATGTAGGATGATACCTGTCCTTGTGTCCTGGGTAAGGGACAGCTAGAGGGTTAAGAAAAAGGGAAGTGGAGGAAATATAAGTTGTCTCTGTTTCCACTTGAAACTATTTTATCTGTAACAAAATATCCAAAAGTAGCGATGCCTACTAGTTTTACAGTTCAGAAATTCATTTCTTTTGAATACCAAGTCAGTAGAACTAAAAAAATTCTTGTCCACCAAAGCAAGCAAGGTCGTTTCTCACAAATTTTCATATTATGTTCAGGTATCATTACCGGATAGCAATGCACCTTAATCTATCTCTGAATGGACACTGATTTATCAATGCCTTACTTTTTGTTTAAAAAGTGTTTATAGGCAAGATGAGAAGAAGAACAGAACAGGGAAGGTAATACAAACCTATTATTATTTATTAGTAAGTTTTCGCTGAAAGAAAGATTTGTAAAGTCCTATGTTTACTTCATAACTTTGCTTTCTTCGTGTATGCTCTTTCGCTCCTTACCACAGTCATGGTCACTTTTTATATCACCATGTCAAAAAATAAAGATTTCATTAACAAGATCGTGCCTCTGTTTTCTGCTGCCTAAATAAAGATTCCAGGGTTACATTAAGATTCAAATGTTACATTAAGATGTAATACAAGATGTAATGTAAAAGCTGTCCTCTAAATGAGAGCTATACTTTTATGTTACCTTTCTGGATCTGAAAATTAAACAGTTCCTGCAGACGTGGGAAGTAGTGGGGGTTTCCAGGGTGAGATGCACCCTATCCAAGTAAAAAAGTTTTCATATAAACCTATGATTCCTGCATTTGCATAATGGAGCTTGTGTTTCCTTAGTACAGGCAAGTACAATTCATTGTCAGCTGATCACTTGTTAAAAATCAGAAACATGTAACTTTACTAAATATCAAAATATCTATAATTTAAAATGTATTTTTACATTCATTACATATAACCAAAATTTAGTTATACATGTGGGGTTTCTTCAGTCGTAAGAAACATTTAAGAAGCTCCTGGGTGGCTCAGTCAGTTAAGCGTCCAACTTCGGCTCAAGTCATGATCTCATGGTTCATGGGTTCAAGCCCCACGTCAGGCTCTGTGCTGACTGCCAGCTCAGAGCCTGGAGCCTGTCTTCAGATCCTGTGACTCCTTCTCTCTCTGACCCTCCCCTGCTCACAATGTCTCTCTCTGTCTCTCTCTCTCAAAAATAAATTTTTAAAAAACACTTTAAAATTTTTTTAAAAATCATTTAAAATAGTTTCTGTAAATGCTGAGCGACCCCTTTGGCTATAATCGTGCATCCTTCACAAGAGAAGAACAGTATTTGAAAGACTTTCCATGTTCCTCCTACAAATGCTATAAAGAGGACCTCCTCAGTCCCATTGTGATGGATTTTGTTGCTGACAAATGGAATTCTATATTAATATTTATAAACTATTTGAATTATGTGAGTGGTCGCTCTGTAAGTATAGAAACTGAGTCCTCAAAGAGTAGTTTGTAGTTTTTCTTAAAATTAAGTTTTATTCCCCCCTGGTTGATTTAATGTGTTCACGCGGACATTCTGTTGTTCAAAGTGCTTCCAAAACCAGCACCCTCACCTCTGGGGCTTTCCAAGCAGAAGTTTAAGTGAAGGGGCTAATGCTGGTAATGTGTCCGGAGCACACATTACTTCTCGTGAAATGCCACAGTGAAAGCGCCCTCTCCCACAAGTCTGCTCCCGGTAGCCAAATCCAAACCTCACCTGCCTGTCACACCACTGCTTTTTTCTAGAAAGCCTGTCGCCACATTCCAGACAATAGGCCACGCAACTAAATAAAGTTGTTAGAATCTCCTTTCTCTTCTGCAACTCACCTGATATTAAACATCCGGTGCTGAGTGCGGCAGGAGAACACTCCAGAGCCAAAACAGCCAGGGTTCGAATCCCAGCTCTGCCGCTATTGGCAAGTTATTCACCACTCTGTGCCTCAGTTTCCTAATCTGTAAAATGGGACTCATAATACTGTTTCTTACAAGGCTATTGCAGGAATTAAATGAATCTGCATGTTTAAGGATTCTATTGGTGTTTGCTATCATTATTGTCTTTCTAGAAACTTCCTTTGCATATGTAAATAAAATCACGTTTATGAGTGTTTACAAACATGGGATGATATTACTCTGAAACTTGCTTCTTTGACTTAGCATGCCGTAGACACCTTTCCCAAACCACTTGATTTTCTGAAACAGCTGCGTTACAGTCTATCCTACGGTAGACTCACTTGTTCTCTGCCATTTCTCCATGAACCCTCACATTTTTCTCTTGGTGGTTTTACAAAAATGCTAAGGTAAATAGACATCCGTGTATGTCTCTCTTTATGTATCGATAGATTAGATTCTCAGACATGGAATTGACTTGTCGAAGGATAGTAACACTTAATTTTTTTTTTTTTTAACAACACTATCAGAGTACTTTCCAAACGCACAAAACTAACCGGGCAGGCTGCGCAGTACGGACTCCGTGTAACGGCACAGAGCGGGGGCTGGACATGGAAGTGTGCTCTTCCAAGGTCCTTACCCGAAGTGGCAGAGTTCCATCTGAAGACAGACTGTGGTTAAGTTATTGGGTGCATATTGTAAACCCGGAGCTAAAAATAATAATAATAATAAAACGGACGTATATAAAGTCAGCTAACAGTGGAGAGAAATGGAATCCTAAAAAATAATCCAAAACAGAGGAACAAAGAGGGAGCAAACAGAAAACAAATAGCAAGACAGTAGACTCAAATTTCACCATCTCTGTAATCACATTAAATGCGAATGGTCTGAAAACTCCAGTCAAAGGATAGACTGCTGTGGTTTAAATGAAAAAGCAAGAGCGAATTATACGCTGTCACTTTAAATAGATCTAAACTTGAAGGGAGGGTCCAGGCCAGTCTGGGGGCTGACAGCGGGAGGGTCTGCATTCCCCCCCCCCCCCCGGCTCTGGCCACGGCTTCCTTTACCTGGTGCCTTTCCTCCCCTGGGCTCTGCCTGCCTGACGCGGCCCCCAAGACCCACTGAGGACCCACTGAGGACAGGACGGGGCGGACGCTCCTCCCCCCTCCTTCCTAGAGCCCTCTCCGGCTCTTCCCCGCCCCACCGGCCCGTCTGGGGCCCCAGGACGTCTCCTCCCCTTCCCAGATCTGGCTCCTTCCGAGAAGTTTGCTTTGAACCTTTGAACGCACCAAGCAGCGTCACGCCCCCTCCGGGGTCGGGGCCACCAACCTCAAAGGGCCTGCGAGTAGGGGGCGTTGGAGGCGGGGCCGCGCGGGCAGGGACAGGGTCTGAAGTCCACCCTCTGGCGCTGTGGCCGCTGTGGCGGTGGCCAGAGAGTGGGGTAGGGAGGGTGGGCGTACTTTGAGTCCTCCTGGCTGGCCCGCCTCTCACCACTGCTACCCCCCCCCCATTGTTGTCTGTCAGCGGGGGGATCCTTGTGGCAGTCCCCTAGGTTTCCCCAGCCTCGCAGAGCCCTGTACGTCTCCCGCATCTCCGTCCATGTTGGCCAGGCCTGTGTCCAAATGGGCCATGACTGCCGGGGCTCAACTGCTTGGAACAGGCTTCCAGCCAGATGATCAGATGCCAAGTGACAAGACCACTGCGGGAGGAGGCGACTCCTTCGACACCTTCACTAACACAGGTGAAGTTTGCATTGGCCCCTGCCCCCCCCCCTTCTCCCCGGAGCGGAGCAGCAGATCACAGGCAGGGAAGATGCCGGTAATTATGGCGGTGGGCACTATACCACTGGCAAGGAGATCACTGACCTCCTCGGTCAGAGGACCAAATTCGGCCACCAGGACACAGGTTTTTAGGGATTGTTGGTTTTCCCCAGTTTTGGGGGGTACTTGTTCTGGGTTCCCCTCCCTGCTGTTGGAACCCATCAGTTATGGCAAGAAGTCCAAGCTGGAGTTCTCTGTTTACCCAAGGAAGCACCCAGGTTTCCACGGCCATAGATGAGCCCCACCCCGCCACCCTCACCACCCGCGCCACCCTGGAAGGCTGTGATTGTGCCTTGATGGTAGATAATGAGGCCTTCTAGGACATCGATATCGAACACCCAACCTACACTACCCTTAACCAACTTTTTAAAAAAATTTTTTAATGTTTTTTAATTTATTTTTGAGAAACAGAGACAGCACGAGCAGGGGAAGGTCAGAGAGAGAGACGGAGACACAGAATTCGAAGCCGGTTCCAAGCTGTGAGCTAGCTGTCAGCACAGAGCCCGACGCGGGGCTCGAACCCACAAACTGTGAGATCATGACCTGAGCCGAAACTGGACACTTAACCAACTGAGCCACCCAGGCGCCCCCTTAACCATCTTTTCTAGCAAAATCGTGTCCTCCGTTACCTCTTGCTCAGATTTGATGAAGGCCTGAATGTTGATCCGATGGAATTCCAGACCCGCCTGGTGCCCTCGTCCCACATTTATTTCTCTCTGGCCACAGATGCTCTCGTTTCCTCCGCTGATGAAGCCCACCGTGAACAGCTTACTGTAGCAGAGATCACCAAGGCACGCCCTGCGCCGGCCAACCAGGTGGCAGAATGTGCCCTTGCCATGGTAAATACATGGCTGATGGCTGTTGTGCCACGGCGACAGGGCTCCCAAAAATGTCAGTGTTGCCACCGCCACCATCAAGGCCAAGCCTGCCGTCCAGTGTGTGGACTAGGATGGCACTGGCTTCAAAGTCGGCATTAATCCCCAGCCCGCCGCGGTGGTTCCGGCGATCTGGCTAACGTTCAGCGAGGTGTGTGGAACAACACGACAGCCATTGCCGAGGCCTGGCCTTGGCTGGACCACAGGGTTGGTCTGATGTATGGCAGGCAGGCCTTTGTTCACTGGTAGGTGGATGAGGGCACGGAGGAAAGAGATTTTCTGTGGCCCATGAGAACACGGCTGCGCTGGAGAAGGATTATGAGGAGGTGGGAGTGGATAGAGGGTGAAGAGCAGTAATCTTGTCTCCCACAAATTTACACTCTGTTGTCCGGGGCTCTTATTTCTATTGTTCTGTGAAGCTGTCCATTGTGGCCCTAACTTGTCAACAAAAGCGATGTTTCTTTTTCCGTTGTTATCAAGAGGGTATTAAATCATGTATTGATTACACACGACAATAGATGACACACAAGCCTTCATTCTATCTGTTATTTTATCTGATACCAAAATTCAGTTTAGCTATATTGCATAGGGTGCAATCATGTTAATAACCAAATAAACTCCATGACTTTGCTGGGGTGGCCCTTTTAATAGTGAACTCCGGGTCACAACGCATTAACTGTCAGTTCAGTGACACCAAGGTTTGTGGGGACAATGGCTTCTGTGCCCAAGCAGGTTGCAAATAAAAGTCAAATGGAACCTGGTATTTCCCCGAAGTAATTCTAACACACGCCATTCAGGTGGTTTACCAAGATGGCGTCAGAGTAGACCACCTTTACACAGCGCATTTTTATAAAGACACATTTATTCGGCATCATGATCAGATGATTACATTTAGCAATCGATAGCATGGATGCAAAAAAAAAATGATATTAACACCCTTTCTTGGAATGCTTTCCACTTCCCACAAAACAGAAACTAAAATAAGGTGTTATACAATTAGTCACAAAAAAACACAGTCCTCGAGTTTTTTGCCCATACACATGAGTCTTGTCTAAAACACATCCTCTTTGGGCACCTGGCTGGCTCAGTAGGTTAAAGGGCCAACTTCGGCTCAGGTCATGATCTCACAGTTCATGGGTTCAAGCCCCGCGTCGGGCTCTGTGCTGACAGCTCAGAGCCTGGAGCCTGCTTCGGATTCGGTGTCTCCCTCTCTCTCTCTGCCCCTCCCCTGCTTACACTCTGTGTTTCTCTCTCTCAAAAATAAATAAACGTTAAAAAAAATTTTTTTTAAACATGTCCTCTTTGTCACAGCAAGGCCCTGCCACCACTGTGCTTGGCTGAGTTCACTTTGTAGCCTGTAGCTTCCTTGATGCGTCTCTGGCTCTCCTCTCCTGCTAATAAGCTCTGTTTCCTGTTAGTAATTAAAACCTTCCACCACTGCCATATGCCGGAACCTCCTCGGCCACCTTGGTTTTGCGGTTTGGCAAAATATTGGCCTTCGCCACCATAGGGGCCAGGCTTCTGCCTCTAAGGTTCCCTCCATTCAAGGGTCCAACATTTGAAGATTGTCGTCATGGCCAAAATCATCATAGCCTCTGTCACCTCCAAAGCTGCTTCCTTCATTACCAAACCCGGGGTAGCCATCCACACTGCCACCGCGTCCACCACCACCACAACTGCCACCAAAGCCACCTCGCCCACTGAAGTTTCCTCCGTGGCCAAAGTTGTCATTCCCACCAAAACCACCACCTCTGCGACCACCGCCGAAGTTTCCAGAACCACTTCGACCCCTGTGGCTGGAAGTACTAGCCATCTCTTGCTTAGACAGGGCTTTTCCTTACTTCACAGCTGTAATGGCTTGGAATGACAATCTTGTCTACCGGGTCACGGTCATCCAATGTTACAAAAGCAGAGCTTCTCTTCTTGCCGCTGCCTTCTTGCCACTTCTCTTCGTGCCGCTGTCACGATCACAGTCGCTTCCATTTTCCCAGACCGTTCACACTAATCTCTTAGATGATGTTCTTCAGTGTCTTAATGCCACCGACACAAATCTTCTTCACAGTTAAGTGGGTGCCAGGTCTTTGAGAATCTGGAGACAGCCCTCTTAGGTCCTACAATTCTTCCATCCGCCTTGGGTGGCCTTGCCTTCATGGCTGGTCCACTTCATCCGTGACAAACACAGAGCCTCTGGAGTGCATGGTGTTGGCCCCTCTCATTGCTACACAGTTTGTGAGCCCTCCCCATTGCTCCCATTGCTCCACTTCTCATGGGCCATTGGGAAGCTCAAACCTCCGATGAAGAGCTTCCGCAGCTGCTCAGGCTGTTTGGGACCCTGTGACTTAGACGTGTCAGCTGTGGGAGGGGAGACTTTAAAGATACTTGCCAGTGTCCACAGACAGGAAGGCTGATGTTTCTTTTTTAAAAGAAAAAACATAGAATGAGATGTCCCAGGTAAATGCTATTCATAAGAAACGTGAAGTCATTGTTTAATATAGAACCAACGTCAAAGTCGACTTCGGAACCCAAAGCTTTATCATGGATCAAAGAGGACGTACAATAATGATGAAAAGTCACTTCATCAAGAAGACATCATAATCCAAAATGTTGGGGCGCCTGGGTGGCTCAGCCGGTTGAGCGTCCAGCTTCAGCTCAGGTCGTGATCTCGAGGTTTGTGGGTTCGGGCTCTGTTCTGACAGCTAGGTCAGAGCCTGGAGCCTGTCTTCAGATTCTGTGTCTCCCTCTCTCTCTCTCTGACCCTCCCCAGCTCCTCTGTCTCTCACTCTCTCTCTCTCTCAAAAATAAATAAAACATTAAAAAAATAATCCAAAATGTTTATGCTTCTAATCTGAGTTTCAAAATCGTGACAGGGTGGGGGTGAGGGTGAGTTTCTGTTGTAAATTTCCAGTTTTCTCAGAACAAGTAGAAAAGGATATGATATTTCAAAGGATTTGACCTAATTGATATTTAAAACCCACTTCACCCAATAGTGGTGGAAGATCCTGTGGAATATTCCTTAGGCCGTACCCTGCACTGGGCCGGAGGTAAGGCAAGTAGATAGCGCTAGCACTCAAGAAATTCAAAACAACCTTCTGTTGACATCGGGCAGGGATGTTCACTCAAAACATACAAAGGAGCAGGTGCTCTAGGTGAGCGTCCAGCATCGACCTAGAACGGGAGGGAGAATAAGCAAGGAATAGCAAGGGACAGTGCCCCAGACAGCTGGCGGGTTCTGCAGCAGCAAAGGGACGGTCAAGGCTAGTGCCTTGATGGGGCGGGGGCGGCCACAGGGTGGTGTCTCTCCCCCAGAGAAAGGGTACTGGAGGAGAGGCAAGAGGAAGTGGCTGCTGGAGGTGGCAGAGGGAGGACTGTAGGAAGCGTGCTGGATGGTACACTGCGGTGACTTTTGCCCTGCACTCCACGAAATCCCCGCCGAAGATCCTCTTCTGGTTAATTCCCGGGGGTGGGGTGCCCACCTCGCTCGGGAGGCCACGCGTGTTCGGGCGGAGCGCGCGGGCTCCAGGCGGGCGTGGGCCGGGCTGCCCCCTCCATCCCGGGGAAGCCGGCCCGGGATGTCCGGGTGCAGACCCGTCCGTGTCCGCGGACGCGAAAGACACAGCAGGTCCGGTCGCAGGCAAACCTGTCTGCGTGCCACCCGAAGGCCCGAGGGCTAGAAGCTCCGGGCTAACTCGCGCGCCCGCGGCGGCAGGAGACTCGGGAGGCGGGGAGGCGAAGCCCCGAGGTCGCCGTCACGGTCCCCACCTCGTTGTGCCTCCGGGTCCGCCCGCGCGCCCCGCGCTCGGGCACCACCTGGCGGGCGCTGCCGGGCCGGGTCGGGGGGGATGCGCCGCGCGGGCGGGGACAGGGGGCGGGGCGGGGCCAGGGGCCGGGCCGGGGCCCGGGCGGGGCGGGCCGGCCCCGAGGTCCCCGGCAGCCGCGCAGCTCGGGCCGCAGAGGCCGCAGAGCGCGGCGCCCGCCCGCCCCCCGCGCCATGGCCCCCCGCGCCCGGCGGCGCCGCCCGCTGCCCGCGCTGCTCATGCTCTGCGCGCTGCTCGGCCCGCTGCAGGTAAGCGAGCCGCCCGCCGCCCCGGGGCCCCGCGGAGGGACCCGGCCGCGCCGGCTGCGAGGCGTCCTGGGACCTGCACGGAGAAGCGGGAGACGGCGAGAAGGCGAGGCGGTTCTGCGGGAGGGACGGCAGAGGGAGGGGAAGGGCGAGTGCAGGGGCGTTGGGGCGCGGACCGCGGACTTGCGGGACCCCAGCACCCGCACGCGGGCTCCCAAAAGTCCACTTAGGGGCAGGCTTTGAGGTCGGTTATTGTCCAGACGTTTCCGGGGCGCCAAGTGCGCGCGCCGGGTAGCTGCTGTGCGGACGCGGCCCCTGCCCCCTGCGCACCGAGTGAGCGAGGGTCAAGTTCAGAGCCGTACACATGCCTACGCTGGGTAACCGCGCCTAAATACGACCTCTCACTCCCACCCGGGCCACTTTGAGCCCCTCGGGACGCTAGGCCGTCCTCTCTACCTGGCTTCACACCCTCTCTCCGCCTCGGTTTCCTTGGTCATCAGAAGACCAGTGCCTGTCGTTTCCCGCGGACGTCTAGAGCGGGCAGTGAAACCGACTTTGGCAGTTTCTGCAGAAAAGTTGACCCGAGATTTTCTTGTTATGCTCCCCTGCTTTTTACGGCTCGTCCTCCCTTCTGACTCTCCCCACTGACAGCTTGTGGGCCACCAGGTCAGAATCTGGGTCAGAACAACCATAGAATCACTTGTCCTCCGAAGCGCTTGGATGACGTTAAGACAGAATGCTGTTGGCGTTTGGAGAAACCGAGGCACACGGGGGAGCCCCAAGCTGAGGCCTGTTGTGCGGGGGTTGGGCTCGCGGTGGTCATCCTCTCCGGTGCGGGCCCTCCTGGGGCTCCCCAGCCCGGGATGCACCTGGGGCTCCCCACGGGCCCTGCGCCCTTGCCTGGGGAGGGCCGCCCGGCCAAAGCGTGAAGAGCGCAGGTGCCGGATCCTTGCTGCCCCTGGTTTGGGCAGAGATTTCTTGCCCACCCCACCCAGGCCAATAAGGAAAGCTGGTTACTGATTTTCTGGCCTCCTGGAGCGGAGCTGTCTAGTGTGGCAAACCCAGCATCACAAATTCTATAAAAGCCTCCTGTACTTGGAAGTCCCTCAGAGGGAAAGCTAAATGGCAGTGGTTTTCTTGGTTTGGGCCGTTTCAGATTTCCCTTCTCTGTTACAGTTGGCTGAGACTGTTCTGTTAACATGGCTCTGCAGAATGGCCCAGAACCCCTGGAGGCGCTTGTAGAGCTGTGTTTGGGGCCAGAGAAGGTGGGGGGGGGGGCGGTGCAGCCTAGGATGAAAGCCTTGACAGAAATAACAGGAATGTGCTGAGGGCTGGAGCAGACAACTCTCGTGAAGGTTCATTCTATGTCGTTCTGACCACGGGAATGGGTCTCAGAAGAGTTGAGGGAAAAGAAGGCGGAAAAACCTCATGGAATTTTTTCATTTTAAGCACGTCAGGTGTTGCTTAATGAAGCGCTCAACAGGTTGGACAGGGTGCTGCCTTATTTGAACTAAAGGACCCGGCTCCAGTGAGCAGTTAGACACCTGAGGAACACCGCACAGTTTCAAAAAAGCATCTCCCTGGGCTTGTGAGTGGCCCAGTCAGTTAAGTGTCAGGACATAGGTCGTGATCTCTCCGTTCCTGAGTTCGAGCCCCATGTCGGGCTCCGTGCTGACAGCTCAGAGCCTGGAGCCTGTTCCGCATTCTGTGTCTCCCTCTCTGCCGCTCCCCCGCACACACTCTGTCTCTCTCAAAACTAAATAAACATTAAAAAAATTTTTTAAAGCATCTCACACTGTGATTGCAAAATCTGTAGACGTACATATATTCATAAAACACAGTGGGTTCCAATGTTAACAGCAAAAGCTGTCAAAACAGAATTATTTTTCAGAGATAGCTTTCAACACGTGCTATTTCCCCTCCCTTTCCCTTTTGGCCACTTGAAGGCTGTGCAGTTTTTAATCACGTCTCAACAGGAAACAAATGATATTGACAGTTGTGAGCCAATGAGAGAAGTTCACGCCCAGTCTCGCCAGTGGAGATCCATGACTTCTGGAAGCTGACTTCTGAATCCTGTCCTGTTGCAGTGTTCTCCCCAGACGATAATGTGGGGTTCACTTGGCACTCTGTTTAATGACTGCTTCTTTGGCCAACCTATTCTATTCGTTCAAAACAAAGGAATTGCGTGGGCGATCCATCAAAGTTAGTTATCACATTCTGGGCAAGGCTTGGAGGACTGCTTCATGAGACGCGGGGAGTAGTAGTTTTGTAAAATCGCTAGCAAAACCAGCTTTTAGGAGGTGCTTTATCTATAAGTATTTACTTTCATTTACTTTATGGTAAATAGATTTAAACGTCCCTGGAAGAATGACAGGTTTACCCTTTAAAACATTTCTGTGATTATCCCTCTGTCTGACTCTGTTTGTGAGGGGACTTGTTTTCAGACATAAGAATATTTGCCCACAGATAAAATCCTTTCGTATTTTTATGTTGACAGTGCCACTGTCTATTCCAAGGAAGGACATGTAGAAACTCCCTGTTTTGGGGCGTCTGGGTGGTTCAGTCCGTAAAGCGTCCAACTATGACTCAGGTCCTGATCTCATGGTTCGTGGGTTTGAGCCCCACATCAGACTCTGTGCTGACAGCTCAGAGCCTGGAGCCTGCTTTGGATTCTGTCTCCCTCTCTCTCTGCCCCTCCCCCTCTTGTGCTATCTCTCTCTCTCTCTCTCTCTCTCTCCCCCCCCCTCAAAAATAAATACGCATTAAAAAAATTTTTTTAAAAGAAACTGTTTTATCTAAGGTAATTGATTAGACAGCCACGTTTGTCCTCAATTATCTAGGACCGAAGGGCAGGTTCATTCATACTCAGGCCAACAAACATTTATGGTCTGCGACACTGTGCTAGTGGGAAGCAGGATGAAGACAAGTGTGTCACAGGCCACAGTCTCGTCCCAGGACTAGATGGGTGCACCTGTAATAATAATAAAGCAGCACGTGAAGACAGAAGTGCAGATGGGTGGGGCTGAACAAACAGAGCGAGCAATCAGGGTGGGCTTTTGGAGGAAGGGGTTTCTGCTGTGGTCTTGGGGGCACGGGTGGGAAACGAAGAGTCAGAGACGGACTGATTCCAAGAGGCAGCCGAGGAAAGAAAGCCTTCTAGTCCGGAGGATGGCAGGACTGATTTGGGCCTAAAGGAATCTTGGGGAGGGGGGGGGAAGGCACTTTTTTTAAATGACTTTACAGATAGTACAAAGCACTTAATTCAGGAAAGCCAACAACAGACAGGACATTAAACGTTTATAGTTTTTGAGATAACCCTTGGATGGCTCTTGGTGAGGCGGTAAGGTAGACTGACGAGAGGCAGATAAGCCACAGGACCCTGGGAAAGCCTGTGGGGGGACCCCACGGAGGAAATCCCCTCCAGTGGAGCTGTGGGTTTTGCACCTGCCCCGAGGCCTTCCCGGCCCCTCCCGCCCCGGGTGGGGGGGCGGGAGCCTCCGCTCCACGGGGACACTTTGTTTGCAGAGCCACGCGCTCGTGGACCGGTGGTTCATTTCGTTGATAGCAAGGGTTTCAAATGTCTCCCCTGTTATTTCCTTCCCACTGCCCCCACCCCCAGTGACCCATCTGTAATATAAACACATTCCCTGGGTTGATAAGGAAATACGAGCTTGCTTTTTCAGTTATCTACCAGAAATTCTTACACCAGGAAAACTGAAACAATAAAGGTGTATCTTTGAAGGTCAGTAAATCAGTGTTTTATGATGGCCATGGAAAGGGGAGTTCCAAACCCAGGCCTCCTTTGCCGAGAGTGTTGTGTTTAAGAAAGCTCTCGTGGACTTTATCTGTCATGTCAGTATTAAAATTTCCCTCGCTGCATTTTCCTATTTTTGAAGTCCATGGAAAAAAATATTAGTGTTTTTTTCCCCACACAGTGTGTGCAATGGACTAGGAATTCTGTCTAGGCCATTCTTGGTTTGGTTTGGTTTTGGCTTGGTGTTTTTTTGTTTATTTTTTTGTTCTTTGTTTTTGTTTGTTTGTTAGTTTTGGTGAGGTTTTTTGGGGGGGTTTTGTTTTGTTTTGGTTTTTGTTTTGTTTTGGTTTTTGCTGAGATGGTTCTGCACCCCCAGTTGTCAGCTTTACAGATGATTCACCTGCAAGGGCACGTGCCATCCTGGCCAGGTGGCACCTGTCTCCCCGCAGCATCCTGACCCCCACCCACATGGGGAGCATCCCCGACCGAGCACCTGGGCAGCCCAACCTCACCTCCGTGCGTCCAGAGCCGGCCTGGGTAACATTCTGCCCGGAAGGTGGTTTTCCTTCGAGCCGCGTTATGCTCTCCACCTGGCAGGCTGCAAGGGGACGCCCTCTTCTTTCTCTTTGTGTTTCCCTCTGCTTGCAAAGGAATGGGCTTCCTGCTAGAAACTCCTTTCATTCTTTCTGCCCCAGAACACCGAGCCCGAGGAAACCCCGGCTGAGACAGTAGGCTGCAGCAAAACAGAAGACCTGGTCCGTCTGAAGTTCTGCGTGAGCTTTTGAGGTTGAGCCCTGAGTGGGTGGGGAGCGAGATTACACGCAGCCCCATATTTCTGTCCTCATTCCGAGAGACGCTGTCAGCCTGTTTCCTGCCGTTGAGGCCGACCTGCCGCAGCGCCCCTGGCCGCCGTCCCTGTCTCCGAAGTCAAGGGCAGGCTGGCCCTGCTGTTCTCACGGCAGCAGCCCCCGCCAGCGTTGTTGAAGTGTGCCAGCGCGTCCTTCGTGGAAGCGTGCCAGTAACTTGATGGGTGTGTTTTGTGGGTCCCTCTTCTTCAGCGGGTGATGTCTGTGGGCTCCCCCATTCAGGACAGGGAACTCACTAGGGAGAAAGAAAACGGAATTCGTGGTCGTTTATCTCAACAATGTGAGCACGTACTTGCTGCGCGTGGGACACTGTGCAACAGGCTGAGGGCACAGAGACCAGGGCCACAGCCCCTGTCTTCGGGGGCACACGGACGTTTAGGACGCCAGACAGGAGGAGACTGATTTCCTGGGGGCGTTTTCCACGTGGGGGGGCGCCCAGGGCGAGGAGGGCTTTAACCTGCCTGAAAGAGTGTCTCCTTCCTTACCTTCCAGTGTGCCCAAAGCCCAGAAGGAGGGGCGAGAGGGCAGCATCCGGGCTGGGGGCTGAGGGTGGCCGGTGCCAGGACACAGGACAGCGCAGCGTTCTCAGGGAGCTCCTGCAAGGATGGCATTCCCGGATTTCCGGGGGCACGTGGGGAGAGGGGGGCAGAGCCGGCTCTCAGGGGCCTTGAGGCATGCATGCAACACAGGCTAGAAGCTCTTGCTGTCCCGTGGACTGGGGAGGGTCAGGATCAGATGTGTGCCTCCTGGGGAAGGGTGACCGGGTGGGTCCGGAGGAAGGGGGCGCAGTAAGGAGGCCACTGCCCTGGTTTGGGGAAGAGCCAGTGAAGGCTTGAATCAGGTCGGTGTAGTGGCGAGAAAAAGGAGAAGCCGAGGCAGGAGTGATTGCAGAGGCGGCGGAGTTGAGCTAGGTGCCCACAATAAAGGGGCAAAGGATGTGGTCGGACCTGTTACTTAAACAACACACACACAACCCAATGTGATAGATGTCACAATAGAATAGCTGACCATTTGGATTGTGTTTCTCACAGTTTATTAAGGACATTTCTGTCTCAGGTTCAAATAAAGAAAGTTTTTTTTCCTCCCTGACTGAGCAATCAAAGAGGGTGAGTGCTAGGCTATCGAATCCCTGCTGCTTTGGATTACTTTATTGTGAGGCGGAGACAAAGTTCTTCACACCCCATACAGGTAAACAAGCCAAGAGCCCCCAAGGCACCGGGATCCACAGGAAATCTGTGTGCTCCGGAAGTTAGAACCATATCCTGACCTGAAGCTGTCTTTGAATCAGAAATGCAGGATGTAGGCAGAATCTAAAACGCCAGATAAGAAGCCGGGATCTCAGGGGGTCCGTCATTAAGGCAGGTGTGACCTGACCCTTGGCCTTCCCACTCTGGTCTCAAATACGTCACCTGCCCCCAAACAGACGCCCTGTTTACCTTGGACCTGTGGCTCACCCAATACCTTTCACTTGCACAAAACACATTTTCCTGGTGGCTGGCTAGTGCCCAAGAGGAATGTTTCCCTTCTTCTCTGCTCAGCCCCCTTAGGCCTCCCCCACCCCCAAAAACCTAGCCCAGCAGGTGACCCAGAGGCCTGTCTGGCACCAGCGAGGTCCGAAAGCTGCCAGGTTTCAAAGTGGAAGGAAGAACTGATGGCAAAAACTAGCCTTCCAGTTTATCAGAGTAATAATAACTTATTACATTTCCTGTTCGCTGTTGAGAGCGCAAGAGCTACTTCCTCCAGCTACCAGAAATTTGGAGACTTTCCATTAAAAATGAGGAAGAAAAACTCTCTAACTCTTCGTGAACGCGGTGGTTAAAGCTGGGAAGTGGGAAGAGGGGGCTGTGGCGTTGCATAAATCCCAGTAAATGCTGCTGCGCTTGCACGTGTGGCTGTGGCTTCTCCTGACGGCCCTGGGATGGAAAAACAAAACAGCTTCCCTAAGGTACTGATTTAAAAACAAAAAAACGTGTTACTTTGTTACACAGTTACCAAAAGCATCTCCTTAAGTAGCACAGACAGACCCATACCCTGGTTGAAGAAATCTCTAAGGAGCCCTTCCCTCCTCTCAACTTTGTACCCACGACATAAAGGCAGGATCCTGCATGAAACTTTCATGGCCATTGAGAACGGTGCTGTTGGAAGGCTGAGTAGATATTCACACCCGCCTCTGCTCCCCTGTTAATGATTCCCAGTATCAGGAAGTTCCCTAGAGCAGACCTACATCGAATATGTCACGATTTGACCCCATTTCCTCAAATTTGTTCTTTCAGAGGGGTAAAGATCAGTTGGCCAGAGTTCTTTATTTTAATGTTTCCATTGTTGAAGATTGTTACCCACAACTTCCCTATGCCCGGAGTGATCCTTGCTGGTTCCTTTAACGTCTCTGTCAGCCTTTTTCCCTTTCGGTTCAGTGGATCCTGAGTTTGTACTTACTGGCAAAACCCACAAATGAACAAAAGGCCAGAAGACCCCCATCAGGCTTCTGCCACACCGCCTGTGACCAGGAAGGTTCCTGTCCCCATGGGGAAGAGAAGACAAGACGTCTGGCGCCCCCCTTACAGCTACGAGGGTGTAAAGGTCTACAAAAGAGGAACTCGAGATGCCCGGGGGCACAGGGCGTTGCGGAAGGACCTGAGTGGAGCGCCAGAGCTGGCCCTGGAAAGGCAGGGATGAATGACTCCGAGGGCAGACAGCAGGGGGAGGGGCAGTGGCGGGGACCAGGGAAAACCCACTCCAGTCCCGATGTCCGGAGTCCAGGGCTGGCCGGAGGGACCAGGAAAGGAGAAGGCCAGCTTGAGGGGGCGGAGGGGGTGTGCGAACAAACGTCAGGAGCTGGGACTCTGCCCTGTGGACAGTGTGGTCCCTGGACCCAGCATCTGCTCTACCTGGGAATGTGTTAGAAACGCATTCTTGGGGGCCCTACCCGGTGTCTACTGAGTCAGAAATGGGGAGCCCAGCAATCCAGTTTAACGATTTCCCCCAGGGCATTCCGAGGCCAGCATAAGTCTGAGAACCACTGTTAGGGACCAGGGGGTCCACAGAAAGGTTTTGAGCTCAGCTCTAAGTTCATAGTTTCTGATTATATTAAAAACACCTGCCGTTTGCTGACTCCCTCCTGCATGCCAGGCATGTGTTAGGTGCTTTTACATAGATTATCTGTCTTGCTTTTCTTAATGTTTAATTTATTTTAAAAGAAAGCGAGAGAGAGCAGGGGAGGGGCAGAGAGGGAGGGACAGGGGAGAATCCCAGGCAGGCTCTGTCTGCACTATCAGCAAAGAGCCCAATGCAGGACTCCAACCCAAGAACCATAAGATCATGACCTGAGCCGAGACCAAGAGCGGACGCTTAGCCGACTGAGCCACTCAGGCGCCCTTAGACATCTCTAATCCTCACTCCGCTTTGGCCACGAGGGTGGGGAAAATGAGGCACGACGAGGTCCACGGTGCACAGTTCAAGTGGCGGTGCTGGAAGTCCTCCTAAGAGTGCTCTCTAAGGGCATGGCCTTCCCCCCTCCTCCCTGGGGAGGTGGTCAGGACAGGGTGGTGACCAGAGCAAGGAGGGCTAGGGGTGGGGGGAGAAGAGCAAGCTTTTTAGTGGTTTTGGAAATACCGTAACCTGTCTGCGCTTGTGCTCCACCATGTAAGCTCACGCGGGCTTTCTCGTACTGTTATTATGCAAAAAGAAACATGCTGTGACTTTAAGGCCAGGAAAGTGTAGGCAGGCACCCGGAGGTCCGTGCGCCAGTTGATCCCTGACTCAGGAGGAAAAGAAATGTGATGCATTGAATCACCTCTGTCACTTCCTAAAGCAAAGGCATCTCTGACTCCTCCGTGCTCCCCCAGCAGAAATCCGCCATGCGATAGCCCTGCTCCTGCACCTGTCAGGACACCTCCCGGTCCTGTGTGTCCCCCCATCCTGTGTGCCCCCCTTCCGGTCCCGTGTGTGTCCCCCTCTCACCACCTGCACGGCTCTATCCTGGATGGGGTGGGGGTGGAGGCGAGGCAGGCTAAAGGTAGGTTTAATGTAGTTCTGTTATATTTGTTTTTCAGGGTTGTTTAAAAAAATGTTTATTTATTTTTGAGAGAGACGGAGTGTGAGCAGGAGAGGGACAGAGAGAGAGGGAGACAGAATCTGAACCAGGCCCCAGGCTCTGAGATGTCAGCACAGAGCCCAATGCAGGGCTCAAACCCATGAACCATGAGCTCATGACCTGAGCCGAAGTGGGCCGAAGTGGGCCGAAGTGGCCCTCTTAACCGACTGAACCACCCAGGTGCCCCAGTTCTGTTACATTTTTAAAGGTTCTGTATGTCTTAGTATTACTCTAATTACAGTGAATTTGGGAACTCCTCTCTTGGCCCAAATGACCTGGCTCCAATTTGGACGTCTCTTCTATGGCACAAATCTAAATCCTTCCTACTCCCGACAGCTGGTTTTCAAGGCCTTAAAAGGCACTGCACGAAGTAGTAAGAGAAAAGTTCCAAAAAGAAAGAGGGTCGGAACACACAGCCTCCGGTCGCTGTCAGGGCTTGCGCTCTCCCTAGAGTGAGAGGGGCGCCTCCGGTGGGGTTCGGGTGGGTATTAATGCGCAGCAGCAAGTAACCTGGAAACAGACCCCAAACCTGTGACAACGGGGCATAAGACACAGGGACAATTAATTCCAGTGGGAACACAACCGGAGTCCGTCGTAAACGCTAACCCATTCATTTCTAATGGTCACAAGGTTTAAAAACATTTTTTGTTATCTTTACATTTATTTTTGAGAGAAGGAGCGGCAAGAGAGAGAGAGAGAGAGAGAGAGAGATCACAAGTGGGGGAGGAGCAGAAAGAGAATGAGACACAGAATCTGAAGCAGGCTCTGAGCTCCGAGCTGTCAGCACAGAGCCCGACGTGGGGCTTGAACTCATGAACCGCGAGATCATGACCTGAACCAGAGTCAGACGCCCAACCGACTGAGCCAGCCAGGTGCCCCAGTTTAAAAACATTTTGAATGAAATCATAAAAAATTGTCCCCTTCCGATGAGTTCAGGTTTTCCACGGCCCACTTGGGGTCCCTGTGACCAGGCCGGTAACATCGTATTTATGGGTAAACTTACAAACGAGCAAAGCATTGGAATGTGCAGCTGGCCGTTGTCGCCCCGAACTGTGCAGAGCAGTCCTCGTGGGCCGGGGACAGCGGAGGTGACGAGCACCGGCTGCTCCGCCTGGAGAGCGAATCTAGAGTGACCTCCCCGAGCGCTCCTCCCGGGGCGAGGTGCGCTGTCCCCAGGGCCTCCTCGGTGACGGGCGTGAGGCCGAAGCAGCCATTGTGTGCGGGTTGGGCAGTCTGGGTTCTGTCCCTATTAGCAAAGAGAATTTGAGGGGCGCCTGGGTGGCTCAGTTGGTTAAGCATTCGACTTTGGCTCATGTCACGATCTCACGGTTCGCGGATTCAAGCCCCGCATCGGGCTCTGTGATGACAGCTCAGAGCCTAGAGCCTGCCTTGGATTCTGTGTCCCTTTTTCTCTGCCCCTCCCCTGAACTCACTCACTCTCTCTTTCTCTCTCTCTCTCTCTCATAACTAAACAAACATTTAAAAAAAAAAAAAGAAAAGAGAATTTGGGCCTCAGAAGAGTTTTTGTTTTGTTTTTGTTGGTTTTGTGTGTATGTGTGTGTCAGGGAGAGAACGAGGGCACAAGTGAGCAAGGGGCAGAGAGAGAGAGAGAGAGAGAGAGAGAGAGAGAGAGAGAGAGAGAAGCTGGGCTCACCCAAAGCAGGGCTCGTGTTTTTTACCCAACACGGGACTCCCACTCACCCGATGTGGGACTTGAACTCACAAACCACAAGATCATCACCTGAGCTGAAGTCCGATGCTTAACTGACTGAGTCACCCAGGCGCCCTGGAGAAGAGAGTTCTATTCTCGATTTTGCAACCCCCTCCCACCCCTCCAGTTACCTCTAATTTTGCCTCAAATTGGTGGAACCCTTCCAAGCCCATGCTTGGGACTTCAAATGTGATCCAGAACTAGTAGAAAGCTCCGTCTTCCGTGAAGGGAAGTTAGGAGATCACGGTGGTCCTTCAGGAAAAGGAATTTGAGCATTTGCTGCAGGCCTAGCTCCGTTCCGGCCTGCTCGCCGCTGCCTCAGCGGGTCAGCCCTCTTTGTGAGGATGCCCAAAGCTGAGGAAGGCAAAGCCTCTGGCAGAACGCCAGGCGCACAGTAGGTGATTTATAAGGGCCAGTTCTGCCTTCACTCCCGTTCAAGATAAATGGTGCCTGTATCCAGCAATGGGAGAGGTGGTTCTCAACACCCATTATACAGACAGAAAGGCTGTGCAGTGTTAGGGGAAGCAAGGACTTTCTGGCTCTGGGTCTTTAACACAATCTCTGACCTCGCTACGCTGGTCAGCGGCAGCAGCACATGAAGCCTGTGAGAAGTGCAGAATCTTGGGGCCTGCCCCAGGCCTACAGAGTCAGAATCTGCATTTTATTAATTTAAAAAAAATTTTTATGTCTTTATTTTATTTTGAGAGAGAGAGGCAGAGAGCGAGTGGGGGAGGGGCAGAGAGAGGGAGACACAGAATCGGAAGCAGGCTGTAGGCTCTGAGCTGTCTGCACAGAGCCTGACACGGGGCTCGAACCCACGGACTGTGAGATCATGACCTGAGCCGAAGCCGGATGCCCAACCGACTGAGCCCCTCAGGCGCCTCTAGAATCTGCATTCTAATAAGATTTCCAGGTGATTCTATGTACATTTGAGGAGCACTGGACTTCACTCTGAGGGCCAGGGACAGTCTAGTCCCTTCTGACTGAGCCACTTTGGGGGCTAGTGGCCCCATAGGCTTGGTGCACCCCCAGAGAGAGGGCAGGGCCTAGAAGGAGCCTTGGCCTCCCGCAGACCAGCATATGTTTTTGGAATCACAGGGGTCACTGACTTTTACTACAGGAAAGAAGAGAAAGAAGTTCTCATCTCATATGAATACAAATAAAAACAAAGATTCAGGAATGGCAAAAGGAAGGGAGGGAGGGAGGGAGAAAAGGAAAGGAAAGGAAAGGAAACAAAGAAAAGAAAAGGAACAAGGAAGGAAGGAAAAGCCTTCCCTGGGGGGCACCGGGAGAATAAAGGAGCTTTCACGGGGCCTGTTGGGTTATACCATAAGGACCAGTCACAGCCGTCCTAATTACCGTGTTTAGGAAACAAACAAACTGGGTCCTGGCACTTGCACTTAGCCCGCAGCTGCAAGCTGGTCTCCCTCTTTATCTGTCTGGAAGACAAAGGCACTTGCAATTAAGGTTTTGAAATGCAAGGTTATTTCTTCATTTTCCCCGCGGCCATATGTTTTCTTTTCAAGGAGCAGAGATAATGAATGTATTGTGAGGGAAGTAGGAAAGAGGGTGAAGCAGGAATCAATAGACCTTTGAGAGCCCCTTCTGAGGAAGTGCAGCCTCTGGCTTTTCCCGGAGCCCGGTGTGCAGGAAGGCGCCGTGGGTCCAGACACAGCGAAGGTCTGGATGGCCAAGTAGGTCAGTTGTTGCTAAGTCAAAATAGCGTCAGGACAGAAGTTAGTCGGGGTCCTGGGTGGCTCAGTCTGTTGGGTGTCCGACTTCGGCTCCGGTCATGATCTCACAGTTCGTGGGTTTGAGCCCCGAGTTAGGCTCTGTGCTGACAGCTCAGGGCCTGGAGCCTGCTTCGGATTCTGTATTTCCCTTTCTCTCTGCCCCTTTCCTGCTTGGGCTCTCTTTCTTAAAAATAATTAAACATTAAAGAATAAGTTTTTAAATTTTTTTAAATAAAATAAAAAGTAAAATAAAACCCTAGGACAGATGTTGTAAGCCCTGCCTGGTAGTGAAAATCACATGAAGTACTTATTGTTTAAACCTTGATGGTGTTAAGTCAACGTTCCACGTGAACCTAAAGTCAGCACCACACAGTCCAGGTGCCGCGGGGGTGCACTGCGTGAGTCACGCGGACCGCCCTGCTCTTCCGGATCAAGCCTTGCACACCCACGGGCCTTTGCAAATGCCCTCTGCTCCTTATGTCCATATGGGAACACGCCTCCTCCTGATGCTGGCTATGAACTTGGCCTGTCCCTTCACTTTACCCAGGTCTCCACCGAATGTCGTCCTACCCGAGGGTCCCCTCCCGAGCCCGTCAGAGCCCCGCACTTACCCTGTTTTATTTCTTACGTCACACCCATTACAACCAGATTTCTTTTTATGTTTATTTGTTGTCAGTCTTCCGTAGACTGGAAGCCAGGATGCACTCGTTCTCCCCAGGGCCCTCCCCGCTCCCTCTTCGCCCTCCCTCCACCTGTCCAAGCATCTGTCTTCTTGTCGCCCTGCTCTGTGTCTGCTCCTCACCCCTCCCCTAACGCCTTTGTGCACCTCCCGCTGTGATTGCATCTCAGTCCCGGAGCTGGGCCCACGTTCTCGCCCTTCCCTGCCAGTGCGGGCCATATCCAGGCTTAGCGGGACTTGGGTTTTTCCAATTCATGAGCAGTCCCTGCACCGTCCTGTGGGTCTCTGGCTATTACAGTCGTCATTCCTCTCTATCTCTGCCTGTGTCCAGTGCTAAACACTTTGAGAGGCCAGGGATGGGCTGATTATTAAGTCTGGCACCAAGCCACTCCGTTGCCCGAGTATGTGAGGGCTCAGTAGAGACGGCTTTGAGAGTATAGTGGAGCTTTTATTTTTTTTTAATTTTTTATGTTTATATTTGAGAGAGAGAGACAGAGAGTGAGTAGGGAGGGACAGAGAGAGAGGGAGAATCGGAAGCAGGCTCCAGGCTCTGAGCTGTCAGCACAGAGCCCGACATGGGGCTCGTATTCACAAATTGTGAGATCATGACCTGAGCCGAAGTCGGGGGCTTAACCGACTGAGCCGCCCAGGCGCCCCGATGCAGAGCTTTTCAGGATGTGGACGCCTTCCGGCATGAAGCCCTCGGCTGGAGCAGAACGCGTCTGCTGGCCATGACCTCGGCACCCGCCAGGCACAGGAATGACTGGCCTCACTCTCTTATTTGCACAGCGAGGAAATGAATCACAGCCCCTTTATAGAAGGCGGTCTGCATGTGGGAAGGGGTTTGGTTCATATTGGTGACTTTCCTGAGTCCGGGAGGAGCCCACCAGCTGTGGTGAATGCCCTTGGAGGAGGCGTTCTGCAGCCCCTTTATCACTGGAAGCGCATCCATGAAAGGCATCATAGCCCCAGACGCTTTAGCAGCAGGTCAGTTAGAGTATTTGTGACCATCACGACCTCCTTCACAATCTCTGAAACAAACTAGACTCATCCTTTCATGTTAACCAATCAGAATAATGGAGCCTCACTTATAGCAGATTTGTTTTCTCTTTAAAAAATGTCTTAAAGTTTATTTGTGGGGAAATAGGTCCTACTTACATAATTGGGTTTGAAAAAAGCTTGGGGCGGAAGCCGCCTGCCTGGGGCGAGAGTGCCGAGGTGAGCCGGCGAGATCGTGCGATGGGATCCTGAGGAACCTGCCGGAGCAGCTGCAGAAAATCGCTGTCCACCTGACGCCTATCTGTTGTATGGCGATCACTTGCCCCCCAGACCCTTTGCTTCTTACACAAGTTAATAATTCCTGTCGGAATGTTTTCTCCACATTCACGTGTGTAAGATCGTGTTTTCTTCACGTTCACCACGTGGGTAATATCTTGTGAGCTCAATAAGTATGGAGACGAAAGGCCTGCTTGGGGCTCTTACCTCTTCGGGAGGTTACTCCCTTGTATTCAATTCTGCGTCCACTCTTGCTGCATGAGAGAGAACCCCAGACTCATAGTCTGCAACATTTACTTATTTATTTTGAGAAAGAGAACACGCAAGCAGGGGAGGGGTAGAGAGAGAAGGAGAGAGAATCCCAAGCAGGTTCTGCGCTGTCAGCACGGATTCTGATGCGGGGCTCAAACCCACGACCCTGAGCCGAAACCAGGAGTCGGGTGCTTAGCCGACTGAACCACCCATGAGCCTCAACAGATAATTTTTTCAAGAGCTGTGTGTAAAACACACATCTGTGAAATGAATTATTTTATTTTTTAAGTTTATTATTTTGAGAGAGGGTTGGGGAGGGGCAGAAAGAAAGAAGAAAGAGCGAGAGAATCCCAAGCAGGTTTTGTGCTGTCAATGCAGAGCCCAACACAGGGCTCAAACCCATGAACCATGAGATCGTGACTTGAGCTGGAACCAAGACTCGAATGCTTAATCGACTGAGCCACCCAGTTGCCCGAATGAATTATATTTTAAACACTCGGGGAGTTTTCTGTTTAAACCCTCTGATTCTTCTTCCACTATGACTTGGGCCACATACCTGGCTGCTTTAATGGTGTCGCCAAGTTCTTAATGTGTCCTATAGCTCGGGGTCCCCCAGGTGCGGGGAGTAGGCTAGGTGGTCTCGTGGGTGCACGGGGGAGTCTCCAAAAGTTTTCCCTTTATTCTCTCCGTGTCTTTTCAACATGCTATCCTTATCGGTGCCTGTGTCCTGTTCTGAAATATGAAATGTGAAGCTTTGTAGGAAAAAATCTGATACTTTGCCCACCTGTAGGCTTGAATTTCTATCAAGTTTATTTACAAGGAACATGTTTAGAAGGGCATTTGGTCACAACTCCGTTATGTCCTAGTTAACAAAAGTCACTGGCAGATACGATCTAGCAGCCGCTTTATCGGCAGACGCCCTAAGTAAACTGTCTCTGCCCTTCCCCGAGCGTGGCTTGTGTCACGGACTGAAGCCCCAGACAAAACCACTGAAAGGGCTCTGACCGCTTGTGACGATTTCAGTCCCATGAGAAAGCACTTTTTATGTGAAATCACATGCTTAAAAAAAAAATAAACCTCTTTGATTAAAAACATGCCCCCCCGCCCCCAAACCCCCCCCCCCCCTGAAATCCTCTGCCCTCGACTTTGGCTGGTCAGACCTAGGTTCAAAGTGAACGGGGCTGGTGCTCTGGGGGAACCTGTCAGGAGGTCAGAATTTTTCTGCAGGTCCCCACTTTGTTTTCCCCCCTTTCTGGCGACAGTGTTTCCTGTACCCGCTCAGGGAATGATTCGACGTAAGTGCCGTGCGCTCCCGATCCCTGCTCCGGTGCACACATTAGAATTAGCCCCCCACCATTGACACAGGACACTGACCCACCACTGGGCTGAGTGAATAATGCCGGTTCCTCACTTCATTCCCCCACAACTTGCTAGAAAGGTCTTTTAGCTTCCAAATGAGGAAGCAAAACCTCAGTTTTTACGAGGCTTGCCGCTCGCCGGGACTACCTGATTTACGTGAATGATCACATCTGATCCTCACTGCACTGGGGGGAGTGTAATTGTTGCCATTTTACAGGTGTGAAGACTAAGGCCTTTGAATTGCCCTCCCCTTTGTCCTCAAATTGTAGAAGTGTAGACCGGTTTGCTAAAGAAACGCCAGGCATTCTTCTATCCCAGCCAAACTGGGGGAGTGGAGATCCTGCCCCGAAGTCCGCTGTCCTAACCAGTGAGCCGCCTGTCCAGGCCCTTCCCCCTCCGCCTCTTCCTGCTCTGTCAAATCCCTGCCTGCTGGCGTGTCAGACTTTAGTTGAGTTAGTAGTTTTTCTTTTTTACTGTAGACACCTATCTTATCAGACTTCTGAGCTACAAATGACTCCTGTGTCATTTCCACTTCTAGCTGTGAACTTGTAACCAACAAGCAAGAGGGTAGGATGCTTTCTTTTTGTCACTAGACGTGACTGTGCCGTCCTCAAGAATAAAGACCGGCATCTGGAAGGTCCTGGAGAAAGGAGCCAAGCTGCAAAGGTCCCCCAGAGCATCTCGATTTGAAAGGTCTGCGTTTTGACGCGCTAATTGGGGTGGTGTCCGTCGGGGAGACACTCAGACCCCCCTGCAGGCCAGAAAAAAAGAAATTCGCGAGGAGCTGGGTGGCTCTGATCGGTTCAGCGTTATCTTTTGTTTGTTGTTCATTTGTTCCTAGAATCAAAGGCTTCAGAGACAGTTTCCTGGAGTGAGACAGTCCTAGTAAACGAGTTCTGTGGGACACAGGTCACTGGCAATCTCTTTGTATTCTATTCTGAGAAGGAGCGATTTCAACGGTGACTTTAAGGGTTATGTTTTTTCAAGGGCAGCAGGACTATTAAGTAAGGTCTGATTTTCACATTTAATAGTTTCTCTCAACACAAACCACATCTTTCAATTCGACTGTAACATTCCGAAATTTGATACTATCTTTACTTAAAGTATAGCCAAATTTCTCAAATACAGTCACGGATGATATTTTATAAAATAAAACCTATGGAAAATCCCTCATTTGTTTTTCTGCGTTGGGTTCTTTTTCCCCTTGATTTGGCAGAAGGGGGCAAGCTCCTTTCTGCTTTGTTACGTGTCCGTGTGAATTTTCAGCAGAGCCAGCAAGTAATTTCAGTATCCATAATGACTTTCACCACATTGGGTTGCTTAACAGCACAAAAAATAAATATTTAAGGCAACCTTCCCTACGGGATCCAAATATAGACCCGCAGTCTCTAGCTCCCCTGGCGAAGATGTTAGCTTTCCTCAGCGGAGGGTTTTTTGGAATTAGATTCAACACGGCTTTGCATTGGGAAATAAATCCATGCAGCTTTATAAAGAGAGACGTGATTTACAATTTATTATCCTCCTCGTGCTTCACAAAGCCTTGTGCCGACTGCGGACACGCTCATTCTGGGCGAGATCGTCACCTGTGAAAATAAACAGCAGCCTGTATGCCCTGAAAAAAACACCCACGACGCAAAACATACGAGACAGTAAAGCAACAGAAGGCCAGTAAGTTAAATGTATCATCTTGCCATTTTAACTCCTTTTTCTCGGGCTTTCCAAGGAATCTATGTGGGTGGGGGGCTAGGCAAAGCATATTTACTATAAACAGACTCCAGTGTTCTCATTAATTCAGGGGAAGTCTATTAGAAAACAGAGATTGGTTGATATAAATCTGTGGTGTGGGTCAAACATCATTTTTGAAGTTTATTAAGAACTGCAGTAGGGGCGTCTGGGTGGCTCAGTGGGTTAATTAAGCGTCCGACTTCAGCTCAGGTCATGGTGTCACGGTTTGTGGGTTCGAGCCCCGCGTCAGGCTCTGTGCTGACAGCTCGGAGCCTGGAGCCTGCTTCAGATTCTGTGTCTCCCTCTCTCTGCCCCTCCCCTGCTCATGCTCTCTCAAAAATAAACGTTAAAAAATATTTTAAAAAAGAACTGTAGTAGAACCCTGTCAATACATGGCTTAAAAAAAAAAAAAAAGACTTGTAAGCACCATTGGATTCTCTGAAACACAAATGCTCCCAACAGACCCGACCCCAAGCCTGCCCCCAGAGCAGCTCTTCTGTGGAGTTCCCCCCGCGGATCACAGGTCAGGTCTCCCCTTTAGCACCTGCAAGGGGGAGCAACTAGAAATTGAGAAAGTGGCTCTGCTTTGTTTCGTGCAACCAACTGTGGTTCAAAAGCTCCATTGTTTTAGAAGGAAACAAGTCAATCATAAAGGAGCTCTGGGACAAAAAGATCTAGATAACCAGAAGGCGTATCTCGGTTCAGTTACCAAAGTCCTTCTGCTGTTGCATCTTGAGCAAAGAAAGGAGACCGCAGGGTGAACAAGCCACCTTTTCTGCTAACGCCCCCCTCCCCACATGAGTCTGCTTCTGTAACATGTGAGCAGGAACGGGACTTTCATCAAACTACTGCCTTACCAGGATTGCTACCTCTGATAATAGCCACCTCACAAGCACCGAGAGCTCGATCTTGGGGGATGGAGTTAGGCCCAAATTCTGAGCAGTTGGAAGAGAAGGGTTGAGGACCAGCAGGGGGTCCCCCCAGGTGCTGGTAAGATCTGTAGGAAGGGGGTGCCTGGGTGGCTCAGTTGGCTGGGCATCTGACCTTGATTTCAGCTCAGGTCATGATCTCCTGGCTCGTGGGATCGAACCCTGTGTCAGGCTTTGCGCCTGAGAATTTCTCTCTCTCTCTCTCAAAAATAAACAAACTTAAAAAAAAACCCTACAATCCTTAGGCAAAAGGAGGTATTGGACTTAGAGGGCATCCATTCATTCACACCAAAAAAATGGCACACAAAGGATGTCCTTGGCAAGACAGGTAGGCAGAAGGAGAGTGGCATAAGGGAGTTCTGGGGCATAAAGGAGACGGAGCACAGGCTCACTGAGGCCACACTAGGCAGGCAGGACTCGGGGACTTGGAAGCTGGAGGGGGGGGGTGGATTTCCTAATAGTTACCAACATGGGTCCTGCAGCCCGAGAACAGCCCCAGACCCATTCCTGGGAGTGGAGCACATGCTGCCCGCATCCGGGGAGCCGCCCTGGCCTGTGGTTGGAGGGTTCGTCCTGTGCCTGCATCTCTGCAGGTGGAGGGAAAGGAAGTTGGCAGAGCGAGCCAGGGTGGAAGAGGAAGAAGGACAAAGGCACGGCTTGCCTTCTCCTGAGCGGGCAGGCATCTCAAAGAGAAGTTTCCAGATTCTTTTTATTTACCCAAAAACCATATTTCTTTAAACATACATATAGGTAGTCTTTTAAGTTGTGTATATATATCCCGTTTTGAAGGTTTGAAAGGCATCCCGCGAGGCATGTAATGTGCCTAACGGACAAAATAGCACTCTGTTTCAGCGGTGCCTCCAATTAGATTGATGCCTTCCTTGTCCGCCTCACCATGGCAAGTGGTCCAGTAGCAAAATTGCTGCTGCTTCTTAAAAGATCTGTAATCCTGTAGCCCTGTAGTCAAGTAGATATGTCGGTTTGGGGGTGATGAAAATGTTCTAGACGTATTCAGCACCTGTGGTTGCACACCTTTGTGAATATACTAAAACCCACTGAATTGTACCATCATGCGGTGAATTTAATGTGAGTTATATATAGATTTAAAAAAATAAAGAAGACCTGTCCAGGTATAAAGTCCCAGGAGGCTTAGGAGAGAGAAATTCTAAGAATTCTAAGGAATCGTCTGTTGAGGAGGCGGGACATCTGGTCACCTCTGGGATCAGTGACTTCGTCCTTTTGGCCAGAAAGTGTAAAATCCCTGGGTTGGAAGATGGATGGGTGGGGCGTGTCACAGCCACGCTCCTGGAAGGGTAAACCCACGGTGTCCATGCTCACGTCAGATGGGCTCCCCAGGAGGCAGGATTGGAGCCCAGGATGCAGCCGGGAGCCTGACAGCGTGCTAAGCAGCTGCTTCAGAGGCAGACCTTTTACCAAATTCCCCTAAGAAAGAACCTCTCTGTGGGCCGCAGAAAGCCGGGGCTTATCTTACAGAGACTGCTGCCGGTTTCGTATGGGTCAGAGGCCATTGATAACCTTTACCATCTGAAGCGAGGCCCGACCACATACGTCCCTTGTTTGCCCTTGTCATCAGTATGGCGGGAGCGCGCGCTTATCATTAGGCTCAGATGAATCCTATTTGCTAGAATTTGCGTTGACGACCTTCAGCTTTGCCCCTTTGCTCCCCGCTGGCCTTCGTGAGCATCTGTGGAGGCGCTAGATTCAGCCCAGGGCTGCCTGCAGAGGGGCGGATGCCTATGTCAACAAAGAGAACAGGGTGGGGGGGTGGCTTCTGTTAGGTCATTCCTCCTGGTTTCCACAGGGCTCACTGCTCCGCCCTAAGCCCTTGTCCTGCGCCAGTCCACGTGGGGAGCGTCCAGTTTGCAGTGTCCCACGTCCCCGGGGAGTGTTAGCCGGGCCCAGTCCAAATACCACCTCCCGGGCCCACGTGGCTCCAGGAACACATTGAACATTCTCAGTGACCTCGAAGTAACCCTCCCCGCCACACCCCTCCTAGAAGCCCTCTGCCTGTCCGGCAGGAGGTCAGAGGGGTCCACATTGGCCACGTCCCGCACCCGTCCGCTCAGCAGCCCCGGCTCTTCTGGGGGTGGTGCTTTCTGAATAAAACTTCCTTCCATAACGGGGGTATTTCGAGGATGTGTGGCTTCATCTAAGGTCTGTTATTTCCACACCTCCCACCCAGGCTTGTAATATGCTCTTCAAACTCAAGGTCATTGCTGGCTCCCACCACCCTGCTGGCCTCCCTCGCCACCCCCCACCCCACGTGCCTTGGACACGGTTCTAAGTCTTCCTTGCCCCTCCCCCTCCCTCCCCCTGCCAGTTCCTTTTCCCTCACCTGGCCCATCTCTGTGTCCTGTAAGCCTGAGCTCACTTGTCACAGCCCTTAGGACACCTTCCCTGGCCTTCTCGGGCTGAGGTCGGATCTGCCTGGGGGGTTGCGGGGGGAACACCCTGGTGTGTTTCAGCCCATTGAGGGCAGGGTTTGTAACTTTCTACGGCCATACCACCCTGAATGCGCCCCATCTCATCTGTAACTTTGGATCCCGGAGCCCCAACCCCAGATTCAGTTTTTGGTGACAGTTCGGCCAAGCGGCAGCTGTGGTTCCGCACCGTCCTGTTTCCAACCTGCCTGCCTGCCGACAGGACCTGGTGTCATGTCTCTTCTCGCACAAGGACCTGGTGTCATGTCTCTTCTCGCACACCCGAGAGAGCTGATACAGAAAGAGCTTTTCTGCGGCGGAGAGATAAGAATCTCTGAGAGGCTGTCCGGAACTTGGCTTTCTGTTTTGTTTTGTTTTACGTAGACGGGCCGATCTGGAGATCTCATTTGTATCTAGAATCGTACAGAAAGGAAACAGAGGCTCAGAAAGCGTAAGCGGCCGGTTGGGGTGGGGGTGGGGGTCGGGGTCCCCAGCCAGGATCCGGGCTCCACCCCTGAGGGGTTCCTATAACACTCCGCTGTTCTGCCCTAAAAAAAATTTCCGTGTGTTTCAATTTTAAGAGGTAAGCAGTATGACACATCCTTTAAAGCCCAGAGAATGTCAGAGCCGCCTGGGCGGCTCAGTCGGTTAAGCATCTCACTCTTGATTTCGGCTCAGGTCATGATCTCATGAGTTCGAGCCCCGCGTCAGGGCCGGTGCTGATGGTGTGGAGCCTGTTTGGGATTCTCTTCCTCTCTCTCTGCCTGCATGCGCGCGCTCTCTCTCTCTTCTCTCTCCCCCAAAATAAATAAACTTAAAAAAACTCAGAGAAAGTCTGAGACCAAAGTTGACATCCCTCATATACACATGTATATGAAGGGGGTTCCTTATGTTCTCCTACAGTTTTATGACCAGGGTTGCTGAGCTGTATGTGTCCATCATGTGACCGTAATCCATCATTTTACCATGAGCATAACCGGAATGGTTTTAAATCCGTCAGTGGGTTTATACGCCAGCATCAATTGATTTTATACATTCTTAATGGAAAAGGCGCTAATATGGGAAAAGTGCCGTCTTGGGGGAGGTCCTATCACAAAGAGGAGTTTCAGGACTGTTTATGGTGTTTCCTTATGCTTTTCAGAAATGGAACGCGGCGATTCACCTTTTGTTTTACCCAGAAAGGACTTGTGCAAAATCTCTACCCGGTGTCAATTTCCTTTCCAGGTGACTTTTCAGATCACCCCTCCGTGCACCCGTGAGAGGCATTACGAGCATTTTGGACGATGCTGTAATAAATGTGAACCAGGTTTGTGTTTCCTTGCTGCTCAAAAGTGGGCACAGCTCTCATTTCTTAATCCAAGGAATAATTTCTATCCTGCCAGATTAAAAAAAATTTGGATGGACTATGGGAGTGGCAGGTCACACTGCAGTATCACTCTGAATACAAAATCCTTTCTCTCAACAGATAAAACCACTTAAAAATCAAAAGCAATTGCAGAAACCAGTACTTAATTTATGCTGGAACACAGTTTTCTAAAACCCCATTTCTTGAGAAAGCAAGGTTTTAAAAACCATATTTTAGCACTTCGCAGTTGAAACTTACAACATGTAAAATGCAACTCTTCTTGAAAAGTATTTTACAGAAAATGTGGGGGGAAATACATGCTGGAATTGTTGCTGCTGAGAGTTGCCCACCCCCGACTAAATCCTCTCCCACACGCCTGCCGAGGGCAGAGGCGGGCCAGCTACCTCTCCCCGTAATTGCCCCGCCAGATTGTGGCCAAGTGTTTCTACAACCTCAGCAAAGCCCCGAGTCCACGGGGTCCTCACTCATTCATCGTTCTAGAAACAACGGATACGCTACAACAAGATCCTTTAGATAGTCAAGCTATAAATATTTTTCGGATGTGCAGAAGCAAGATACAGTGATTTTCGTGAACATGCATGCATAGCCATGTGCATGCGTGTGGGTGCGTGTGTGTGTGTGTGTGTGTGTGTGTGTGTGTGTGGTACTCTGTGACCAAAATGCGTTACCTGTGAGCCCACAGTATATGTAGGGCGAAAGAAGTTAAGTATCCAAGTTGACGGCAGAGGGGATCCGGGAGCCAGGAGGGCAGGGTAAAGTGAGATTTTTGGGCAGCCCCCAGGGAACCCCTCAAGTTCTTCAGGTACCTGTTAGAGAACCACTGTCCTTCTCCCTGGTCAGGGTGGAAAGGATGATCTTTTACGCCAATGAGCTAAACGGCTGCTGTGACCTTGAGCACAGCAAACCTCGGAGAGCCAACCTCAGCCAGCTGGGAGGGCTGAGAGCCCCGCACTGACACGTGGTCTCATCCCATGCATCCTACCGTGTCAGGTAACCTCCTAGGGTCACAGTCCTTTCAGTGGTCCCGTAGATTGGTGTATTTTTGTTGTTATTGGGGGAGGGGTATTTTCAATTGTTGCATCTTTTTCCTTCTAAATTAAGGAAAGTACATGTCTTCTAAATGCACTACGACCTCGGAGAGTGTGTGCGTGCCCTGTGGCCCCGACGAGTACTTGGACACCTGGAATGAAGAAGATAAATGCTTGCTGCATAAAGTCTGCGACTCAGGTAACTCAGGCATGTCCGTGGCAAGTGTGGATAAGTGCTATTTTTGATACGGTGGTGCTGTCTTTTTGGGGGGCATCGGGGGACGCTTTGACCTTGGACTCCCAGAAGAAGCTTCAGATCCCAGAAGCATTGTGTGAACGTTCTTCATTTAGAACTTTATTTTTTTATAAGAGAGGAGGAGGGTAGAGCAAGCAGGGGAGGGGCAGAGAGAGAGAGAGAGAGAGAGAGAGAACCCCAAGCAGGCTCCCTGCTCAGCACAGAGCCCAACTCGAGGCTCAATCTCACAAAATATGAGATCATGACCTGAGTTCAAATCAAGAGTCAGACACTTAACTGACTGAGGCACCCAGGCGTCCCTTCATTTCAGAGTTTTGTTCTGGAATAGAATTGCATCCCAAATTAACCTTGGAACCCATGATACAGTTGACAGAATATCGCCTCAATGTTTCCTTGTGTGTCGTGTTTTTTAATCCTCACAGAAACCCTGCCAGGTAGCCACAATTATCCCATTTTATAGAAGAAGAAACTGAGACCAGGAGACGGTGGGTGACTTTTCCAGGGGTAACAAGTGAGAAACAGGACTCAAAGTCGGATCTCAAGACAGGCTCTCAAGTCTTTTTCCTGGACCATCACCGTCTTACTATACAGTTTGATCTCCCTCTTAGACGGCTAGTTTTTCTGTCTCCTGTATTTCCTGCAAAGGGGTTGTTAGGTCATCAGAAGCTGGGTGGTTTTGTTTGTTTTGTAAAACTGCCGCATAGTCGGCATAACGCCGGGATCATATAGCAGGTGCTTATCTGTCTTCTTGTGATATGCGAGGCTGCTGACGGTCAAGGCCTCAGTGCACTTCCATGAGGAGCTGTAGAAAGGTGGCCCATTACTCCCTCTTCATTAGTAGCTGGAGAAACTTCTCTCACCTAATCGTTACCCGGAAGCACAGGATAGTTTATACGGGAAAGGTGGAATGAATGCTGGGAACTTTACCACTTTTCAAAAGAATGACTAGATCACCAAGCTCCTCCAGAGGATTTGGATGAATATTATGAATGCAGCCAGTTAGGCGTATTTGAGGTGCTTTAATCTATTGCAGTTACTAGTTGTATGGGTGCTCAGATTTCTTGCCTCCTCCAGGTGGCCCCCCAGTCTTTGATACAACCCCAGGTGACCTTAAGAGCTTGCTTCCGGGCTCATCTTAGACATTTCCTGCCTCAAACCTCAAACCAGCCATTTCTTTAAGAATTCCTTTCTGGGGTGCCTGGGTTGGTTAAGCATCCGGCTTCGGCTCAGGTCATGATCTCACTGTTCATGGGTTCGAGCCCCACGTCGGGCTCTGTGCTGACAGCTCAGAGCCTGGAGCCTGCTTCGGATTCTGTGTCTCCCTCTCTGTCTGACCCTCCCCTGCTCGCACTGTCTCTGACTCTCAAAAATAAATAAAAAACATTTAAAAAATTTAACAACAACAAAAAAGAATTCCTTCCTGACTGCGTCCAGAGGAACGTCTTATCTAGCGACCTCGGGTCTAGGGGCCAGGAAGGTTCACTGTTACCGGACTGATCCTTGTTTACAGGTTCTTTTCAGTGGACGAACTAGGAGACAAGTATTTTTTTTAAACATCACAATTTTCTAATGTGTTAGAGCAGGCAGATCTTGGCCGCAGAAGGTAACATGGAAACTCCACTGAGCAGAAGCATCTGATCAAGTCTTTTTTCTTTCCCACTGTTTAGTAATGACCTTGACTCACTGCTGTCTCTTGGAAATAAAGATTCATTCTGTCTCCTGCCAAAGTCGATTAAAGCCCCAAACCTGGTGCATTAAGATACTTAAAAATATGTCAGAATGGTCTTCACCACACTGGCTTACATCCACCCACATCTGAGTGGGGTCGTGGAATTAGAGTTTTCCAAGGAAACGACCCTGGTCCATGTATGTGTGGCATTAGGCACGTTTCTGCAGATTGGCCTTGGGGCCGTACAACTGACCTGGGCCCCGGGGAGTGGACCCAGGAGGGACACAGGAGGCTGTCTCCAGGCTCACCAAGCTCTGGTCTGAAAAGAATGCGAGCAGGAAACCTCCCCTCCCGCAGGCTGTTACTGAGACGGGGCAGGGGTCTGCTTTGCTTGTTTCTTTTCCCCTTGCAACTCCATCCTTGTCCATTCGGGCTCCTCTAACAGAGTAGCACAGACCGAGTGGCTTCAACAACAGACCTCTGTGTCTCCCAGTTCTGGAGGCTGGAAGTGGGAGAGGAGGGTGCAGGTGCGGCTGGGTTCTTGGTGAGCGCCCTCTTCAGGATTTCAAGAGTTTCTTGCCGTGGCTCCACCTGGCTTGGGGCAGAGGAGGAGGAAGGAAGCTCTCTGCCCCTGAACGGAGACACTAATCCACTCACGTGGTCTCTGAGCTCGTGGCCGAACCACCTCCCGAAGGCAGCACCCCTCAGCACCATCACACTGGGAGTTAGGATTACAACAGGAATTCTGAGAGGACCCACAATCCGCCCCTAACAAACTTCTAGAAGTACTCAGGGGTGCAAGGACAGGGGCTATTTGGACAATCCAGGTGAGATGGGTCCTATAGGGGTGGAAAGTCTGTTTCAAATAATATCATAATATCATGTGTGTGTGTGTGTGTGTGTGTGTGTGCGCGTGCGCGCGTGTGTGTATGCAGGTTGGTTCTTGTTATTCACAGACTAACGTCCATGTTCTCTAAAGTCACCACAAGAAATGAACTAGCAACTATGAAACCACTGTTCCCACAGGTTAGATTAGGTTCCTGGTTCCTGGGAGCCCCTGGTCCCAATATCTTTGTTAACTGTTCCATTATGACCTTGTTTTGTGTGTGTTTCTGTTTAAAGACGCCTTAAGAACTATTCTGATTCATTAACCTTGAACTTACAACCAACAACGCTGTAACTCATGCCTGAACAAAGTTTATCTTAACATGTACCTTCTCGGTGAGACACACCAGGGCCTTCTTGAGGGGCCTGGAAATATTAATTGAAACGGGCCTTTTTTTTTTTTTTTGGTGTTTCAGTTTTTTACTCTCCAAATGTAATACAATTTTTTAGCTAAAACAGGAGTAAGGAGACAACATGGTCCTGAAAATACAATAGAAAAATACTGTCGACGGGTTTATTTTCCCGAGTGAGCAGCAGACTATTTACAAAGAAGCAGACCTCCAACGAGGCGGATTAAAACGGCAAGTCTATTACTGTTTGGAATCTAAATGAAAAAGAAAATTTATTAAGGCACATTTGATCTGTGAGTTTTTAAAACAAACGAACTTTCTGGTGTAATGACAGATTTCACTTTGTCCCCAAAACATGTGAGCACCAAAATTGTCAAAGAACACTTAATATTTAGTAAAACAGTAAGGAATGTAAAAATTGAGGAGGGAGAAGCGTTTTCAAAAGGAAATCTTTGGAGATCAGTTTACTGCAAATAAAATAACACTAAACACACTCCTGATACACATAAATACTAATAACTAAACAAGTACCTGAGAAATGGCAGAGCTCTAAACAATGGATATTAAATAAATTAAAGGTATTTCAGATACAAAGAATAAAACAAAACAGTAATGAAAGAATGAAACCACCATCTCCACCGATGTCACACAGACAGGATGAACAAAACCAAAACACATTTTCCCCCAATGCTTTCATCAGGGTGGGTTTTTGTTTCTGTTTTAGCTTGTGTACATTAGATTTATTACAATAATTCTTCTTTGCCATTCCAAATATTAAGAGTTTACCCTTTAAAGAGAAGGGTCAGGAGTAGGAAAAAAAATGCCAAATCCTTCTTGGAATTTAATGCCAGGTCCATTAAGCCACACAAATGACAACAATGACAGCCATTCATCTTAGTGTGTGTCTTTCTTTCTTCCCTTGCTTTTAAAACAACTATGCGACCACAATGAGCACAAGTCTGGGGGAAAGAAATCAACTTTGGAAAGCTCTCCTGACAATGATGATACGGCTATTATCACATTTCCTTATTTTACAACTAGAACACAAAATGGCTTTAAAAAAAATCGCGGTAAAAAAAAAAAAGACAAAGAGGTCGAATCTGTGCAATGTTACCAGTTACAAAAAACATTTACCAGAGTTACAGTGTTTTGTAACAATAATACTTTGCAGGAACGTTCATGAAACGGGCCATTTTAAGCAATGGCATCACTGGGGCGCCTGGGTGGCTCAGTTTATTAAACGTTCAACATCAGCTCAGGTCATGATCCACAGTTTGTGGGTTTGAGCCCCTCGTCAGGCTCCGTGCTGACAGCTCAGAGCCTGGAGCCTGCTTCAGATTCTATGTCTCCCTCTCTCTGTGCCCCTCCCTTGCTCATGCTGTCTCTCTCTCTCTCTCTCAAAAATAAGTAAAACATTAAAAATTTTTTAAAAAAGCAATGGTATCACTAACAAAAAGCACAGAAATGCCAAAAATGGGACATGAAATAAACCACAAAAAGGACACTTGACTCCAGTAAGAGCTGTCACAGGAAGACATAGTGGGACCTTATTTGACCTCAGCTGAGAGCATGCATGTCCGGCCAGTAGCTCGAAATTTCCACTGTTCCGCGTGTGTCCAAGAATGGCTGCAACAGCTCCAGGAGGAGTGATTTGGGGGTTACTGTAAAATTTTAGCGACGGGGTGAGATTGCAAATATGAATCAACAAATAACGAAGGTGGCCTTGTGCGTGTAAGCACGACCTCCCTTCCCCAGAAAGTGGAAAGGGCAGATTTGGGATAAGAAGGCGAGCACTTGGCAGCGCGTTGTGAGGAAAGAGACAAGTGACAAACGGGCTGCCCTGAGTAGCGGGGGAGGTGAACTTCCAAGCACATCGTCCGGCTCGGCCTCTGTGATGCCAGTGCTTCTGGAATGACATGGTGACCCCTGTCCTCACAGCTCTGAGTTATCCGTGGTCCCGCAGGATCCCTGTTCTCTTAGCTTCAGTCTAGCGTTACTGTGAAGACCATGTGAATTCACTAAAACTTAAGCGGCTTGAAATCTATTTTGCCTTAGCCAGAATAGACAATGATCATAAACTCCCCACTTAGTCTTCCTACTGACATGAAAATTGCCTTTTGAAAAAAACCCCACGAGACTCGGGGTGCGGGGGGGGGGGTCAGGGGCGGGGTTCAGTGGGTTAAGCGTCAGAGTTCTGGCTAGGGTCACGGTCTCAGAGGGGAGAGCCTGCTTGGGGATCCTGTCTCCCTCTCTCTCTCTCTCTGCCCTTCCCCCACACTGCCCTTTCTCTCTATCTCAAAAACAAACATTTTTTTTAAAAACCCACATGACTTAATTTTTGAGAGAGAGAAAGAAAGAGAGAGAGAGAGAACCCTGCAGGGCTGTTGTAGTGCAATCATTGTGAGGGGAGCTTGGGACTTCGCGAAAACCCGCTGTCCCGAATGATGCACCTGCAGGGAGACAGGCCGTCGCTGCATCCCCGTCCCCGTCCCTGTCCCCTAGTTGCAGAGTTGCCCGAGGGTGGAAGGTGAGCGCTTGTGTCTCTGTCTCCCGCAGGCAAGGCCCTGGTGGCGGTGGAGCCCGGCAACCGGACGGCCCCGCGGCGCTGCGCCTGCACGGCCGGCTACCACTGGAGCGCCGACTGTGACTGCTGTCGCCGCAACACCGAGTGCGCCCCGGGCTTCGGCGCCCGGCACCCGGGTAGGGGCGTGGTGCGGGCGGCGGACGGGCTCGGCGGAGGGGGGCGGAGGGGGCCCCCCAGACAGACGTCTCGGCTTCCTTCCCGCCCCGGGGAAGCAGGTGGGCGGGGTCCCCCTGAGCAGGGCCAGCTTAAGCTCCTCCACGCTAATGTGGGTGCGCGGCGCTCCCCGCAAGGCCCCCCCCCCCCCCCCCCCGTCGGGGACACCTTGGGATACCCGCTTAGGCGGGCAGGGGTCCTCAGAACCTTTTTTAAACCTGGTGCAACCCCTTTCGAGGATTTTGAAAAACCACGAGCCCCTGGCGTATTTTTAAGTTTGCAGCTAACTTTTTTTTTATTGCCAATCCAAAGAGTTGCTAAGGAATTAGTTTCCAAGGAATTATAACGGCAGTCACACTTTTAAAAGTGGAATTCAGTGGCGTCTAAATAGCCTAGCAGTTCGATGGCAGCATCGTCCCTTTAAAAAAATGCACTAATGGTCCTTCACGCTTGGAAGTTTTATAGGGTTCTTTTCCCTCCTTTAATTTGTATCCATTTCACTTTCACCATAGAATTTTATCCTAATGTATTTTTATGCTTGGAGGGCCTTTTATTAATCACCTTTTCATACATTTCACATCAAAAATCTGCACGGATTTGAGATTGTCATTTTAAAAAATTTCCCAAGAGTCAAGGTTCTAAGAGTTAAAAACGCTTCTGGACTAAATTGTTATTACAGTGAACAACCGATTGTCAAAAATATTTTTTTGATACATTATAATTGTAAAAGCTCTATGAACTTAATGAGTGGGGTATTTTCTTATTCATATGTTCGTGGTTGAATATTATTTATTGCAAAATTGCAACAGAATTCAACATTAACTCTATTTCCACCAAGTGCTGAGAAACTTGGCTATAATAACTAAATGGCTAAGGAAGCCTTCCGTCAGACAAGTATCAGTTCTTTCAACACTTTCTTAGTCATATGTCCAGGTCACATAGTGGTGTAACGTGAAATGTTTGGTTTTTTTTTTAATGTTTATTTTTGAGAGAGAGAGAGAGAGAGAGAGTGTGTGTGTGTGTGTGTGTGTGTGTGTGAGTGTGCGCGCGCATGTGCGCACACAAGCAGGGTAGGGGAAGAGATGGGGGTGAGGGAGTGCAGGGGATCCGAAGCGGGCTCTGTGCTCTCAGCCCTGAGTTCCCTATAGGGCTTGAACTTGCAAACAGCAAGATCATGACCTGAGGTGAAGTCAGACACTCAGCTGACTGAGCCCCCCAGGTGCCCCTCAAAAGGCGTTTTGAATGATCTCTCCATTAAGAACTCAGTTGTGTTCTCAATTTTGTTAAAAGTAAAGAAATAGATATCTTCTTGACAGAAAAGTATCTCATTAGAGGCATTTACTGCCCTGACTTCTGGAAAGCATGCAAAGCAGTTTTTTCAAGATGTAACAAATGATTATTCATACCTGTTGATCCTTCATTTAAAGGCAACTTGTTTTAACCCAGAAGCCCTGGACAGGATTAGGAGAACTAAGATTGTATTCATTTCAATTCCTATGGAGGAAGATGTGCATCAGACTCTCACTGGTCCAGTCGGTCCTTGTCAGCAGATCTATCAACCAGATGAGCTTTCTCTTGGAAAAAGTCTGACTTAATTTTTTAATTATTAAGATAAATCTGGGACGCCTGGGTGGCTCAGTCAGTTAAGCATCCGACTTCGGCTCAGGTCACGATTTCACAGTTTGTGGGTTTGAGCCCCGCATTGGGCTCAGTGCTGACAGCTCAGAGCCTGGAGCCTGCTTTGGATTCTGTGTCTCCCTCTCTCTCTGCCCCTCTCCCACTTATGCCCTGTCTCTTTCTCTCAAAAAGAAACATTAAAAAAAATAAAATAATTTTTTAAAATCTTTTAAATAATTAAAAAAAAATCTCCCTACAACAGCCAACTCCCTTACGAATTTGATTCTCAGACAAGACCCAGAGCCTTCCCTCCCACAAGTGTGCCACCTGAATGAGAAAAGGTGCCTTTTTTCTGATGGTCTCGCCACCGTATTCCTTTGGAAATGGTGCGGAGGATCGAGGGGGTGAAGTGGATGAACGGAAATTTCACTCCTGCCCTGCCTTGCGGTGCATTTGAATTCTGAACAGCTCGCCCTGGTCCCAAATGCCCCATTCTGTGGTCACATTCTCGTCTTGCCCTTGACAGACCAGAAAAGGCAGAGGCGCTGTATGGAGGCGCTCTGAGTGCAGGAGTTTTGCCATAACCAGTATTTTGATTTGTTGTGGGGTTTTTTTGTTGTTGTTGTTTTTTGTTTTGTTTTTTTTTGCACCTCCGAGGTTTGGCAGCATAGCAGGCTTCGGAGAGGGTAAGCAATGTGCCTTCTTTTGTAAAGTGGGAGAAGTGTGCTTGTGTCCAGGGAAAGAGGAAGGGAGAACCTATAGGAAGCCTCGGGCAGGTCAGTGTTTCAAACTGTGGATACGGAAGTCAAGTGCATGGATTTGATGCGCTTAAAGCCATGTGTGACCTGCAGCTCCTTAGCAAGTCCTTTGTTGTTAAGGGTTACTCTTCTAGAGTGTGTTAATATTTTTAAAAGCTGTCTGAATTAATGTGAGCAACTAGCTGTTAACTGGGCTTCTGTTAGTATTGTTTCAAGGTGAATCAAATTACTAGATTAAGGGGATTATTAGATCAATTATTAAATAATTACTCAATTTTTAATATTTCAATCCAAGTTAGTTAACATATAGTGTAATAACGGTTTCAGGAGTAGGACCCAGTGATTCATCTCTTCCCTGTGACACCCAGTGCCGGTGCCAACATGTGCCCTCGTTAACGCCCATCCCCCACTTAGCCCACCCCCTGCCTCCCCGCCATCAGCCCTCAGTTCTCTGGATTTAAGAGTCTCTTATAGTTTGCCTCCCTCTCTGTTTTTATCTTATTTTTCCTTCTCTCCTCCTATGTTTGTCTGTTGAGTTTCTTAAATTCCACATTTGGGTGAAATCCTATGATATTTGTCTTTCACTGACTGACTTATTTCACTTAGCATAGTACATTCTAGTTTCGTCTGTGTTGTTGCAAATGGCAGCATTTTATTCTTTTTTATCGCCAAGTAATATTTCATTGTATATTTATATACCATCTTCTTTTAAAAAATTTTTAATGTTTTTTAAAAAATTTTTTGGAGAGAGAGAGACAGAGTACAAGTGGGGGAGGGGCAGAGAGAGAGGGAGACAAAGAATCTGAAGCAGGCTCCAGGCCCCTTGCTGCCTGCAGAGAGCCTGATGCGGGGCTTGAACTCATGAGCCATGAGATCATGACCCGAGCTGAAGTTGGACACTTGATGGACTAAACCACGCAAACGCCCCTACACACCACATCTCCGTTATCCATTTGTCAGTTGATGGACACCTGGGCTCGCTCTTAGTGTGGCTGTTATTGACGGCGCTGCTGTAAACGTTGGGGTGCATGTGCCCCTTCAAATCAGCATTTTTGTATCTTTTGGGGTCCCCCACTATGAGGCAATTACAGAAATCAAGAATGTACTTCCCATTTGACTTTGGACAGGGAAAGTGTAATTTCTTATTTTAGTGCTTTATTTATGAAAATAAATCACAGAAGTGCTTTCAAGAGTAAATTGCTTTCAAGAGTTAATAAAGTGCTTCAAGAGTAAATTGTGATTTTTGTCACCGATTACCTGATTATGATATCACATGGTAGCCAATGTTCTTTTTTTTTAAAATATTTATTTAGGTGGTTGGGGGGAGGAGCAGAGAGAGAGGGAGAAAGAGAATCTCAAGTAGGCACCGGGCTGAGCGTGGCTCGAACCCACGACTGTGAGATCATGATCTGAGCCAAAATCAAAAGTTTGAGCTTAACCAACTGAGCCACGCAGGCTCCTCGCCAGGGTTCTTCTTTATTGGAATTACCAAAGGGTCATCACGTGTCGGTTACAGTGAGGACAACAGACATAGGAAATTGGAGACATTTCCTATTTTGATAACATAGTTGATGAGGAATGTTGGAGATCTGAAGAAGGCTTACTAACCAGGACCAACTTCTGCTTGCGCTGCTGTGGCTTAAGGCAGGGGTCCAACCTCCATCCCACCCCGTGTTTGTGTTTATGGGAACACAGCCGTATTGTGTGTGTTTTTAAACATGTTGTCTATGATGTTTTCACGCTACAAGTAATTACAGCAGAGATCAGAAGGCCTGTAAAGCCTAAAATATTTACTCTTTGGCCCTTTTTAGGAAACATTTGCTACCAACTCTTGGCTAAGAGAAAGAGATCCGTAGGGTTTTTGGGGGAAGGGTTGCTTTTGTTTCGTTTTTGTCTGAGAAAACTTTGTTACACCCTAGCGTTTGAACTCGTAAGATTGAGCTGGCCAGAAAGGATCAGGACAGGAAGTTGGCCTCAAAAGCTGTAAAAAGGCTGCATCCTCTGTAGACAAAACTGCTGTAAACCCAAAAGGCTGAAAGGGGGGGGGGTAGGAACTGGTGCCTGGTTCACACAAGACAGACAGCAGGCTCCCCACGTGACCAGAACGACCGAGCATCAGCACCGAACTCAGACACTGATGTCAGCAGCCTGCCGGCAAGCCAGTTACCTTTCTGACCACGGTTCTGGGACACTGGGCCCTCTGAGGCCGGGAGGACCCGAAGCAGTCGGCCGCAGGCAGTGATGGTGGGACTGGATGGCTGGCGGCCTGGGGGCGGCTCCTGACCTCGGGTCCTAGGGACATCAGCCTGGCCGATCTCTAAGTGTGCCTGTTTGTTTTGCGTGTTCTTTTGCCCATTTTTTTTGACAGTGCAGCTGAACAAGGACACGGTGTGTGAGCCCTGCCTCGTGGGCTCCTTCTCGACCACCTTCTCTTCCACAGAAACATGCAAACCCTGGACCAAGTAAGTGACAACAAAGGAGCCAAGAGAGCGTGTTGATTTGACTTGGTTTTTTACTTTTTTTAACTTTTATTCATTTTTGAGAGAGAGACAGAACGTGAGCGGGGGAGGGGCAGAGAGGGAGACACAGACTCCGAAGCAGGCTCCAGGCTCCGAGCTGTCAGCACAGAGCCCGATGCAGGGCTCGAACCCACAGACCATGAGATCACAACCTGAGCCTACTGAGCCGCCCAGGTGCCCCGAGTTTGTTCATTTTAAACTCAACCTGCGCCGCCCCGTCTGGGTTGAAAACAGATGGATTCAGTTCGGTGAGGTTTCTTCTCAAACCTGTGTTTGAAATGGGAAAAGGGCATCGGTGGAGTGCGTGTAAACAGATCACCATGGGCTTGATGTGTGGCAGGAGCCCGGTACCACTCCTGAGATTCACTTGGATCCAATCTTGGACTTGCAGTTGCGGCTTCTTTTTGCCTTTTTCTAACCTTATATACTTGCAAACGACTTAGGATGTTTATTATCATTCACTCACGGTCCCGCTCTCCCCAGCTCCCCCTACCACTGGCCTGCTTGCCCGGAGGTTTGCGTTTGCGCAGTGTGTGTGCATCGGGAAGCCTCCTGTTCATGGGGACGTTTGCATACGCTCAGCATCTTGGGCTTCTGCGCGTAATATGTGCTTAAGAAAGCTCATTCCATGATTGTTCACTCAGAGCTTCGTGGCTTTTTGTAGCTAGTGTTTCACCACAGAGCTGTACCATCATTTTAGTTTACGAATTCCCTTTTGATCGTCATTTAGGTAGTTTCCAGTCTGTGGCAATAATAAATAATTCGGCAGTACATCACCTCACGTGTACATACTGTTTCACACTTAATGCAAGAGTGTGTGTGTGAGTGTGTGCGTGCAGTGACATGATATGTGTATATATATAGTGAGTGTATATATATATAGTGGAATTCCTGGGTCTTTCCATTGTGTGCTTTTTATTGAATGCTGATACATTCCCAATATATTAATTCTCATTAGATACTTCTTTTCTGATCCGTTTATCCACGCTTTATGTTGAAAAAGACTTTTTGTGTTTTCAGCTTGAAAAGAGCACTCAGCAAAAGGGCGTCAGCCAAGGCCGTTGAGCCATTTGGCGTCTTTAGCGAACTCTCCCCTGCTCTCTCCCTCAGAGCGCAGACTCGGACTCGTTCTGGGAACCCTGACAGTGGTTACTTTTGCTTATTCCTTTGCCCCCCCTCGAGCGCGTGACAGGCACTGGGGGTTCAAATGCGCAGGCAGGAGCTAGTGATCTGGTGGAGTAGAGCCTTGTGTAGCGTTGTTGTTGTTGTGTTTAAGAAACAAGGATATAAAAGCAAACTACTTAACTTCCTTTCCCTTCACAGCTGTAGCGTTCTTGGAGAGACGGAAGTCCGCCGCGGGACCGACAAATCAGATGTGGTTTGTAGTTCTTCTCAGCCATCGACCAAGCCACCAAATGGTATGTTCAGACAGAGCGGGGTGGTGGTAGATGTGCCCGGTCTCGTCAGCGCTTCTGGATTTCTTCCGGAGCAGGCGCTGAGCCCGAAGGGCCTTACCTCTCCCTCTTCGTTCCATCTCATCGTGGTCACCCTTCGCTTTCATCGGCGTTCTGACTCGAGATATGTTGTTCACTTGGAAATTTCCTACTTTGGAATGGATGACTAATAAAATATTCAAAATGCAAAAATAGGAAGGAGGGAAGGAAGAAAGAAGGAAGAAAAATGGAGCTATAAACCTGAATTAAAATGGCCAAATATGGCAGAAAAGAGAGAAAAAAAGAAAGAAAGAAAGAGAGAAAGAGGATAACCATGAATTAAAATGCCCAAATATGGCAGGAAAGGAGGGAAGGAAGGAGGAAGGAGCGAGCTATATGTCCAAATGCCCAAATACGGCAGGATAGTGGAGGTCCCAGTAGGTGTCTCTGTGGGAGACTTTGGTCACTAACTAGAGTTAGAATTTAGTTACTGTTATATATGGCACATTTTGCAGATTAAGTAAATTTTAAGTCACTTAAGTAACCAAAGCTTGACAGAAAAGTTGACAGACAGATTTTCTCAGCTGGATGCTGGCCACCTGGGGGCATGAGGTGGTGCAGAGGTGGGTCCAGATACTGGAAATGGCGCGCACAGCAGGAAGACCCTCATAATGAGGCAAGACAACCCAGGCCACCAATTAATGGGGTGAATGGACTAAGAAAATTAGGGGTTTAGATTTGACATTTTGGGAAACAGAGGACACCTAAGCGTTCTGGATATGGAGTTAACTCAGAGCAGCATTTTAAAAAGACCATTTTAACGATAACATTGGAAACAGCTGAGAGAATAAAAAGCTACAATTTTTTTAAATGTTTACTTATTTTTGAGAAAGAGAAAGACAGAGCACAGTTGGGGGAGGGTCAGAGAGAGAGAGGGAGACATACAGAATCTGAAGCAGGTTCCAGGCTCTGAGCTGTCGGCACAGAGCCTGACATGGGGCTTGAAATCATGAACCACGAGATCATGACCTGAGCCGAAGTTGGACACTTAATTAACTGAGCCACCCAGGTGCCCCAGAAGCTACTTTTAGCAAGAGAGAAGGAGAGGAGAGGCAAGAGTCCCGGAAACCAGGCTGTGTAAATCAAGAGTTCATCCTATAAAGGTTCTAGCAATGACGTGATCAGGGGGGAGGGGAGAAGTGGTTGCGTCACATTGTGTGTAGGTGACATCCCTGAAACACTTTGCAGGACAGCCATGCTCTGTCCTCATGACCAGCGGAACCCTGGTGCCATGTTGTTCTTGGAAAGAGATAGGATATTGGGCTTCCTTTGGCCTCGGAGGCCATCCTCCCGGAGAGATTGAGGTGCTGTTCTTTAGGTAAACAAAGACGGATCTGGACGCCATGGTCAGCATGATTAGAGCTGTGCTAAAATAGCGGCATGTCAAGACGGCCCTGGGCTGGCTGGCGGAGGGACGCCGGGCGCGGGCCTGGCTGCGGCGTCGCTTCCCGCTTCCGGAGGTGAGCGCGCTCTGCACACCTACCGTTGGAGTCGGGGACCGTCCTTCTCTGCTGCCAGACCAACATCCTCCATTCTGGGATTTGATTCAAAGGGTTGGGTTTTTAAATAAAAAGTAAAATAATTAGAGAATGATATGAAATCCTCTTTAACACCATTTTCTTATTTTCTTCCGATACAGAGTCTAAGATATACTTGCCCGGTTTGATCATTCTGCTTCTCTTCGTATCTGTGGCGTTGGTTGCCGCTCTCAGCTTTGGTGTTTACTATAGGAAAAAAGGGAAAGCAGTAACAGGTATTGTGTCTCCACTGGGTTTTGAAAACTAATCTTAGAAGAAGCAGATACCTTTCTAGGTATATTCTTTGGAAGGTGTACGTAAAGCCCGTGACTGCCTCTGGTGATCAGCTGAAAATAAGGGCCTTGACTTGGTTGCGGTTAAACTAAGGACAAATACCCTTTAAACCTAGTTCGAACAAATAAAAACCCATCATGCCTTTCGATGTGTAAGCAAACAGAATATGCCAGTTCAGGGAGCAGATGACTCTTAGGCCATGTGTTCCTATAGGATAGATCACGCACCATCAGGTGTGAATGAGTTGCCTTTTTCCAAGAATACCAACATTTTTAAAAGGTTTTTTTTTTTTTACATTTTTAAATGTTTGTTGTTGAGAGAGAGACAGATTGAGAGCAGGGGAGGGGCAGAGAGGGAGATACAGAATCTGAAACAGGCTCCAGGCTCTGAGCGGTCACCACAGAGCCCCATGCAGGGCTCGAACTCATGAACCGGAGATCATGGCCTGAGCCTAAATCAAGAGTTGGATTCTTAACTGACTGAGCCACCCAGTCGCCCCAAGGATATCAATATTTTTAATGTACCCACTTAAAATAGAGACAAATGTGCCAGTAAATGGCAGACATAAAGTTTTGAGGAGTCTTACCTTGAAATATGAAAATTAAATTATGAAAATAAGTTATCTTTAGTAAAATTTAGGTGCTCATTCTTAGAAAGAATAATCAAGGGTTACCTTGTATCAAGAACAATTGATAGCGCCTTTAACCTCACATCACATTTGGCTTCTACACTACAAAGCTGAAAGAGAGTCATTTTTAAGGAAGAATTCCTTGAGAGAGTTCTTCGGGCTTCCACGGTCAGACCTTCCTCTCTTGGAGCACCTGTTGGCCCGCCATCCTTTCTCCGTTTTCAGCTGCTCAGGTGGTTAGTGCGTCCACCTCGGCTTTGCTGTGATTTGATCTGGTCTCCGCATCACGTGCATGGCTTCCATGAACCCCGCACACCTTGCTATTTCCATTAACGTCACGTTACTTAATGAAACGCTGGGCAATCAAAAATTTTTAAAGACGGAAGATGATGTTTGAAGATGCCTGTGTTAAGCAGAGAACAGTGTTAAATGACTTTTTTTTAAGTCTACTCATTCAATATTTTTATCTATTTTTTGATTTCTTAATGTTTATTTATTTTTTGAGAGATAGAGACAGAACATGAGTGGGGAGGGGCAGAGAGGGGGAAGACACAGAATCCAATGCAGGCTCCAGGCTCTGAGCTGTCAGTACAGAGCCTGACGTGGGGTTTGAACCCAAAAACCATGAGATCATGACCCGAGCTGAAGTTGGACTAACCAACTGAGCCACCCAGGTGCCCTCAATATTTTTATTTAATTCTGCTCCACTTCCCTAGCAACCCAGTAACTAGGGATTTGAAAGATGCGTGTTCAGATGGTGAGGGTCACTTGTGGGGTTTAGGTGAGATAAACAGATTTCTGATCTTTTTTTTTTTAGTTTTTGTCCCTGTCATAATCTCTTACTGCCTTATCTTCTCAGTGAGAAGGACAATGGGTCTATCATTTACTGAATCAGGATTTAGAGCTATCAGCTTTCTCTTCATCTGTTTACGGGGAACACGGTTATTGGCCCCCAGGGACGGGACTGGCGCTAGGGGCTCATTACCGTGCTCCACAGTGGACCAGGCAGGGTTAGGCCCACAGTGAGGCCGAGTGCTGAAAGGGAAGTTGCAGAGCTCCAGGTGAGCAGATGGCAGGGGGGTCCTCTGACCTTGGGGCCAGCAAGGGTCTCCCAGAGAGGCCAAGGAGCTGAGATCTGAAAGCCAGTAGGAATTGGTTAAGGTTAGTGCAGCCGGAGCAGAAAGAACCAGTGTGAGATGTACCTGGCTGGGGAGGCGTGGCCAGATGCTGGAGGTAACGCGTGTGCTCTTTATCCTTAGGAAAGAGAGCGAAAACAGCCCTCTGGCTGTAGATAGGCAACAACTTCCGGGGTGCAGTAGGCATGGACGCAGACACCCCACAGTTAGGAGGGCTTTTGCTGTCATCCGGGAGAAAGATCGTCTTAGTAACGAGGAATACCACCTCTGCGCACAAATAGCATTCTTAGTACCCTTTGGGATTCTCTAGTACTGATCCCTCTGAGGAAGAGCTACAGGTTTCCTTTTACTGGGGGTGACTTTATTTTGTAATTTCAAAAATACAGAAAAGCCGCAAAACTAGTAACGAAGGTGATCGCGGTAACTGACACACACTGAATATGTATCCTGCGCCGGCACGCTAACGCATCTTACACGTGCTCACGAAATCACAGCGGCGCAAGAGGCGGGTGCTGGTATTTCTCCCGTTTCATGATGAGGAAACTGAGGCTCAGAGAAGTGAAATGGACCGGACAAGGTCATGTAACAGGGAGCATTCGCTATTATCGTGACCTGATTATCTTCTAGTGGAGAATGGACAGGCGCCCCCCCCCCCCACTCCCCACATCAAAGTCAGCAGAGATGGGGTAAAATTTTATCTTTGTAGAACACGAATTCATAGATTTTATGGATTTGGGGTCCGTTGGAACTCAGTGGGGTCTGACACAGTCTTCGGGTGTGCAATTTCCCTGTATCATACAGACGTTTGAGCGAGGGGACTGGCAAGGCAGTGTCCCAGACTGGTGTCTTCTTGGCCCCCAGCCCCACCTGCCCGTCCCTCGTAGTCCAAGAAAACTAGCAACGGGAAGAAGGTCTCCAGCAGTTCTAGCAGCTGCTCCAAGTCTACCCAGAGGGATTCCAAAGGACATTAGTGCATGATAACTTGCCTTTGCAGAGATCAGAGAGTTCTGGTTTGGGTAGGAGGAGTCTTTGAGTTGGTTGATTTTTTTTTTTTTTAATGTTTTCACCCTCAGGATGTCTCACTGAAAGACTTGCAAAGGACTGTGTTTAGAGACACGCTCAGCTAACAGAGTGGTCAAGAATACTGAGTTAGAGGAAATAATAATACGAAGTTCTTACCCTTACTTTGTTTTTCTAGCTAATTTGTGGCACTGGGTCAATGAGGCTTGCCGCCGCCTAAGTGGAAATAAGGTAAATTTAAGGCTTCAGCACCTCCTTCCCGTACTTTTCACAGTTAGGCTGTTAGTGGTCAAATGCTGAGCCCCCGCTGGGGAACGGGGACCAGCCTGGAGAGACAGAGCCTCCGATCCCAGGGTTGGTCGCTGCAGGATCACCGGAAGCCCACAGGCTGCTCGTCCTGAGTGCTGTTTTCTTTGCATCTCACGCCACGCCTCACCTCTGTGCACAGACATCGGGTGTGCTGTTTGCTAGCACCAGTCTTGCTCGCCTCGCACAGACTCCAAGGAGGAAAGAGCTGCCGTTTTCTTTTATTCCAGAGTGATTGAAAATAGTTAGTTTGGCAACTTTTAATTTTGATGTAATCAACATTCTAGAAAAGCAGTGAGACTAGCACACCAAAAAACTGCCACCCGCCCTAAACTCAGACCCAACAATCGCTTATACTTGATCACATTGTGTTATTATTGCTGTCTGTGCGATTATGTCTGTGTGTGCTTTCATTCATGGACCGTGTTAGAGTGAAAGGCAGACATCATGCTCTATACCTTTAAATGCTTCGGGGTGAATGTCCTAAGAGCAAGCACATTCTCTTATATAACCATAGTGCCTTTAGCAAAATCAAGAAATGTAATAGTGGAACAAACTATTATCCACATGTGCTGTTGATTATTAATATGTCTTCAAGTATCCGATTCTGCCCCTTAGATCTCTCGTGTTAGGTATAAAGAATATACATTTTAAACTGTAAGCTCATCCTGATTCTCCCAATTCCAATGCCAACACCATAGGATTCATTTGGTCTTTCCCTTACCTGATTCGAATCTTCCCTCTCCCATTCCCAGCAGGATGAAAGCTGGCTCCCGTGATTCTCAGTGTATTTGCTCATTTGCTCGATTCCAGAACACACAGAAAGTAGTTCAGAATGACTAAACTGTGCCCCAGCAAAACACAAAGCTACTAGCGAGAATTCACCATTTGTTTATATATTTTTTTTAATTTAGATTGAGCATAATGGACAAAACACTGTGTTCTACAGCTGAGTTCGCTCTTTGCCTTACTTGAGTGTGAACGTGCTACTCGTGGGAAACGCAGTTTGATTCATTTGTTTCTGGTTGGATTCCATTTTAGGGTTCTCCCTAAATGGGTTCTCTCCACTCTGTACTTTTAAATAACACGCAGAGCGCCACAGTGAGTGGTCCATCTGTACTTGTTACGGTGGAAATAACGACTGTAAACCATTTTCAGCTGTGTGTAGCAGGAACGTGTTCTGTAAGTCCGAGGATTAACACCTGTGCCTTCTGCCTCGAAACCCGCAGGAGTCCTCAGGCACCAATTTTAGCAGCGCTCATATGGAAGCCGCGAGCCAGCGTGAAATCTGTGAAGGTGTCTTACTGCTGACTCTGGAAGAGAAGGTGTTTCCTGAGGACACGTGCTGTCCCGACGCCGTCGGCAGCTGCGGGGGTGCGTGCGGAGGGGGCGCGCCCTGTGCACGGGGCGAAGACGCCGGGCTGCTCCCCTTGGTCAGCGAGATTGAGGGGGACCCCTTCAGGCAGATGCCCATGGAAGACGAATACGTAGACAGGCCCTCCCCGACCGCAGACTCTTCGCTGTCCCTCACTCGGCCTGGCAGCAAATCCACACCCCCTTGCCCTGAGCCCCTGGAGGTGGGGGAGAATGACAGTTTAAGCCAGTGCTTCACGGGGACAGAGAGCCTGGTGGATTCTGAAAGCTGCAACTTGGCGGAGCCCCTGTGCAGGACCGACGGCATGCCTGCAGCCCCTGAGAAGTACTGGCAGAAGGAGGTGGAGGGTGGCAGTTGCCCCCACTGGGCGGCCGGCTGCAGCTGTGCAGGGGGCTACGCAGGCTTTGGAAACCCCCCCGGGGAGGACGTGGAGCCCCCCATGCCTTCACCGCAGGGCGGACCTGTGCCCCAGTGCGCCTATGGCCTGAGCCACCCTCCCGAAGAAGCAGCTGGTGGGACCGGCCAGCCCACGGATGGGGCCGACGTCCGGCCTCCCGGCTCAGTGAGGGGGGGCCCTGGGTCCAGAGGTTCCCCCAGTGACCAGCCACCTGCCTCCGGTAAGTGATTTTCCTGGTCTCTCCCTCCTGAGCTTTAAGAAAGGCCTGTTCTTTGTGCCGTGTTGGAAGGCCAAGTGTCACAGACCATTTGGGGAGGAAGGGTCCAACGTGGGGGAAATTGCGCTCACACGCTTTCTCCTGAGAGACCTCTTTGCAGGTGGGTCTGGACTCAGTCCGCATGTGGGGTTTGCGATTGTGCCCACTGCCCAGTGACTTTGTCCCCTACCCCGGGGCTGCCTTCGTTTACACACGCCCCACGCCCAGCCTCCAAAGGCAATGTCAACGTTGACCTGAAGTCAAGGCAGAAAGTTCTGGGTTCTCTTTTTGTTTTTAAAGCAACCTACACCTCAAATCTCTCCTGAGAAAGCTTTTATCATTTTCAGGGGACACGCATTGTTTAGTTAATCCTTAATTAATATTTATGGAGAGTGGCTCGTTAATGATGCAGTAAAAATGTCCTTCAATGCTTTATATGAGAGGCTCCTTTTACAACCACTGTATATAATATATTTATGTGACCAGGAGGATAATTTTATAGTTTAAAATCATGATAGAGACCTACCTACCGCTGCATCATCACTGCTTGAGCACAAAGAGCCCACCAGTTATAATATCAGAACTTTTTTCACAAGGCTAAAACACCGTCTGTATTGTTATGTAGTTATAAGGAACTGTGGCTCTGACGGTGCGGGCTCTGGACATTATCTCCCATGTGGGGGCCAGGGGTCTCTTTGAGAGCCTTCTGACAGCTGTAGACACTCTCTCCAGAAAAATGAATAAATGGATATATTCCATTTAAAGAGCTTCTCGGGGGGCCTGGATAGCTCAGTCAGTTGAGCATACGACTTTGGCTCAGGTCACGGTCTTGCGGTGTGTAGGTTCGAGCCCGCACTGGGCTTTCTGCGTTAAGTACAGAGCCTGTTTCAGATTCTCTGTCTCCCTCTCGCTCAGCCCCTCCCCTACTGGTTCTCTAAATAAACAAACAAATATATATATAAAGGGCTTCACAACCTCCTCCCACCCTCAAAAAGAAAGAAAAAAATCCCATTCATGGACCACCCTTCATCTGGGATGCCTTTTCTTTCTCTTTCCTGCCTCTTTATTTAGACCACAAGTAGTTCTAGCAGCCGGTCTTTGAATTATTTTATAGCCCTGAGGTAGCAAGATCCTACCCAACACAGAGTCTCTTCTGCCTCATGCTGGTGGCGGCCCCTGGGTTATTTGGTAGAACAGTGTACTTTCATGTGTCTTCCAAGTTTGTCATTTTGCTGTAACTATACAAATTCGCTGATGTGTAACTTTTATAATATCAGTTCTCAGACTCAAAGGAGGAGGTGCGTTTGGGCATATTTTCAAAGAACTGATGTGTCCTTCCTTCAGACAAGCTCAACATTAAGATTTTAAGGAATTTCCGTAACTAAAAGTTGGGCTCTACTGTTCGTTTGTAGAATTCTATTTCTTTTTTTAGTGGTTAATCTTCTTCCTGTCAGTTGGAGAGACATATGAAACACTAGTGTTTTGGACTGTGGGGGGCCGGGAGGCCAAAGCTGAGTGTGGCGGTGGCCGTGTCTCAGTAACGCTGCCACAGGCAGATCAGTGTCTCAGTTGGTGACACCAGGAAGCTGATGTTTGCCACTGTGTGAAAACTTTCAGCGATTGTTGGGAGAAGAGTTGGGCAAAATTTTAATTTTTTTTTAAAGTTTGTTTATTTATCTTGAGAGAGAGAGAGAGAAAGAGGGAGTGCAAGTGGAGGAGAGGCAGAAGGAAAGAGAGAATGCCAAGCCTTCCCAGGTTCAGTCAGTACAGAGCCTGATGCAGGGCTCGAACTCCTGAACCATGGGATCATGACCTGAACTGAAGTCAAATGTGTAACTGACTGAGCCACCCAGGTGCCCCGTGTTGGTCAAACTTAAAGAGATTTTTCTCCACAGTGTCACGAAGCCAAAAGCTAGACCTGTGCTCTCCTGTGAAGAGTTAAAGCAATGCCCAAGCCTGTTTTTCATTATCCTTTCTTTCTCCAGTGCTAAACAGCTAGGCGTGGAGGAAAGGGAAAAAAAAAAAAAGCGTGTCATCAGCTAAGTGGTGTTAATTTGCAGAAAGTTTACACTGCCTTCTCTCTGTTCATCTGGTGCTTAGCCATGCAAAACATCCGTGGAGAGCCTGTGCGTGGATGCCAGCAAGAGGGCCAGATTCCTTCTAGCCTGAGGAGAAGCAGCAGCCAAACTGAGTTATGAGGCTGTGCTGTTCCCTCCATAATTGCTTCTGCATGAACAAGCCTTCTGGTTCTGGTCAAAATAGCACTTCCTCATTATTGCTTTTTTTCCTTTTTTTAAAGATCGTCATAATTGATGTTCTATATAATGTGTGAGCGAGAATGGAGCTTGAGTGAAAGATAAGAGGGGGTCTAATCCTATTTGATCTCCTGAAAGCCACTGTGCTCTTGGGGACTTGAAGGAGGTGGCCTTTTTTTATCGGGTTTTAGATTTTTATATGTGGGTGGTTGTTTTTTAAGCTTCTGGGGGCGCCTGGGTGGCTCAATGTGTTGAGCATCCAACTGTTGATTTCGGCTCAGGTCATGATCTCACGGTTATGAGACTGAGCTCTGCATCGGGCTTCTTACTCAACATGGCACCTGCTTCAGACTCTCCTTTCTTCCTCTGCTCCCTTTCCCACTTGCATGCTCTCTCGCTCTCTCTCAAAAATAATCATTTTAAAAAGCTTACAACCAAATCAAGTGGTTTCTGGAAACAGTGACATGACTGGGCACTTGCTCACAGTTCTACCAGTGTCACTTTTGAAAATAATATCCATTGTTATGGCTATTTTCTCAGTGTGGTAACTTTTTTTTTAATGCTTATTATTTTAAGAGACAGAGAGAGACACAGCACAAGCAGGGGAGGGGCAAACAGAGAGGGAGACACAGAATCCGTAGCAGGCTCCAGGCTCTGAGCCATCAGCACAGAGCCTGATGGGGGGCTTGAACCCACAAACTGCGAAATTATGACCTGAGTCGAAGTTGGAGGCCCAACTGACTGAGCCACCCACGCGCCCCTCAATGTTATAACTCTTGAAGAGCAGTGAGAATTGCTAGCAAAGACCCAAAAGGGGAAAACATACATTTGGTTATGTCTTCTGTAACCGCTTTGTAATTTACATCTTCAATTACTATCCTGATGACATAATGGTGGTTACCTTGGTTACACATCCTTGCACCTGGAGTTTGGAGAATTCTCTGTATCTCGAAAATTATTTCCTGTGAAAGAAAGAATAATGTGTCTGTCGTGGCTGGTGACTTGCTTTTGGCCCCTGAAGTGACTTACTTGGTTCAGCCACTTTTGAGCCGGAAACAGTTGTTTATTTACAGGGTCCGCAGTGATTATTAATGAACACCGGCTACATATTGGTTTTCCTATCATATCTTTGTTGAGAGTCTACAAAGCCACAGAGACTTGGGAAAGCTTGCAGAGCAAGTAGGGATTGAGGTGAGGGAATGGATGACTGAAGAGATCAGTAACGAGATCCCCTCCACCCACTCTCTCCTTCCCCCTCCCACCCCCTCAGTGTGGCCAAAGCCGGCTACTTTGAGTACGAACACCCCCCCCCCTTCTGTGCCGTATGTGCTCCCGTTAGCGCCAGCCACCCTGGCCGGGCACTGTCCCTTTTCCCAGGGCGCCCACTCCTCCCGGCCTTCCGAGTCTCAGCTCAGATGCTACCTCTGAGGGAGGGCAGGGGAACTGCCTGGACGGCCACTCGTCCCTTCTGTGCACTTTCTGTCCTTCTCACAGAGCCCGGCCTCCTCCCTTCTTTATCCACAAGCTTTCTCCATGCCACCACGCCATTCAGTGGGAATTTCCATGAGCTTCGCTATGCCCGATCTTTCCAGTCTCTCCCCAGGGGACTTAGTCACAGTGCATTCTGCTCGTTCATTCATTCGGCCTGTCGTGAGTAACTAGAGAACAAGAGGCTACCCCTCCCTGTCTGTTCCCTAAATTCACTCTCCGCCTCCGACTTCTTCAGTCTGTTCTGGGGAGCTGGAGGCCAGGCAGGGGACGGAAGGACTGGCATTAATTATCCTGGACAGACCTCAGTGTCCTGGGTAGAGGAGGCAAAGGCGAGCTGGTTCAGCCAAATGGCACAGATTCACCAAGGCCGACTCCTGGCGCCACGGGCATCTGCCTGACCATGTTTCTTCCATCCCTGGGTCCCCCTCTCTTGAATGACTATTCTTGACTATCCATTTCCACCCTGGAAGGACAAATAAAGGCTCTCCTACCTCAGTTTCCTTCCCTGTCCCTCCATTCCTCCCAGGTAATGGACAATGCTCTATCTCTCTCTTTTTTTTTAAGTTTATTTATTTATTTTTGAGAGAGAGAGAAAACAAGCAAAGGAGAGGCAGAGAGAGAGAGAGGGGGGGACACAGAATCTGAAGCAGGCTCCAGGCTCTGAGCTGTCAGCACAGACCCCGGTGCAGGGCTCAAACCCAAGAACTGTGAGACTATGACCTGAGCTGAAGACGGACACTTAACTGACTGAGCCACCCACGTGCCCCCAGTGGACCATTCTCAATTTCTAACTTTCTTTTCTCTCCTGTTGGGATGCCATCTACTAGCTTGGGTTGCGCTTTTAGCTAAGTACCATAAGGGCAGGTATTAGCTCAGTGGGTCTGTAAGTTAAAAATGATATTTTATGATTTGGTTATTGAGCAATATTCGTTGGTGCTAGAAGTCAATGCATTATTTCAAAATATATGAAAAATCTGTTCACTCTGTACTTTAATTCACTCCTGCTTGCATTCTCTCTGTCCTCCTGGGGCTCACGCTGGAAGAGTTTCATCCGTAAGCCATTCTGACTAACTTGCCAGCATGATTCCGAATGGAACTGTTAAATACTGGTTCCCTGCCCTTATCATCATATACTCCATTTCTTCCACACGCCTAAAACAGAGCTTACATTTCCATAAAAAGGAAAATCACATGAGAAGCATATGGGTTAAGTATAAAATAAGTTTTTAAGAAATTCCAAAAGAACTCCACGTAGCCTGGGCAGTTTGAGTGTATCTGTGTATATTTTTAGTTCTGTTCCTTGGAAGAAAATCTACATGACAATTGGGTGGTATTATTTGCTATAGTTCTTCTGATTCAGTATTCGTACATTATGCATTTTAAACAGCATAATAAGCTTTTGAGAAGAGTGTGTATTACCTTGCTTAAAAATGTGAATTCTGTTAGAGATTGAGGTCTTACAATGAAGCTCGTTTTTTCTGCCCAAGAAATAGGTTCAGTGGAGCTGGCCATGTGACGCATGGACTTAGCGCAATGTAGACATCTTTCTTATCATGTTGGGACACTTCATTGTCCATTGTTTCTGTTGACTTCAGTGCTATATTTAAAAAAAATTTTTTTTTAATGTTTATTCTTGAGAGAGACCGAGTGTGAGTAGGGGAGGGGCAGAGAGAGAGAGGGAGACACAGAATCCGAAGCAGGCTCCAGGCTCTGAGCTAGCTGTCAGCACAGAGCCCGACATGGGGCTCAAATCGACAAACTGTGGGATCATGACCTGAGCTGAAGACGCTCAACCAACTGAGCCACCCAGGCGCCCCCAAACCAATCCACTTTAAATGTTAGAAAAACTTTGAAATTTCTAATTTAATTAAAAGTCCTCATGGCATTCTGGCTCCCAAATCCCACTTTCACGTAGCTTCAAATACAATTCCCAGTTGCTTTGTGTTGAGAGATGAGTAGACTATTTTTTTTTAGTTTTTAAAATGTTTCTTTATTTCTGAAAGAGACAGAGCATGAGCGGGAGAGGGGCAGAGAGAGAGGGAGACACAGAATCTGAAACAGGCTCCAGGCTTTGAGCTGTCAGCACAGAGCCTGGCATGGGGCTCGAACTCACGATCTGTGCGATCATGACCTGAGCCAAAGTAGGATGCTTAACTGACCGAGCCGCCCAGGCGCCCCAAGAGACCAGTAGGCTGTTCTGATGTCCTGATTGTTGTGCTTTACACCCCTGCTCTGTGGCCATCACGTGGGCACCGCTGATAGCGATCTCATTGCTTGCTGTGGTGGAGACTCCTCAGCGCGCTATCGAATAAGGGCAAACTCGGGTGTGGGATAGTCGGCTACTCTGAGTGAGGCTGAGCGAGGGGCTTCACTCAGGACAGGCCAGGCCCAGAAGGTTCCACTGGAAGGGGCACTGCACTGCGGTCTGTGCAGCAAGTGATGGCTACCTTAGCCTAGGAGTCCTCGCCCTTCTGCCGGTTGTGTCCGGAAGGTGCCATTTCCACCACCACCGGTTCTTTTGTGAGGGAAGCTCTTTCTTTCCCAGGCCTTCAACCCCGTCTCTTTCCTCAAGTGAAATACAGTTACAGTCGCTGCCAGGGGCAGCCTCACAGGGACAGCTGTCTTTCCAGCTGTCCCGGAGGAGAGTGAACGAAGAGGGGTACAGACCCTGGCTTTGCGTGGATTCCTGGAGGCTCAATAGAGACTAAAAGTCTTGTGAGGCATCTTGGATAAGCCTCATCTGCGCCTTTACATTTCCTTTTTTAAAGAATATTTCTATATTTATTTTGAGAGGGAGAGAGTGCAAGAGTATGAGCAGTGGGGAGAGGTTGGGGATGGAGAGGAGAGAGAGAATCCCAAGCAAACTCCACGCCATCAGTGCAGAGCCTGCCACGGGGCTCGAGCCGTGAACTGTGAGCTCATGACCTGAGCCGAAATCAAGAGTCAGACTCTGAGCCACACTGGCGGCCTCCCTTTCCATATTTCCTTGCGGCAGCTGCACACGAGGGCCGGGCGCCCCCTCCCAGCAGAACAATCTGGGGCTTTCCCTGGCACTCACCGGAAAGAGCTACCCCTCTAGGGGCGGATGTCAACGGCAGAGGCCCTGGTGACCGTGCTGAAGAGGAGGCCCCACAGTGCCTGCCTGTCATGCAGCTTGCGGACACAGTCGCCTGGTAACTTGCCATCCTGGGGCCTTGCCCTCTCTGGTCAGCTTGCACGGCCCCGTGAAACCTCTCTGTCCCAAAAGGGACGGTTGCTATTGAGAAGGACAGTTGGGGACTGAGGTGTTTAACAGGACAGGGTGTTCCAGCTCCTTCGGAAGTCACAGCTGACTTGGGGGAGGAGAAGTGAGACCGTGGGGGTTGTGTTGAACTGTACAGATGACTGTTCAAACCAGTGACAGCCGTCATAACAAATTATTTCAGCGCGGAAAATAGAAGTTGGCTAGATTTCTAGAGGGAAGTGCCCGCTCTGTCCTCAGGACATGTCGAGGGCCTCCAACAAGACAGGGACGGGAGGGAACATCACCGCCCAGTGCATGTCACCCGTCTGTTTCCCTGCGCGTGGCACACGCGCTGACACTCCGTTCCAGGAGTCGTGATGCCGTCAGTGCCCGACCCTCTGCTGTCGCCCACGCATCTTCAGACCCATCACCTCATCCGGGCCTCGCGCCGCCTGCGGGTGCCCGTCCGCTCGCGTACTCTTCCGTTTCCCGGCGTCGGGGCTGCTCGGTGCGGCCGCGGCCTGCCGGGCTGGGGGGCTTGCAACTTGAGTCTCACTTCACAGACCGAGCAGACCGAGATCTGGACAGGTGTCAGGTGGCCTGTCCCAAGTCCCACAGGTAGGGAGGGCCGAGCAGAACAAGACCAGAATCTTCCAGACTCCGGCTCTCTGCTCGGTCCCTGCCCACCGCTCGTGCTCTTGTTCTCAGGCAGCCACTGAAATCTCATCACTTTAGTCGCCAGTTGGCACCTTCCGCTCTTCAGGGACCATGGCAGCAGGGGGACGGTGACATCATTAGCTACCTGGCAGGTGAGCCTGTATCAGGATGAGCCGTGAGGAGAGGAGGCAGTCTGGCAGCTTCTCTCCTCCAGGCGGTGCTAGGAGAGGGGGAAGCAGACCTGGAAGGCTCACGCCAGGGCCGCTGCAGGCCGCTGTGCCCGGTGCCCGGTGCGGAGGGAGCGCTCAAAAATTCTGGATTTGGGGTGTTGTTTCCACTACTGTTGTTACTATGGAAACGTATTCCGGGATCCACGTTTTAGTGGCCCCAGAAGATAGCCTCTGTAGCTTCCTGTTTCACTAGCCATTTAGTTCTTTATCAGTACAAAAAATTAGATCCACAAACACTTCAGCAATATTGGGAGATGTCCAACCTACAAGATGTTACCTCCAAAAAGAGTGACGCTAAATGAAAGCATTTGTGTGGAGGGGAAAACCCAGGGGAATACTTCTTTTTTTTAAGTGTATTTTTTGAGAGCGAGAGAGCGCACACGCACGCATGGGGGAGAGGCAGGGAGAGGGAGGGAGAATCCCAAGCACCATCAGCACAGAGCCTGCCGTGGGGCTCAAACTGATGAACCATGATATCATGACCTGAGCCGAAATCAAGAGTCGGACGCTTAACCGACTGAGCCACCCAGGTGCCCACCACCACCACCACCGCCCCCTCCCCAGAACAAAACATCTAAAAAGCTGCCTGCCAACTCAGGACCCTCTACATAATTTCCAGAGCCCAGTGAATAATCAAGACACAAGGTGTCCACATGCAGAAATTAATAAGAAATTCAAGACAGTGACTGCAGAGCATGAACCCAGGCGTGGCCTTCTGAGCACAGGGCCCCCTCTGGCTGCGCAGCTCACACGCCTGGGAAGACGGCTCTGCCCACTTACTGTCAGTGACAAGTCAGTAAAACTTTTTTTTTTTAATGTTTTATTTATTTTTGATACAGAGAGAGAGCATGAGAAGGGGAGGTGCAGAGAGAGAAGGAGACACAGAACCGGAAGCAGGCTCCAGGCTCTGAGCTAGCTGTCAGCACAGAGCCTGACACGGGGCTCGAACCCATGAATGTGAGATCTGACCTGAGCTGAAGTCGGAGGCTTAACCGACTGAGCCACCCAGGCGCCCCTCAGTAAAACTTTTTAAGGAAGTTCCGTCTGTACCAATTTACTACTCTCAAAAACGTCAGCATGGATGAAATGGGCTTGACTTAACCAGAGGTGGTTTTTGTCATTAATTATACCTCGGGTAAAAGGAAAAAGAATGTGAAGAATAAAATCACTTGAGAATCTCATACTCTTTCTAGATAACTTTTCTTTACAGCCTAATTGTTAGGAATTTCAAGGTCTTGTCCAACACCGCCCCCCCCCCCCCGCATTCTGTCCCTACCTCCCCTCAAGGAAAAATATTCTTGGCCCAGCCTATGAATCAAAGGATTCTGAAATGTTTAAATATATCTTGGGCAAAAGGATTTGAGTTCCGTTTTGGAAAAAGAAAGAGGAAGGAAAGAAGGAAGGGAGGAAGGAAGGGAAAGAAAAAAGAATATAGCTTCTGTATCAAAGATATTGTGTGCCATGGGGCAGGTGGCCTGGGATAAAATTCTTAATATGAGTAATTAAACAGGATCTTGATGTGCAAGAAGATAAAGCACGAGCTTTTACTTGAGCTCAGACAAACTGAAGATTCTGACGAGGAGGAAGGTAAACAACAATGGATTTGTGAGGATGATTTGTTGGGAAGTAAAATTTAAAATGCGGGAGAAATCGTATATACCATGACAGCAGTAGATAAATCTCAGTAAGGAGATGACAAAGAAGAGGGGAGATTAAATTCAAAACCATAAATCAATCACACAGTGGTTAGCGATTCCCTTTGTGTAGTTTTGCGTTATACGGACGGACACTAGAATCGCCAGTCACTGATGTTGTCACAACAGACTAGAGGAAGCTATACGGAGAAAATCACTTTCTTAAAAAAAATTTTTAATGTTTTATTTATTTTTGATACAGAGGGAGACAGAGCATGAGAGGGGGAGGGGCAGAGAGATAAGGAGACACAGAACCAGAAGCAGGCTCCAGGCTCTGAGCTAGCTGTCAGCACAGAGCCCGACGCGGGGCTCGAACCCATGAACCGTGAGATCTGAGCTGAGCTGAAGCCGGAGGCTTAACTGACTGAGCCACCCAGGCGCCCCAAAAACCACTTTTTAAAAAATTAATTAAAAAAATGTTTTGAGGGAGAGCACAAACTGCGGAGAGGGAAAGAAGGAGAGAGAGAATTTCAAGCAGGCCCCATGCTCAGCACAGAGCCTGATGCGAGGCTTGATCCCACAACCCTGGGATCATAACCTGAGCTGAAATCCAGAGTCGAACATTCAACTGACTGAGCCATCCCAGGAGTCCCTCTTAAATATCTTTTTAAATTTAAAACATGCAACTGAATGTTCACGCTGACTCTTTCTAGTAAAAGCCATATGTATTGGGTGTTGATAGTCTCCTGAGATGTTTTTTACACTAACCTCACGCTCTTAATTTCCACTTTCTATGTCTTTAGTGTGAAATGAGAAATTACAGGCATTTGCAAAGCAAATTTGAGTGCAAGATCCTTCTGCACGTTTTGTGTTTTGTTTTGTTTCTTTTCTCCACAGTTCTCTTTCCCATACCACCATACCAATCCAGCACTTTGTCGAAGCTGTCTCTTGTGTCAAGTCCTCTTATTTGGGTCCTTGCAAAGCTGGCACTTGGGCTTTTACAGAAACATTTCCCCCTTGAGAAAAAATATTTTTAATGTTTATTTTTGAGAGAGAGAGACAGAGAGAGGGAGAGATGCAGAGTCCAAAGCAGGCTCCAGGCTTTGAGCTGTCAGCACAGAGCCTGACGCGGGCCTTGAACCCATGAACCGCAAGATCATGACCTGAGCCGAAGTTGGACATTTAACCAACTGAGCCACCAGGCGCACCAAAATTTCCCCTTTCTATCCCACTTATATTTCACCACTTCATGAAATAGATAATTACATTTACTAATGAGTTCAGCTGGTGAAAACAGAACTGAGAACCACCGCGGTAGCTGGTGGGGACCGAAAGGCATAGACACACCAGGAAGGAGACCGCTAGCGTGGAGCACAGTGTATGTCATGAGTACCTTTTGGAATATTTCAGGGGAAATGGAGACCGTGGGGCCATCCAGCTAGCTGGTGAGTGGAAACACAGCTGGCCTCTCCCATGTTGCCTGGGGGGTTATTAGGCAAATAAATACCCACCCCTCCATCTTGAACTATATACCGCATACGACTGCCTATGGGAGAAAGAGCATGAGTCATAGATCTTTAGATCTGTTGCTCACATTTTATTTTTTATTTAGGTTTTTATTTATTTTTCAGAGAGAGAGAGAGAGTGTGAGTGAGCAAGCAGGGGAGGGACAGAAAGAGAGAGAGAATCCCAAGATGGCTCTGTGCTTCAAGTATGGACCCCGATGTAGGGCTTGAACTCCAGAACCGTGAGATCATGACCTGAAATCAAGAGTTGGTCATTCAACCAACTGAGCCACCCAAGTTACTCACATTTTAAATCTCCTTACAGGTTCATGGGTCACTGGGCCTCCATTTCAGCTTCCCTGGGAGTATCTGGTGGGGAAGGGAAGGCTCTCAAAGGGATTTCCTGTAGGCTGTTGGTATTTTAGTCAGACCATCCAAAACATGCCTCCCAAATTTGGGGGAAATCTCCTCTTGTAGAGTGGTGATAGAAAGTTGATACGTATAAATTGTTACAAAGCTGGGTCACAGTGGAGGAGGAGAAAAAAGGATAAGGAAGTTAAGAGTGAGGCGCCGTTTTGATGTTCACCTCTTCTCGTCAGAATGAAAGCTTCTGTTTCCGGTCCTGACATTTCTGCAGCTACTTGGTTTATGGCACTTCTTTCCACCTGGGACATTTCTAGCGTATCATTCTTTAAAATAGAAGAATAAAGAGAGCAGCAAGTTTCCTAACAGTTGAACTTTCTATTTGTTTTCCAAAAGGCCCATTAATTAAAGGCTGTCCAAGTCCGGTGTCACCCCCCAAGAAGTGACATAGAACTCTCTAGGGACAAAGCACTCTTCAGGCTTTAGAGGAAAGAATGACTTATAGGATTTATTTTTTTTCCATTTTAGCCTTCCGAATCTCTCTGGTTCCGGGAGTTAAAAACAAAGTGTTAAGGAAACTGATTTAACGTCTGCTAAAAACTGAGCCTGGATGACCCCATGGCTGAACTGTTAGGGACCTACGTGGAGGGTGCAAAGCTAGGACAGTCTGGTCAGAGGGGAGGCCGGGCTGAGGTGGGCTCCAGGGTCCTGTCTGGCAATGACCTTCCCTCCAGCCCTGCGTTCCATGATGCATTTGACGGGAGCAGGCCAGCGGCTGTTTGTTGCACGCAGGTCCCCCGCCCGCACACCCACGGCTAAGTAACAGGTGCACCTGTCTGTGAGTCTGCCGCCCGGGTGTGCGCGGTGTGGTGGGTCCCCTGTGGCAAACGACGACTGGAGCTCGAGGTCTCGCTGCTCTCCTCTCTCCCCCTCCTTCCTCTGCCGCAGTCAGGCCTGGCGAGAGGACCAATGATGGATCCCCTCCGACTGTCAGCTGCTCTTTAGAGACGGTGTCAGTGAGGGGAGGCCGCTGCCAGAACAGCCTGCTAACTTGGGAAACTTCCCTCTCACAAGACCACAGTCTCACCCAGAACCGATGACTCACCCTCTGCGTGTTCTCTCTTCCTCTCCCCCTGTAGGAAATGTGACTGGAAACAGTAACTCCACGTTTATTTCCAGCGGGCAGGTGATGAACTTCAAGGGCGACATCATCGTGGTCTACGTCAGCCAGAACTCCCAGGAGGGCCCGGCGGGGCCCGGCGGCGGCGCGGGGGAGCCGGTGGGCCGCCCGGTGCAGGAGGAGAGCCCGCCGCGCTGCGACTCGTTCGCCGGCCTAGGGCCGCGCTTCCCCGACCCCTGCGCCGACTTGGAGGCGCGCCCGGGCGGGGGGCTGCAGGAGTGCGGCGACCCCGGGCCCGACAAGGCCTCGCGGCCGGTGCAGGAGCAGGGGGAGGCGGAGGCCGGCGCGGTCGGGGCGCGGCGCTGACGTCGGGGCCACCCAGCGCGGCCTCGGCGGGCACCGCAGGGGCCGCGCTTCCCTAACCCGAGGCCGGGAGCCGCACGCACCTGCGCCTGGGCGGGACCGGGGCCGGGTCGGGCCGGGAGGGGGGCTCGCGCACCTGTGCCTGGGCGGGGCCTGGGGACCGCGCGCACCTGCCCCTGGGCGGGGCCTGGGGACCGCGCGCACCTGCCCCTGGGCGGGGCCTGGGGACTGCGCGCACCTGTGCCTGGGCGGGACCTGGGAGCCGCATGCACCTGCTCCTGGGCGGGGCCTGGGGACCTAGCCTACCAGCTCCAGGGCGGGGAGGGGCGGGGCCGCAGCCCGGATCTGCGCCCGGAAGCCCTTCTCTTCGGTACATCGTCAAATTACCTGACATTCTCCACCTATCTTGCTCTTTATAGAATCGGGCACTTTTTAAAAACCTGCATTTGTTATTACCATTCAGTTACCCACAGTCACCTATCAACTGATGACACGGATACACGTCGCTCCACTTTTTACTTACTTTTAGGGTTTTCCTCCATTCCCTCCTCTTCCCTCCCGTCCCCTCCCCTCCCCTTCCTCATTATCATTTCATCAGTAGTTTGTATTTTATGGCATCTGTTTTAGTGATTGTTCTGTTCCTTCAGGATCTCTCCCTCCCATATTTGTATTTCACTTCCATACATTTTTCTTGATACACACCCCCCTTTTGTTTTTACTCTGTAACAATTTTCTTGAAAATTATCCTTAGGGTGCTCATCATCTTTACATATTTTTGCACCCCTTCTTGCAAGTAGGTTGCCTGTATTTTGGTGATGGCTTTGGGGGGGGGTAGGGAGGTCGGTACTAAGCACTTTTGGGAAAAGGCTAGGACTGTGAAGCTTGGAGGGAGGCTCAGGAAGCAAATGGAATGACTTTTTGTTTTTGAAAATGTTTCTATGTTCTTGTTTTTTTTTTAAGGAAGGAAAAAAGGAAGCCCTACTTTCCCCCTGAATGTTTTTAAGACTCTGTCAATCCTCAGGCAGAACTAAGTGGTAGTGTGTCCTTCTTCCCCCCCGCCCCCCAAATGGTTCACCCCTGAGGTGAATGTGTTAAATCATTCCAGCAGAGGCCATGGGGTCCTAGCTAAATCTCTAAAAATCCAAGTTGCTGCAGCTTAGTGTTCTTACTTTAAACAGAATCCTCATATTATGGATTTAGGAAAACTTATCACAGAGACACTTTTCTCTTAGACCAGCCCTCTAGTGAGGAAACACACAGCATGAGTCAGATTGAAGAATGACCTGGGTTGGTCCATCCATTGTGGTCAGTGAGTATTTAATCTCCTCATATGCCAGGTACCACAGGTGCCCAGCTGAAGCAATGACAATCGGTCCTTGATTTCTCCCTCCTGGTTGCAGATGTCTTGGAAATGCTGGAATACTAGCAGTTATGATTTTAATGGAGAAGCCGAGGGTGGCTCTATGATTTATGGGACTCCCTAGCTGTCAACAAACAAACAAACAACTGCAGAAGTAATTGCATTGCCAGGATTACTCATTTGTGGGAATCTACTATCTGTTCCGCCCATTTTGTTAACATCCATCCAAAGGGAGATGTTATGGGGCGCCTAGGTGGCTCAGTTGATTAAGCTTCCAACTTAAGCTCCAGTCATGATCTCACGGTTCATGAGTTCAAGCCCCATGTTGGACTCTGTGCTGACATCTCGGAGCCTGGAGCCTGCTTCAGATTCTGTGTCTCCTCTCTCTGCCCCTCCCCTGCTCACGCTCTCTTTCTCTCTCTCTCTCTCAAAAGTAAATAAACATTAAAAAAATTTTAGAGAAAGATGTGATATAGATGGAAGAAACCATTATACCTTTTGATATGAAACGTGTTAGACAAAATATGGTTGACAGAGGAGAATGCTGAGCTAAAAACTCAAGCTTCTACTATGACTGCTATCATCTGACTGATGCTGCTTTTACCTTTCTGTGCTTTCATTCTTCTTTCTGTAAAGAAGCACTAGTGATCATTTTTGACACTCCTCACCCAGAGATAACAAAAGGATGCTACAGTGAATGTTAAAATATCTTGAGCCCCTTAAATAAAAGGTGCTAAATAAATACATAAGAATCTACTTTCAGAGAAAGGTGGTATTCTCTCCTACCCTGATCCCTACATTCTATATTGACCCAAACACAATTAAATGCTTGAAATGTATAGCAAATATAAGCCCGTATCTGTGCATTACAGAGATGTGTGACAAATGTAAACAGAATAAAATGAAGACAATAATGAAAAATTGGGGAATGTGACAAAGAGATTATTAAACTTATATTTGACCATAGAAGGGTTTTTTTTTTCCATGGCTTGCTTACACAGAGCTCTTTGTGAGGTAATGGTGTGACTTATTCCTGATCTTTAAGGTGTGCTGTGATGTCAAATGTTGGTTCTATTGTGTCTTATTGGTGAAACCCTCAGCAACAGAGCTGGGACAGAAAACACTTTGCTTCAATGATGTATCTGCTGTTGATCTCATAATGAGAAAATTCTTTAAAATACAGGTTGGCTCTGTGGTGAAGGAGTTGAAATGGAGACTAGGGTTTCCTAGATCCCACATTTGATTCAACTACCAGAAGAAGGAAGAATTCATTTCTCTCTCTACCTGTAAGTGCAAAGAGAATGTGATGTACTGGAACCTTCCTATGGCAGGGGGAATGGGTCCCTCGGTGTAAGAAGTCCCTAGGTTTTGGGGTCTCAGTTCCGTGAACTGGCTCAGGTTGGTTGGGTCTTCAGGCCTGGGTGAGGCTGGGTAGGCTGACTTGCCCACGTGCAGTCTGCAGGCTGGCTGGCTGGGGTTGGCGGGGCCAGACTGAGCCCTGCCCACCTGTCCCCTCGTCCTTCCAGCAAGCAAGGCGGGCCTTGCTCTCTGGTGGTGGCAGAGTTCTGAGACAGCAGGCACAAACTTGCCAGGCTCTTCGAGGCCTCGGCTTAAGCTAGCATGCTGTTCCTTCTGCCACATTCTATTGGCCAAAGCAAGACATGGGCAGCCCAGACTTGAGACTTGGAGAAAACAGATCCTCAGCCCTTAATGGGAAGAGTTGCAGAGTGATATAAGGAGAGGCATGGATGGATTCCAGGAGGGGAAAAGTGAGTCCCTTTTACCATCTGTCTACCATCACATGCCTTCAGTGGAGAGAACTGTGGGTTCCTGGATGTGGAGGAGGGTTCGGAGAGATGCCCACATATATATTTAAGTATTGAAGTTCCTTCCAAAGCCCAACACCCTTGCTGGGGGAGCTGGGCCTACTGTCCTACTGCATTCCATTGGCACAGATCATGGAAAAGCGACTATTCGTAAAAGTGGAGAAAACCGGTGAGACACGTGGGTATAGGAACCTGTTCTAGTAACAGATAAAAGATGTCCTTTTCACTCTTTATGCCGACTCAGCAAACAATCTCTACCATTATGTACCGGGCAAAAGAGGGAGTTTGACCAAAGGTTCGTAGAGGGTCACAATCCACTTGTGTCCCTCCCCACTTGGAAACGTGTCCTGTGCTCCCCTTGTTCAAACCTTAGGGGACAGCGGGTTTGACAAGCGAGGAGATTGCTTAGCGGGGCATGACGATCCGGATAGGCCCAGCGGCGGCGGCCTCAGCGCTCCCGCCTGCCCCGCCCCTGCCCAGGTGCGGGTCCCCACCGCTTCCTAGGGGCTCCGGTGAGCACAGCCGTGTCCCAAGTCCTCGCTGACTCTCTCGGATGTCCCCGGGGGCCTCAGGGCTCTCCCGTGGGCTTCGGCTCCCTTCTCAGCCATGCTCAGGGCCCAGGCATAGAAAGCGCACCAAATAAAAATGATGACTCAGCAACGGAGCGTTCAGGCCTTTGAAGGCTTATTTCCTCTCCTGAAGGAGTTTATGCAATAGGCGTCCTCCGCACCCCACAGCTCCTCAAAGCAGATGGCCAAGGGGAGTCATGGACCCTAAGACAAATAGCAAACGCTTCAAAAGGACACCTCTTCCACCAGAGACAGAACCTTCAGTCAAACTCACTCTTTTGCCCGTTTTTAAATTTTTTAATGTTTATTTTTGAGCAGTGGGGGAGGGGCAGAGAGAGGGAGACACAGAATCTGAAGCAGGCTCCAGGCTCTGAGCTGTCAGCCCAGAGTCCGATGTGGGGCTTCAACTCACAACCCATGGGAGCATGATCTGAGCCGAAGTCAGACGCTTAACCCACTGAGCCACCCAAGTGCCCCTCCCACTCTTTGAAACTAGGTCTAAGGGCTGTGCCTTTTCCATAGTGAATTCAGAAAACCGTGGTGGTTGACCCAAAGTTGTCATCTTCTCCTATCACCCGTGGAGAGAAGGGGGCTTATGCCCCACGTAGCCCCATAATATCCTGCCTTAACTGGCCAGGACGCTTAGAATGGTTCCCCTGGGCCTTTCTCTCCTGGCCTCTGACAGGTGGGGAAGTGAGGGGTAGCAGGATGTGCAGGTTGAAAGGCTGTGTTTCTTTTTCTCCCAGTGTCCCTGATGCCTCTCCCAGTTTGGGAAGGATAGGATAATAAATTGGCCACCAGCTTGGAGAAGGTGACACATAGGACTGGAGCTTTCACTGTGACCCAGGCTCTCGATTTCTTATGGGCAGGTGTGGCCCCGGAAACAAGGCTACGTGGACTGTAAAGTCATGAGAAAAACTACATTCTTTTTTTTTTTTAATTTATTTTTGAGAGACAGAGAGAAACAGCATAAGCAGGGGAGGGTCAGAGAGAGAGGAAGACACAGAATCAGAATCAGGCTCCAGGCTCTGAGCTGTCAGCACAGAGCCCGACTCGGAGCTCGAACCCACAAACTGTGAGATCATGACCTGAGCCAAAGCTGGATGCTTAACTGACTGAGCCACCCAGGTGCTCCAAGAAACTACGTTCTTAAGATGAGACTCTTAAGAGTTGTTGTCTTAATTTAGGCAGAGGCGGCAAGACATCTGACCCTAAAGTGGAAAAACAAATTCAGTGTATTGACTTTTATGGCCTACTACCATGGCAAGGGAACCATGGAAAATATACATATTTAAAATTCTTAAAAGAGGGGCACCTGGGTGGTTCGGTTGGTCAGGCATCCAACTCTTGGTCTCAGCTCGGGTCTTGATCTCTGGGTTGTGAGTTCAGGCCCCGTGTCAGGCTCCATGATAGCTGTGGAGGCTGCTTAAGAATAACAAAAAATAAGAAACCACGACAAATAAATAAAGTTCTTAAAAGAGCTTTTTCTAAAGATTTACTCTATCAGTGGAAAAACAGATATAATTTTTGACATAATGTTTTGGTTTATTGAGTTCGTGATTTTCCTCCAGTAGGATTCACCCTTTTTAGACATACAGTTATAAGTTGTGACAAAAATATATAGTTGTATAACCGACACAATCAAGACATAGACTATTTTCAGCACCGCAAAATTTCCTGTTTCCTTTTGCAATCAACCATCTTTGTGCAACCCCTGCCCCCTGGCAACCGCGATGTATTCTCTATCCCTGTAGTTTTGCCTTTTCCAGAATCTCTTATGGAAGGAATCGTGTCGTCGATAACCACGTGAGTTCGACTTCTTGCCCTCAGGCTTCATCCAAGTTGTTGGGGGCGTCAGTAATTAGTTCCTTTTCTTTGCTGAGTAGTATTCCGTGGTATGGATGCTACCCAGTTTTTCCATTCACCCACCTTTGGACCCTTTCCAGTTTGGGACAATTACATAATATATACCTGCAAAATTGTTTTTCAGACAAAATTGGCTTTCAAAGTGGCTGCGCCATTTTGCATTCACATCAGCCATGAATGAGAGTCCCAGTTTCTCTATATCCTCATCAGCACTTGTTATTGTCACTTGTTTGTTTTATTTAATTGTTTTGAGTTTATTGAGAGAGAGAGAGAGAGAGAGAGAGAGAGAGAGAGAGAGAGAGGGAGAGAATCCCAAGCAGACTCCACACTGTCAGCTCAGAGCCCAAAGTGATGTTCAAATTCACGAACCATGAGATGGTGACCTGAGCTAAGATCAAGAGTTGGACACTTAACCGATGGGAGACACCCGGGCGCCCTGTTGTTGTAATTTGGGACGTTCTCCTGGATGTAGTATCTCATTGTGGCTTTAATCCACAGTCCACAGCTAAGCATCTTCTATCTTCTCATCTGCTTATTTGGTCATCTTTATCTCTTATTTGGTGAGACATGTGTTCACATCTTTTGCCCACTATTTTTTTTTTTAAGTAAGCTCTAGGCCCAACGTAGGGCTTGAACTCACAATCCTGAGACCAAGAGTCACACTCTCTACCGACTGAGCCAGCCAGGTGCCCCTTTTGCCTGCTTTCTAACTGGGTTGTTTATTATTGAGTTTTGAAAGTTCTTTGTATATTCTGGATACAAGAATATATAGGTTTTTAGGGCCTTTTTACTTTGATGGCAAAGAAACCATGGGAGAATACATACTAAGGCTTTTAGAGGATTCTGGAAGTATTTACTATTAGAAAAAAATAAAGATATTAAAGCTTTTCTTTTCTATGAAACTAGGTCTCAAGAGATGTATCCCAGTAATGTTTATTCAGAGTAAATATGTCCACAATGAAACCGCATTTCCCAGCGGGGCTCTGGGTGTCAGGGCCGAGAGCCACCACGTGCTCGGGGAACTGTAGTGTCCTGTAAGGCTTCGTGGAATGCACCAGGCACATTTCTAGAGGGCACACTCACCCACGGAGACTGAGTTTGTGTGTAACATGCTGTTAGGGATGTCTTTTATTGGTCGAGGAAACATGGAATGTTTTTCTATTGATATTTTCTGATTTCATTATTTTTGAAAGCTTCCTTATTTATGTTCAAGTTAGTTAACATACAGTGTAGTGTTGGTTTCAGGAGTAGAACCCGGTGAGTCATCCCTGACATATGACACCCAGTGCTCACCCCAACACATGCCCTCCTTAATTCCCATCACCCATTTGATTATTTTTAATGTTTACTTATTTCTTTTGAGAGAGAGTGAGAGTGCATGCAGGCAAGCAGGGGAGGGGTGGAGAGAGAATCCCAAGCAGGCTCTGCACTGTTAGCACAGAGCCCGACATGGGGCTTGATCCCACGAACCGTGAGATCACAACCTGAGCTGAAATCTAGAGCCTGACAGTTAACTGACTGAGCCACCCAGGTGCCTTTCGTTTCGTTATTTTTATATTAATAATATTATAATAATGAGCTGGTGGGTGAGGAGAAAAAAATAAATCCTCCGTGTGTGGAAATGGAGAGAGCAGTGGCCTTGGGAATAGATAGATTGTGTCCTCAAGGGAAAGGCTGTTGGTCACATGACTGGGGGCTACGTAGTGTCCGTCGGTAGGGGGGCAGTGGGGGCTCTTGTGCCCTGGTGAAAACGCCTCCACAGGTGGCCCTTGTCTGCAGGGCTGGTGCTGGAGACGAGGAAGCAGGGCCCTGCTTCCGGGAAGCCCAACAGCTTCTCGAAGGATCGGGATCATCCTGGGTGAGGTCTCCCAGCAGGAAGGACATCAAGGGCTCCAGAGGGGCTCTTGTGCGGAAGGGGGGGGGGCTGGAGCCGGACAGGCGGGGGCTCCTGCAGGCCCGGCCAGCTCGCTCTGGGGACAGCGGCCGGGCACGAGCAAGGTAAGTGTGCTCTTAACCAGGGCCTTGCCTCCCCTCAGCGGTACACAGGTATCTGTGTGACTGGGACAGTGCTAGACAGTGACCAGAGGCTGTGACAGGCACTGCTGAACGCACTAGCCTTTCTCATCCTCTCTGGGGTATTTGGAATGATAATCTGTTCCCTTTGGGCCAAGAGCTTGGGCTTCTTGGATCACTAGAGGGGGAAGCTTCTCATGCGAACGGCTGGACATATGGGGCTCCAGCAGTTACAGGAGAAATAAAAGAGGTGTGGCTGTCTTTATACATGCAGGTGGTAAAGAGGAACACGCCAGAGGCAGACAGATGACGGGAAAAGAGGGAAAAGAGGGATATGAAGCTGACCACAGCTACCTCTCCCTCCCCAATGTACCAAGCAAAGTATTTCACAAGGACTCCGTGGTCCCCATCATCTCACGCCATTCTCTTCTACTCCAGGGACGCTGGTCAGCTCTCCAGTGCGCACACCTCCTGCCTCAGGGCCTTTGCTCACGCTATTTTCTCAGAGTAGCTTTTTTCTGGACCTGACTTCTTTCCTGTGAGATAAACAGGGAAGGTATTAGTAACTCTTTAAAAAACAACACAACACAAAACAAAACAGGAGCACCTGGGTGGCTCCGTCAGTTAAGTGTCTGACGTCAGCTCGGGTGCTGACAGCTCAGAGCCTGAAGCCTACTTCAAATTCTGTATCTCCCTCCCTCTCTTCCCCTCCCCAGATCCCGCTTGGTCTGTCTCTCTGTCTCTCAAAAATAAATAAACATTAAAAACATCAGAGAATAGGGATGGGGAGAGGACACGACCTGGAGCAGGGGTCACGGATGAGAAGAAAGTATCAGAACCAGGGCATCTCTCCCTCCGGCTGCCCCTCCCATGGCCCCTCTCGAACTTCCCTGCCCTATTTTCTGTTTCCTCATTCCGTGTTCCTTTCTCTCTCCTTTCCTCTGTCAGTCTCTGTTCTTGTCCCCTCCTCCTGGGCTGCATTTCCCTCCTCCACCCCAGGGCTCCTGACTGCAGATGGGCCGTGGTGAGATCTTCTTGCTAGACCTTAACCTTCTACCAATCGCTGTCTTAGAACTTGGCATTTTCCTAGAAATTACCCTGTTGGTTCCTCTTGCACCAGTGCGCATATTGCTTCCACTTCCGGGTGAAGCGCAGACCCCGTCTCCCCTGGGAAGGCCCCCCTCAGACACCAAGGGCAGGGTTGGGACGCCGACGCACCATCTTGGCCCCTGGCAGCGTGTACGGATCCATCGTACCGTCTTTAAAAAATGGGTTTTTAGACCGCTAAGCCCTGCTCAGTGGTAGCTGAAATCAGCAACTATACCTCTGACCGTTTTGGTGATTTGTACAAAGGTTTCGGGGACTAGGAACCCAGTCAGGCGAAGTCACGTCAATTCAGAGAGGGATCTCAAGAGACCGGGGAAAAACGAACCCCCGAATGTTGGCAGGGCAGGAAGGACGTGGCTCCAGACACTGCCCCTCTAGCCTTTCTCCCTCCTGTCCCTCCCCGTCTCCCTCCATAGCTTTGCTCTGCACGGTGCGTATGATGGCTGCTCTCTACCCCAATCTCCAGGTCCCAAAGCCTTCCATTCCCAGTGTCCGCTGCCTACTGGCCAGAGAGTATGTGTGTCTGTGTGTGTATGTAACATATGCCCTGTGTGTGTGTATGTACAGTATATGAACTCTCTGGTTTCTGCATACGGCCGCTCCAAATTCTAAGAGATAGACTCTGGTCAGTCCTACATAACTGTTAAATCAGAGTATCTTTCATAGGCTGTGTGTGTCACCCCAATCACCTGTGGCCAAGGAGGGTCATTAACATAGCACAAGGCCCCCTGTGACAGTTGGGCCTGCAGCGGGAATGTGTCGAGCCGTGCACCATGTGCGCGCCCTAAACCATGTGTGCGCCCCAAACTGCTTAGGTCCAATGACAAGGGCAAACAGAGTGAGGATGCGATCACCTTAGGACTTCTTCTCTTCCTAATTCTGCTACTGTTTATGACTCAAGAAGAGGTGTATTTTTCTAGTTGGATGCCGTAACCAGAAGCAGCAACAGTTTAAGGGTCTGCTCTGGAGAAGTGGGGGGCAAAGTGGGGCTATTTAGATAAGCACTCTCTGTGAGTCTTCCTTCCTTTTTAAAAAAATGTTTTATTTATTTTTGAGAGAGAAAGAGAGAGAGAGACAGCGTGAGCAGGGGAGGGGCAGAAAGAGAAGGAGACACAGAATCAGAAGACAGGCTCCAGGCTCCAGGCTCCAGGCTGTCAGCACAGAGCCCGACATGGGGCTCGAACCCACAAACCGTGAGATCATGACCTGAGCCGAAGTCAGACGCTTAACCGACTGAGCCACCCAGGCACCCCTTCCTTCCTTTTTAAAACAGGCATTTTTATTAAGCCAGAACTGGCTATGATTCAGAAAGGAAGGATAGAGCAATAATTTCTGATATAGGAAGCAGCCCTAAGAGAGAAGGAAGTCCCGCCCATTGCGACGACATGGATTGACCTTGCAGGCATTAAGCTAAGTTAAATAAGTCAAAGGAAGACAAACACTAGGATCTCACTTATATGCAGAATCTAAAAAACAAAGTCACAGAAACAGGGACTATAATGGTGGTTCCCAGGGGCGTGTGGGATGGGGGAAATGGGGGGATGTTGGTCAAAGGGTACGACACCCGGTTATAAGATGTGTGAGTTCTGAGGGTTTAATATACAGCTTGGTAACTATAGTTAGCAGCACCGGGTTAAATATTTGCAAGTTGCTTGCTAAGGGAGTAGATCTTGCATGTTCTTACCACACACACACACACACACACACACACACACACGCATGCACGCACACAGGCAAAATAGTAATTTACGAGGTGATGGAAGAGTTAACCTTATTGTGTAATAATCACACAGTATATACATGTACGAAATCAGCACATCCTATGCCTTAAACTGACACAATGTTGTATAGCCATTATATCCCAACAAATCTAGGGGGAAAATAATTCCTGACAATAAAAACACAGACCTTAGGCCCCACAAGAGTTCAAATGTCAGGGCTGTCAGCACAGCGGGGGCCCTGAGCTCTGACCAGGATCCTTGCCCAATGCTGAGCTGTCACTTAACGCTGAGCCCCTGCGTCACCCCCCCCCCCCCCCCGCCCCCGCCTCTGGAGACCGACTGCAGCCTCTGTTCTTGACCTTGAATCCCCATTGTAAATAAACCCACTTGTGGCTGCCAGCAAGGGCGACAGCAGCAATCACTGACGATTCCGTTACAGGAAGAAGAAGAGAATGCGAGCAGAGAGAAAGGCTCCCTTCACGTCAGTTACCACTTGGGCAAAGGGCCAGCATTTATGTGCCCAAGTCACCTGCTGAGTTTTGGACATACAGGTTATGTCATGCAATCACGACGGCAAACCTCTGAGGGGACTATTGTTGACTTTACAGAACAGGAAATCAGGTCAGAGAGGTTAATGAACTTCCACAAGCTCACAAAGCCAGAATGTGGATTTTACACCCACGCTGCGAAGTTTGTGTTCCTGCCCGCTATTGTAATGATTTTGCAGATAGCCAGGCGTGTTTATATCCGGTATGTTTTGCTTCCTCTAAACGATTCTGTTTTTAGCTGTAGCGAAATGATGTACATAGGGTTGAACTGCTGCGAACGAAGGAAGTCGGTAATGACAATATTTTTTAAAGGCTGCAACCCTTTTCGTTGTAATCAGACTTAGTTCCTCAAATTCAACCGTGAGCCCTAACACTCTGCATTAGATACTTTATATGCTAAGCATGCCGTCTGTGGGCCCGTGGCCCAGAAAAGATTGCATTCCCGTGAGTAGGCTGACATTGCTTATCGTCTTTTGGCACCTGCGGCAGATGTAGACTCAAGTACAGTGTTAGGAGGATGCGTAGCCCCCTGTGGTGGCTGACGGACACTTGCTGGTGACGGCACCCCACCACGTGTGCGCCCTGGGCCCTGTAGGTCTGTGTCGATGCGTGCATATTGGTCACGGTATTTGTTATAAATAACAAAACACCCATCACGGCATGACTAAGACATCTTTAAAGCCAAGCAAACAAATATAAACCCAGCAGTTCCTTGACACGTCCGTGTCCCAGCGTCCGTGGATGGTATGGTCGATGAGCAGACAAAGTCGTGGGACGGAGGACCTTTGCACTACAGGTCAGCCAGGGGCCCGGTCAACTGACTGCATGGCCTCCTGGTCAGACAGAGGAGAGCAGGTGCAATAAAGCACGTGGGTCAAATATCCGGGTGGAGGACCTGCCCACCCTCCCCACACAGCATCAAGTCTGTTGACCAAGGCTTATTCAACATCAGCACGATACTTAGGAAGTCACAAAAGGACCAGTTCTTTACCTTTGAAATTTACCTTTCAGAAAGATCTACACTGCTATAAATTCTAACAAATGCACCTAGTCCTATAACCATGGCACAATCAAGACATAGAATGTTTCCGTTATTCTCGAACTTCCCTCCCGGTCCTTGTAATCAGTCATTTCCTCCCCACCCCAAGGCCCTGGCAGCCGCTCATCGGTTCTCTGTCCTGACAAAGCTTGCCTTTTTCGCAGTACATGGAATCGTACAGTGTGCAGCCATTTGAGGCTGGGTTTTTTCTCTCAGCACAGTGCTTGTTTCTACATGTATAAGGAGTTTGTTTCTTTTTATTACCAAACGGTATTACTATACAGCAATACAGCAGTCTCTTTATTCGCTGGTTGGGCCACATTTGGGTTATTCAAGTCTGGGGTAATCATGAATAACACTGCTATAAACCTTCACATACAGGTTTTCATGTGGACGTGGTTTTAGGCTGGACCGAGTGGTGAGCACATGTCCGCAATCTGACTGCAGGAGAGACCCCCTGGCTCCCATCCTCACTAGCACACGGTATTGTCCACAAACCGACTCTAAACACAGTGAAAAATATTGCTAATGATGGGCAGAATTTGTTTTGTTTGGTTACCTAAAAGCAAGCCTTCTATATACTTTAGATCAATCTGAAGAAGTTAATAATGAAATAAAGTGTCTTTCTGGGTAACCGCACTCTTAAAGGATGATTTTCTCCCTGTTACTATTTAATAAAACTTCTACAAACATCCTAGATACCCAGGTAGTAGGTAGGATAGCAACTCAACGGATATTTTTAAACATTCAAATGAGGCTGTATTTTCATTAAAAGGAAGCTTTCGACTTCCTTAACGTTGTTTTGAAAAGATCTCGAAGATTCCTGTGCTCTGGGGAAAACCAAAACTAGAATTAGAACAATGGCAGCCTTGGACTGTTCTCATTTCTCTTGCAGGAAATGGCTTTTTTTTAAGTTAGCTGTGTATATGCTACATATGGATTATCTACTTCCAGAATTATTTATAAGCAGTTTAGAGCACTGAGTTGCTCCAATTTTGCCTTGAATTCACCTCTCTTCCCGAACCAACCATTTTTTTCCCCTCAGTTAACCCACTCATACTCCAAACTAATGTTAATGAGTATCAATCCAAATAGAACATTAACTCTGGGATCAAAATAATTATATAAACCAGTGTCAGGACAAATCCAGCCTGAAGTCATCATCTTTGGGACACTGATTCTGCAGCTCTCCTTCAGCAGCCCAGGGAGTTGAGAATAAAACAGAGATGTGTCACCCACGGGGTGACAGGGAAAGACACGGAGGAAAAGCACGTGAGCAGAGCTCTTCTTTCCTCCCTGGCCTGTTTTTCCAGCAGTAACTCACAAGCCGAATGAACGTTATTTGTCAAACCCACACGTGGGGGCTTCTGTGAAGATTTCAGCTTATTGCTCCTGGTAGAATTGTTGAATGTTTCAATAACTAGGTAGACATGGGGCTAGGTTTAGTCTCGCAATGGCTTCTAGATGGCTTTGAGGTTGGTGGAGTCTTGGAAGGCTATCCTGGGAATAACGGGAAGGCAACTGTCAATCGGGTCCTGGCCCTGAACTACCAAAGCCCCAAAGAAGCTGAAAGGAAGGCAGTGAAAGTCTTACAAAGTGGCTCTGTCGCTCCGGATACCCTTCAGGGGCCCAGCAAAATTATGTGTTTCCTCAACAATCAACCCCAATAAAAGGGAACAGCATGAGGGTAAAGTGGAAGAGTGGTAAACAACCATAATGTACTAACAGTTCGTGCTGGAGTCCTTCTTATGAACTTTCAAATTCTATCCACCACCCTGTGAAGGAAATATTGTCTCTCGTAATTACTCATAGCGGGGAAACTGAGGGTCACAGAGGTTTCTTACCTTGCTCATGCGGCTAACTAAGTGTCCAAACTGAAAGTCCCACCAGATCTGACCCCAACACCCTTGCCCTTACTTGTGGTCCCAGGAAAATACGGGATGCCCACCTAAATTTTCAGGGTAACATCAAATATGTTTTTAGCATTTGTATGTCCCAAATAGTGCGTGGAACACGCAGATATTAAACATTATCCCATGCTTATCTGAAATGCAAATTTAACTGAGCTATAGTTAAAAAATATAACTGTATTTTTATTTGCTAAATTTCACCACCCTGGCCCTCACTAATGTTTTCTGACCACACAATGGGATTGCCAATACTCTGCAGTTTGCTCTTCCTTATTTTTTTTAATTTTTAAAAATATTTATTTGTTTTTGAGAGACAGAGAGAGACAGATCATGAGTAGGGGAGGGTCAGAAAGAGAGGGACACACAGAATTGGAGGCAGGCTCCAGCCTCTGGGCTGTCAGCACAGAGCCCGACGCAGGGCTCGAACCCACGAACCATGAGATCATGACCTGAGCCGAAGCCGGACGCTCAACAGACTGAGCCACCCAGGCGCCCTGTTCTTCCTTATTGATCATTGCATGAAGATTCCTTCCCGTTACATACATTAGGAGATGGAGTGAGGAGGAAGGGACCTGAGGGCGGGCTCCTTCCTTCAGGATCACCGAGCTACGCTGGGGTTGGAAAACGCCCCGCTGGCCAGGTCATTGTCTGTGAGGTCCGCGTTTTGAGCTTTCCAAAGTTTGTCTTTGTGGAGCCCAGGCCCTTGAGTTATTTTGCGGACAGCCAACACTGAGAAATGCTACAAATGGCACCCCCTTCAAGAGTTGTGGGGCATAGGGGGTCATCATAGGTCTTCAGAAAGCCTGTAGGAAAGACTGCGGTTGCCTTTCTGGAGCGGAGAAGCTGCCCTACTTATCCTTGACTTGTAACCCGTACAAACATGCGTTCACCTCGACTCCAAAAGTTTTTCTGTAGCCACGGACATTTCTCTCCCCATGCCTCCCAGATACATCGCTTCCTAGCTAGGGGCTGAGAGTTCTGGAATCCCAGGAATTCAAATAGTTCACCGTGGAAAGTCTCAATTCAGTTTTGTCTCGCAGCAGATGTTATATGAATACTTGATTATTGATAATATTCTCACTTTGCATCAATGTGTATGCCGTGTTGAAGGCGATGAGAAGGGAATGATATAATCACGACAAACTAATTTTACTAGTTACTCAGAGCATGACAGTCAGGGGTTCCGAAAGATGAGTGGAGAGAGGACCTGGGTGCCGAGCTCTGAGGCTTCAGGGTGCACGGAGGGCCATGCCCTGGGGTGGATGGGGGTGGGGGGAGCAGCCAGTGTCCTTTGCTGATCAATTCAGCAGCCATGGGCATGGCTAAGACCTTCCTGGCTCCAGCTCGCAGACTTGTCCCCGCACCGCTTCTTCCAATCCCGTCATTCACGGCTTCCTGCCCCCAGGTCTAGTTGTTGGCATAGTTGCCCCAAACTAGGCGGCCAGGGCCGCTACCCCTAGAGGTCTAGGAGGGGATGGAACCCCGGGCTAAGTTCAGAGGAGGTTGTCCAGGCACCACTGTGGCAACTCCCACCCTAGGCCACCCGTACCTGCTGCCACTGCGGGTGCGCTTAGCTCCTCTGCGGGCTGTTGCCCGACTATTCCCGAATTGTTATGTTGTTGTTTTACTGCTTCTAAAATTCCTAAATCCAAGATCCAATCCTCTGGAAACCCCTGGAAGAAAAAGAATTCTTCCAGAATTCCAGCCCTACGTGGCTAAACCTGGGGTGATGTGCCCGTGGTAGGCAGTGACATGATTCATGGCCTCTTAATAAATCTCTCCTCCCTGCATCTAGGACCTGGGGTCACCTCCTCGCACGTCGATCTGGGGCCAGGCCACGTGACTCGCACTGGCCTATGTGGCCCAGCACAGGTGACCCAGGCAGAGGCTTCATAAGCACAGATACATGGGCATCTATCCTTGTCTACCAGAGAGGTCATATGGAGCCAGGGAGCCCCACACATTCGGATGAGGCCTTCTCAGACCCTATAGCCTCATGAGGAACCCCACAGAGGACTGCCCGGCTGAGCCCAGAATGGTAAGCAGATAATGGCGGCCATTTTAATTTACTAAGATTTGATATTGGTTGTTACTCAGCAATAGATGATTTTACACTACCCTTGATCTGCAGAACTTTTTTCATTCACTGAAGTCACACCTTCTGGAGCACCTACTGTGTACCAGACTCAGTGACAGGGAGCAGGGATACAAAAATGAACATATAGAATAGCTTCCATCAAATAGCTCAAGGTTCCAGGTCAGAATACACGACATCCTGGTCAGGACACCAAGAAGAGGTTCATGGCCAAGGTGGGATCTCCTTCTTTCTTGAATTAAATTGAATCTTTAATAAGGATAATCCTATTGAGGGCCAGGTTCTTTGCCAGGCACAACGGTGAACACAAGAAGCAAGACTCACGGAGCCAGGGGCATGTAAGATAGACACTTCTGGTCTCGTGCTTGTCCTTGTCCTAGGAGGAGACGCCTGCCCGTCTTGCCCCAGTCCGTATGTGGTCTACATGGGGGGGCAGGTAGCAGAAGGAATGACATTATCTCCGTCATAAATACTTTTAGGCAAGGCAACCATTTAATGTTCTTTGCATCCAAGTAATTTTAAGCAAAACGGTAATTTCAGTGAAGACGTTGTTAATTGAGATGTTGGCAAGAATGGCGTCTCCACACCTTTCTGTGAGATGGATGGTGTTGTTCCTTAGCAGCGAGTGTATCCGTGACGTGATTTTTCCTTCCCTTCTCTCAGCCGCCTATTGATGAGTGGCCTGAGAAGGCAGAGAGAGGCAGGAGTTAGACTTGGCTTCACCTCTCCCAACAGCAGCTGGGGACAGCAGCACGGCTCCTTGGAGGACATCTGTCTAGCTCTTCTGGAGAGCGGTGCCCCAGGTTGGGTTCTCTGGGAAGCACACTCTGAGATGGAGTGAGATGGAGGCTCGGTAGGGAGCTTTCTCAGGAGCAGCACTAGGGGAAAAGGAGAGAGAAGCAGGACTGGGCCGGAGAAGGTGGGCCTCACCCACCCCCACGGGGGGCTCAGAGCTGGCCTGGCTTTTCAGATTTGTCTTACACTGAGGGGCCAAGGCCTTTATACTCCTGAGTCAACTGCTCATTGGCTTCCCAGGAAGTGGGGTTCTCTGGGGGGCACCATAGCTGTTTTCAGCCAAGGTAAATCCTAAAGAGGGATGACAGCCGAGGGCCATCTGTCGGCAACATTTCCAGCAGCCGACAGTCTAGTTCTTTCCTTCTAAACGGGATCTGGGTGGTACAGCCAACATCTACCATGGAGGGTGAGCAGAGTCCGTCCTCAAAATAACAGGACATTTGTTGACGCTCAACTCTGCCTATCGTTCTTTTTGGGCCCCTGTTCTTCCTTGTATGGTAGGTAACTGGCTCTGTCTCCTACAGTGTTCCCCACTTGACCGTTTCAGAACAAACACGATTGTGATGATAACGGAGGTGAAGAGGAGGAGGAGGAGGAGATCTGAGATAGGAGAAGAGCCATTCGTTTAAAAAGACTTGCACTCTTAATATACACATAAGCAATGCTCAGTTATATTTGCTGACCAAGAGGGGCACCTGGGTGGCTCAGTGGTCATGTGACCGACTTCAGCTCAGGTCATGATCTCATGGTTTGTGAGTTCAAGCCCTGCACTGGGTTCTGTGCTGACAGCTCAGAGCCTGGGGCCTGCTTCAGATTCTATGTCTCCCTCTCTCTCTCTCTGACCCTCCCCTGATTGCGCTGTCTCTCTCTGTCTCTCAAAAAAAAAACAAACAAAAAATAAATAAATAAACTCCATTATCCTCTCTGAAGCTTCTGGCTGGAGTTCCTCTGTTAAAACAAACGAAAACAGAAGACCTTCCTTCAGGAGTTATCAAGCAGGAGTCCATTTCAATGCCATGATCAAGTGTGTGATACTGTTGGATTCATGCTTACCAGGGGACTCCTAAAGAAAAGAATGGTTTGAACATCCCTCGCAGCAGAATTTGGGGGAGAGCTTGGCCCCTGGCCTATAGGCTCCATGCCACTCTCTCCTTCCATGTTCTTTCTAAGGTCAGGCTCTCTGCAGGTGCCTTTAGTCCCGTTTCAAAGCCACACCAGCTGGGACCTTGCTGTAGCAGTCCTGTTCTTTTACTTTTGTCTTTATACTCTGTCTTGATAGTATCTATGCTCTGCTTGAAATATATATGGTAGTTTCTCTAATTTGGGGGAAAAAATCCTTCTCTTACGCTGTAATGCCTAACCTGTGAGTTCCTACTGAGCCGGGCATAGCCATCTTTCCAGCTGGCTTTCCGTTCATCTCTTACACACCTCACACCTTGACCAAACCGAATCCTACCATTTCCCAAATATGGGCTGTCCATTCTTACCGTCACTTCTTTCCTCACACTGTTTCTTCTGCCAGAGTTTGTCAAAACTTCCTATCCCCAGTGACTGGTTCAGATGCCCCGTCTTCATGAACCTGTTCCTAATTAAAAAGAGACCAAGTCCCCAGTTGCCCAAAGAAATGTGCTCCTGTGTGGGATATCATCTATTTGAAAAGGATGCAGAGGGATAATAACAGATGCACACAGAATTTAGAAATGGCAAATAAAGAATGAGGAACAAGAAGAACGCGAGCACATTATTCGGGTTAACAGAGTTGCTGCGACTAAGTCGTGGATCCGAGCTTCCCAAGAGCTTGCGAAAATGACAGACATGCTTAAACAATGTGATTTTCAATATCGGAAGAAATCCCTTCAGCTCCATAGAGGTACTGGAAAATTTTCTGGGCCCCCATTTCTGAAATCAACTTTTCAGGCGGGGTTATATGGGTGATGTAGCGAATATCATCTTATAGCAAGTGCAGAAATAAATTTCCCGTGGCCATTTCTTGTAGCAACATTAGATACTCTTATGACGAGCTGATCAGATTTCGTTCAAGTATCGAGGCTTCTGGGGTTCTAACCTGATCGAAGGGAACTCGGAATACTTACGGGAATAAATGGAACGCACAGGGTAGGTAGGCAATCGTCTGTGTTGACTGCCTTTCCCATCCAGTGCGGAGAGCTGGGTAAACATACTTTCAACTGAACCTACTGGCGAGAATGTACAATGCTTGATCCTATGTTTTGCTGTACGAGGGTGGATGCATCTAATTTGGAAACCAAGTAAGCAGATGGTGGGGTGGTAACCTTGGGTGGGAATTGAGAAGTTAATCCGTGTTCTCACTCAGTTGGAAGGTCATTGTGTCCGTGGTTAACTGCCCAGAAAGCTAGGGGTTCCCTAAAAAGGCTGTCTTTGATAGGCTCCTGGAATTGAACACCGGGATCTCTAGAAAACATTTTAGGGCCTTGACATTTTTCAGAATGGTTTTTAAAAATTACCCTACACAGTACTATGACCTCAGTCGCTTTCTTCTGGAACAACTGTTTCTCTACGGTACGGCTCCTGTCTGTCTCCGTGGGCTTAGCCCTTTGTAGCTTGACAAGGACACTTTTTCCAGGAAATTATTTCATGCCATCCAGATACTCACCATGGGATTCTGCAGAGTGTCTGATGAACATACTTGCTGTTGCTTTAATTCATTTAAGAAGCTTTTCATTCTGAAAGATTTCAAGCATACATAAAAGTAGAGATACTGTAACTAATTTCCAGTTTCAACAATTATCTACATTTTAATCTGCTTTTTTAAATAATAGTTTATTTTCAAATTGGTTTCCATAATCTGCTTGTTTTTAATTATAACAGTAAAACATGTGATAGAAGGAAAAAGATCAAAGACTACAAAAAGATTAAAGTTCTTTTTATCTTCTACCCCAAGAAAACCTCTCCTAACAGTTTCTACAGTATTCTTTCAGAAATGTTCAGTACATATATGGATGCATGTTAGTTCTTTTTAAAGTGTGAACATACTGTTTTTCTTATAGGTATTTTTTTTCTCCTCTTATAATACTGGTTTTCACCTTGCTGCTTTTTGTAACTTAATAATATACCTTGAAGAGATGCCATTCTTCTGGGTATAAATCCACTTCATTCTTTTATTAATAACAATAATCTCTCTCTTTCTTTCTTTTAATAATAATCACTCGTATGTACTCCTGACTGTATACCTACAGTTGTTCATCTTTCTTCACATATATCAACTCTCTTATTCCTCAAAACATCTCTGTATATGATTATTCCATTTTACAGATGGGGAAACTGAGGGATAGAGAGGTACGCAGCTGGTGAGTGTCAGAATCTTGTGTTCTTAACTACCTCACTGGCCTGCTTCTATGTAACACAATGTTGTACGTGGCACATGCTATTCTACTGCATGGACCTACCGTGCTTTATTTCTGTGGCTGGATGTTTAGACTGTTTCCAATTTTGCCCGCTTTATAAGCAATGCTGCTGTGACTTTCGATTAAACATGGAGATTTGAGCACTTGCGTTGATTGCTTCTCCCTCCTGAAACCCCACGAATGCGGCAGTAAACGTGTATGTGTCCATAAACACACACACACGGGGGGAAAAACATAAGGACAAAGATAATAGGGAAAGAAGATAAAAGTACCAACGCTTTGGAGCTGAAAATTAGATGACCAGTACCTAGGAGCAGATCAGAGAAAGGTGAGACCTTCGTGGTATTGGGCGAAACCAAGAGGCAGGTCTGTTGGTGTTTCAGAATCTCAGAAAGGTTAGGCACCTGGAGCTTCTGAAAGAAGGAAGGTGGCGGAAAACAAGAAAGCAGGTTAAAAATGCAGGAGATGATAACACTTTTAAACAATTATAAAGCAGAATAGTCTCATGACCTTAGAATCGGGAAGGATCTCATAAAGAAGACAAAACAGGCACTAACCAAAAGGAAAAGACCAGTGAACTCAATGACTTCTCTTCATCAAAAGACACCATAAAGAGAGTATAAATCAAAACCAGAGTGGGAGACACTGTTTGAAATACATGTAACTAACATAGTATTCCAGACACACGAAGGACGTCTAGCAGTTAAGAAAGTCAGAAAAAGAGCAAATTTTAAAAATAAGCAAAACACTCCAACAGACTCTTCACCGAAGAGAAAAATCCAAATAGTTGAGAAACATGTGCAAATCTACCCAATGTCATTTTTCACCAAGAACAGGCAAAGTCAAGCCGTAATGATATATTCTTACATACCTGGCAGATTGGTAAAATTTGAGCAGTTCTCACAATATCAATTGTCCACGAAAACGCAAAGGCACAGACACCTCTTACACTGCTGGTGGGAGTGAACCAGGGGCGGGGACCTTGGAGAACAGTTCAGCATTATAGGACCGAGTGCAAGGGATGCGTCTCCTATGACCTAGATAGCTCCCTACCAGGTCTACGCTGTGATTCTGACTCCAGTTCTGACGTGGGGTTTTTTACCCCCACGCCAAGCAAATCTCCCACACCAGATCCCACAGGCTAAAGGCTCAGTCCTACAAGTCTGTCCTGCTTCTTTCCGACACCAACCACAAGTCCAAGGTATTATCTGTTCTTCTGACCAATGGGCTATAAATCAGAGATTTCCATGACCCCCTCCTTGGAGTCCTTAATTTGCTAGAACAGCCCAGAGAACTCAGGGAAACATTTCACTCACTAGATTGCCAGTTTATTACAAAACAATATAACTCAGGAAGAGCCAGGAGGAAGGAAGGAATTAGCAGGGGGAGGTGTGGGGAAGAGGTGCGGAACTTCTGGGCCCGCCCCAGGGGCACCCCGACGTGCTCACCACCCCAGAAGCTCTCAGAACCCTCTCCTTATGGGTTTTTATGTTGGTCTCATTACACAGGCATGACTGATGAAATCATTGGTCGTTGGTGATTGAATCAACCTTCAGTCCCTCTCCCCTCCCCAGAAGGGGGAAGGTGGGGGGTGGGACTTAAAGTGCCAATCCTCTTAACATTTGGTTGATTCCCCTGGGAACCCCCCCCCCCATCTTTAGGCGACCGAGGGACTTCCCAAGTCACCTTATTAACATACCAAAAGACATCTTTATGGCTCTTACCACTTAGGAAAGCCCAAGGGTTTCCTGAGCTCTCTGCCGGTCACAGGATGAAGACTAAACGTGTATTTCTTATTATAAATCATAGTGTCACCACACCCCACAGAAACCTGTGCAGACAGGCACTAGGACCCCGGACCGAACAGCCTCAGAGCGTCATGTCATGAAATAGCCTCACAGTAGAACCGAGCCGAGTGTCCATGAACAACAGAACAGATAAATAACTTCCGGCATCTGCAGCACGTCTGGATTCAGCAAACACTGAAAACAAATACAGACTTCATACGACAATACAGAGGAACCACAAAAAAGTTGGAAAGCAAGACGCGAAAAATACAATATGTTCTTTGTATAATCTTTAAAAACATCTAAGAGCTGAAAAGTGTGAATTCTAATATTTTATGTGTTTAGTAAGGCATGACACAAAATCCCAAAGTTCATGGAGGAAATACACGAAGCCCAAGCTGCCAGCCACGTCCTGGGACCTTTCCCCTGGTCTCCCTGCACCCAGCCCTGCTTCAAGGCCCGCCCCTGCTCCCCTGGCTGCCCCCCGCTGGGCCTGCCCCTCAGAGCCCTTTGCTGCCTCCCCTCCCCAAACCCGCTGCCCACTGCAGTGTGTGCCCAGGAGCCCCAACTGCAGGCCTTGGCCATGTGGCTCTGTGGGCAAGACGGTGGGCCCCTGGGCTCAGACTTGGGCTCACATCACTTAAAGGCTTTGTGACCTTGAGCAAGTTACTTAGCCCCTTAGTGCTTCCCTCCCTCACCCCCAAAACCAGCATACTCATAGAACCCAGTTCACATTCGTCATTATGAGAAATAAATGAGGTAAACCAACGTACCTAAGAAATATTCAATATTCTCATTACCTGGAGAAGGTACAGATAACATCAGTGATGCGAATCCCCGAGTTGGAGATTTCTCACAAGGCAGGTTTCTCCACGATGTCCGCACCTGGTCCATCATGGCCACCCTACCCCCGCCGGTTCTCTCCCAAGGCCATACTTCTCCTTTTCTGAACTTCCTTTGCCCTACCCTTCGACTCTGACTCCATTCTGTCATTTCTCAAGCTGCCCCCTTGGCCTCTGCTCCGCCCCAGGCTGGCCTCCTGCCTCTGCACTGCCAGGCTGTCCCTCTCCGGTGGTGACAAATGGCAGGGACACAAATCTGCGGTCCCCCAGCTCTGCCATGCAGGAGGGACTTGGTTTTCCCATGGAAATGAATGATGACCATGCCCTTCGAATGGAGAAGCCACCACAGTCACCTCAGGTTTGAAATAGCAAAATGTCCCTTGTCCCTTATGAATAAATGCAGCCGGTTTGTCCTGGTTGGTCCCCCTGGGCCATCTTCCCAGGGGAACAGAGGCGGGGGGGGGGTGCCCTGCTCCCCCGGCTCTGCATCTACACCCTCATCCCGACCGGCCGCCGGGTACCGGAGTCCAGAGTCGGTCAGGTTGGAGAACCAGGTATCCCCGAAACCCGCAGGCCCCAGCCCAAAGGCACGCTGTGGTCTTTTCCCAGGAGGGACATTCAAACTGGGGGAGGGGCAAAGAGTCCTTGTTACAGGCGCCGGGGAGCTCTGATCTGGGGCTCTTGACAGCCACGGGGGGAGGGGTTGTCTGCAAGGTGTTGTGGGGGGTCCCCCCTCCCATAAGGTAGAAAGGAAAGACACCTAGAACCCTGGAGATCAGAAAATTCATTTTGTAAAAAGCAGGACTCTTAGAGCATCACGGTGTGATGGGGAAAAATATTCACTTTAGACGCCAGTTATGCTGCCTGGGTGCATCCGACTTCAGCTCAGGTCGTGATCTCACAGTTCGTTGGGCTCTGTGCTGACAGCTCAGAGCCTGGAGCCTGCTTTGGATTCTGTGTCTCCCTTTCTTTCTCTCTACCCTGCGCCCCTTGTGTGCTCTCTTTCTCTCTCAAAAAACAAATAAATATTTTTAAAAATTAAAAATAAAAACAGAAGCCAATTACACCTCATCTCTAAACAGGTGTGGTGTAGGATCCACAACATCCAGGAGCAAAATATGTCTTGTTACCATAGTTTTTATCCAAATCAAATTAAACATAGTCTGTGTCTCCACTTGACAAAAATACCAAGAAATGCACCATCAGCAGGTTGTGGGGTGCCCCTCTGCTCCCTATGAGTCTGTCCAGAAAACGGGGGGGAAAGCCTTTGGAATTTAGACCATCCTGAATGACCCTGTGGTCCTGCACAGGCTAAGCGGGCCAGCTCCCGGGGCCTGTGGGAAGGTGGACGGCCATGTTCCTCCGGAGCGAAACTTGGACACAGAGACCTGGGAAGAATCTGTTCCTTTTCCTTTTTCAGGTTCTAGACGCTGTCCACATTCCTTGGTTCGTGGTCTTTCCTCCATCTCCAGAGCCAGCTGTCATCAGCCCTGCCTCTGCTTTTGTTGCCTCCTCTCCCCTATCTCTGAATCTCCTGCATCTCTCTCCCACTTCTAAGGACCTTTGTGATTACACTGAGCCCACCCAGGTAATCCAGGATGATCTCCCATCTCCAGATCCTTAATTACATCTGCAGAGTCATTTCTGCCGCAGAGAAGTAACATATTCACAGGTTGCAGGAGTTAGGGCCCGGGCACCTTCGGGGGCCATTATTCTGCCTACCATAGCAAGCAGATTTTACTAAGATATTTTAGAACCTAGCTACAAAACACCTGTTCATGGAATCTTCCCGAGGGAGCCCGGTGTCGTCCATAGGTGCCTGGCATACACTAGTGATTATTTACTTCTTTCTCTCAGCTGTCTGTGTCCATTTGTTCACTCATGAGTCCTTCCTTCCCAATGGACAGTCAGTCCTTACAAGCAGCTGCTGGAGATGATCCCATTGTGAAATTTCTAATGCTCTTCACAAAGGGCCTCCAAGGACCTACGGACGAACAAGTCCTTGATTAGCCTCTAGCTTCCCTCCCCCAGGGTCTGAGGGCCACTGATCAGTCCATTACCAGAAAGAAAACATTCTTATTTCTGGCCAATCAGAAACACACATGCTTCCAGACATGGCCTTACTTGGCCCTCAGCGTCCCCGCTCCCCATTCAGGGCTTTCCTCCATGTGCTCCTGAGAGGGTCCCTGCTTTCTCGGCTCCCTCTCCCTTTCTCCTTGCTTCCCCACCCCTTCCCCAGGGTCCTGGCTCCATTCTTCAGGATCATGAGGAACGTTCATCCTACGCCATCTAGGAAGGCAGAGCTAGATCCCTGCTTCTGCCCTCCTCGGCACAAGTCACAAAACTTTCAGGTTCCTCAGAGCAGGGCCTGGACAAGACAAGCCCTTCTCACCAGGATTGACCACAAGTGTGTGTTATCAATTTCAATATGTCTGCCTGGTTCATCTGTCTTTCCAAGACCGTCTCCCCACAGGGGTAGGGCGAAAGGGGGGGGAGGGTTTTCATTCTCTGCGAACAAATAAGCAATGGAATAAATAATTGAATGAATGCATGAATGGATTGATCCCATGTCTTTAACCCCTCTTATCTTCTTTTTTTTTTTTAACATTTCTTCATTTTTAATAGAGAGAGACAGAGTGTGAGCCAGGGAGGGGCAGAGAGAGAGGAGACACAGAATCGGAAGCAGGCTCCAGGCTCTGAGCTGTCAGCACAGAGCCTGACACGGAGCTCTAATTCACAAACCACAAGATCATGACCTGAGCTGAAGTCTAACACTTAACCCACTGAACCACCCAGCTCCCCTCCCCTGTCTTATTCCACATAAAATACTGGAAACTTTGGCCTGAAGAATTTGCCTTTACTGCAGAGATCAGCCAGCACCCACATCTGCTTGCTTTGTCTCTCCTGCGTCTGGTACATACCGACTTTCTGCCGTGACTTTGGCCTCTCAAATATAGTGAGGGGCACGCTTGACTATGAGAGCAGTCCGTCTTCCCTTTTGGCACGCTGGAAAATATGAAGTTCCCAAAATGCCTGGTTGAGAGGTTACTTCATAATTTATGCTCTAGTCACCACAGTATATTTTCTCAGCGGTGTCACGGGCCCCAAACTGCACCTGCCAAAGTCCGTTCTTCACCACACCAGTCACGTTTCTGAATATTTTTTAAATGCACACAGCATGCTCGCACCTTCCTGCAAAACTGATGTGTAATAACTGTCAGTTAGCCAGGCTAGCGCATACCCTGATGCCAAAGCTGTGCCAGGAATATTCTTCTGTGATCTTTCAGGATGATTCTAGGTGTCTGAGCAAAACAGAGCTCCCTCTTGGAGGAAAAATCTCCCAGAAACAGCCTCCGTGAGGCTCCTCTGGGAATTGCCCGGGCAGTAACAGTGCCTCTATTTGACTAATCAAAACAGTCAAAAGTTCTGTCCTCAGAGGGGCGCTTGAGGGGCTCAGTCAGTTAAGCGTCCAACTCTTGATGTTGGCTCAGGTCATGATCTCATGGTCATGGGCTCAAGCCCCACATTGGGCTGAGTGTGGAGCCTGCTTGGGCTTCTCTCTCTCTCTCTCTTTCTCTCTCTGCCCCTCGCCCTCCATCTCTCTCTCTCTCTCAAAATAACTAAAACATTAAAAAAATTCCCTGAGACTTTTAGGGGAGCAGAGTCCACTCTCCTGAAAAATCACTTGGAGAAGGTGATTTCTTGTCTGTGATGTTTTATTAGGGGTCCGTGGACATAGGTGGAAACAGGAAAAAAAACCTTCCCGTGAGCAACTTCTGCAGGGACTGTGGGCTTTCCGCTCTGGACTGAAACCGTAAGTGGGTGCAGCTCCATAAAGTACCAATTTATCCGAATATCAAGCTATGAGGACTTTGAAATCAATTATACTGGCTGTGGCGATGACGGTGTGTCAGGTCAGCTCTGGGATAATGACGGCTTGAGATGCTTGCTGTCACGACCCCTTGATCATGAATGATACCCTCGTTAATAATCCAACTCAGATCCAGGGCTCCTAATGGCCAGCCCACTGAGATCAGCCCGGTCAGCGCCCAGGCCTCTGGCTAATGCCTCTCTCTTACACTTCTCTTTAGTTTTCCTACATTTGTCTCCAAACTCTGACAGGTTTTCATTCATCACAACGACTTAGAAAAGAAAATGTGATGCATAAAACATAAAATTGGCAGAAACGTCAGAGAAATCACCACTTAAGAAACGAAGCATGATGTTCCATCTTGTGTTGACAAACGTTAATAGTAGGCTCAGACGTCTCACAAAGGCCAAGAAGCAGAGATGGTGGGTAGGACAGTCACAGGATTTCAGTTCTAAAGGACCAAGAAGGAGGTGACCTCAGCCAAGGGACCTGGGAAAAATCAGAAGTGCTTTCCAAAGTGGAGGCCCGAACTTCTAGGTCAGAACTGTCCTGTAAAACTTTCTGAAATGATGGAAATGTTCTGAATCTGTGCTGTCCAATATGGTAACCACTAGCCACATATGGCGACTGAGCCCTTGAAATGTGGCTAGTGCCACTGAGTAAACGATTTTTCAATTTTCTTTATTGTAAATAATTTAAATATTTATTTTTTAAAGAAATGTTTATTCATTAAAATTTTTCTATGTTTATTTATTATTGAGATGGAGAGAAACAGAGCATGAGTGGGAGAGGGGCGGAGAGAGAGGGAGACACAGAATCCGAAGCAGGCTCCAGGCTCCGAGCTGTCAGCACAGAGCCCGATGTGGGGCTCGAACCCGCAAACTGTGAGATCATGACCTGAGCTGGAATTGGACCCTTAGTCGAGTGAGCCACCCAGGCACCCCTGTTTATTCATTTTTGAGAGAAAGGGTGAGCAACCAAGGGACGGAAAGAGAAGGGGACAGCACCCAGTTGACAGCAACGAGCCGGATCTGAGGATCGAACTCACAAACTATGAGATCATGACCTGAGCTGAAGTTGAACGGTCAATGAACTGAGCCACTCTGGCGCCCCCAATAATCTCAATGTCTAAGTTGAAGGATAATGAACATACGGGGGTCTATTAGTTTCAGGTGTACAACGTAACGATTCAACAATTCTATTCATTACTCAGTGTAGTCACCATCTGTCACCAAATAATTTAAATTTAAGGAGCCACAGCCCAGATTTCATTCATAACGTCCTCATAGGGGAGAGGTGTGCGCATTCAGTCTGAGAGAGTGGGAGTTACATCACACCTTGAGGAAGGCTCACCATTTCTATGTGGCTAAAGCCGGCTTACACGGAGCCTAACGGCATGTGTGCCGGAGGCTCTCACCTGTACCAGGGACACCTTGTTTCCCCCTTTTGGCTAAATCTGTTGTAAAAAAAAAAATACAAGTTTTTGAGAGGAAACTTAGTGGAATTACTGGGTTTAATTTTTTGGAGACACGAGCTCACTCAAGGAAGGAACACCTCTTTGGATTCCCAGGATCAATTGCAGTAGTAGAAAGGTAGCAAGTTAGCAACTTCTTGCTCCAAAAAAAATGGCACGCCCCCACTTTTCCTGCGTGTTGGAATTGGGAGGGAGCTTTGCACCAGCGGCCTGTGCTGGTGCTCCGGAGAACGTCCAGGCTACGGTGCTTGTGATGTGATGATTTCCAATCCACAGGTCATCAGCCTCTCTCCGGCCACGAGAGCCTTTGCCAAGATCCGCATACGTGAGCTCCCTGGATTGCCCAGGATTGGCTTATATCATCGGGATCCTATAAAACGGGGAGATGGGGTTAGTTTGTCGCCACCTCTGGTGAGGGCTCATGCCCAGGGCTAACACAGCAATGGCCGACGGCGGTCTTTAGCCGGGAATTAATACTCAACTGTCTGTAAGTCTCACGTTCCACTTTCCTCCTTTCTCTTACATCATGACATCGGATTTGTCACAGGGAGTTGTCACTTCTCTCTCGTGGCTCTGCCTCTTCAGACCACCCCTGCAAAGGCCCCCAGGTCCCTGGAACTAGTTCTTCTGAGCTCAGAGCCCTGCTGGCTCTTGCTCAGGACTGCGAAGCTGTCGGCTCCTTCCTCTCTGGGTTTCGCATCTCCAGGCTTATTTTTATTTTCCACTTCCCAGTAGAAAGATCATTTTCTGTGATAGGGAAACAAAAACGTTATTGACTAGTTCTGAGTAGCGCAGTCTTCTGTCCGGCAGGCACTCACACGACACTCCCCCTCAGGCCCTGCTCGAGCGTCTTCCTGGTTCCGTGGCTCAGATAGGCCAACAAAGCGCTCTGAGTTGACCTCACATTTTTTCACAAGCCCCGATCGCTGTAGTCTTTGAAACTTCCTGACATGGTTCTGAAGAGGTCCAGGTTCCTCTGGGATGGGTGGCCGTAGGGAAGTCACCCAAGGACCATTTGCCTGTGGGCACTGTCTTGGAACAATTTCTGGGTGGTGGGGACAACCCTTGTGTCTCTTTTCAGCGGGTCCCCGGGTTGATGGGCTGCTCTTCTTCGCTGCCCCGTCTGCCCTTTGCCAGGCCCCCTTCTCCTCACTCAGGCACTGCAGGGAGCTCCCCCCACCGGACATCTTTCTTGCTCCCCTCCAACTCTAAATTAGGTGAGAAATATTTGTGAAATTGTCCAAGGCAATTTAGTGCAGGCAAGGGCAAGAAAAGTCAGGGGAGAAGATTAAAACTCACAGAAAAATGATAAGAGCATGTTACCTTCTGTGATCGTCATCCCTGAAGCCTACTGTGACGTGACTAGTCTTGCTCTTTCTCAGTCCCTCGTGGATCAGAAGTCAGCTCTCCCTCCCCAGCCCCTCCATCCCTTGTGCACGTCCGGGACACTCATGGGTTTTCCTCCCTTCCCTTTTCTTCTCTCTACCTTCCTGCCTTAAATGAAAGATGCGAAGATTAGACCACTTGATCTACAAATCAGAAGTCCTCTCTAAATCTAATAACTTTTTCAAAAATTTTTTTAAATGTTTTATTTATTTTTGATACAGAGAGAGACAGAGCATGAAAGGGGGAGGGGCAGAGAGAGAAGGAGACACAGAACCGGAAGCAGACTTCAGGCTCTGAGCTAGCTGTCAGCACAGAGCCCGACGCGAGGCTCGAACCCTTGAACGCGAGATCTGACCTGAACCCAAGTCGGAGGCTTAACCGACTGAGCCACCCAGGCGCCCCTAAATCTAATAACTTTTAATCTAAGAACTTTTCTTGTCACTTAGGGTAGTTACCTTAATCCACCTTCCTCCTCCTGTCTCTGCATGGGACGCATCTGAGAGATTGGCAGGCAGCCGTACTGATTTTTATAGATGCCTCCCCTTGTCAGGGTCATGTGGAATTCTCTTAAGACTTAATATAACATTGTGTGTATATAAAATATATGGTCAACCCTTATTCCCAGCAGTTATGGTCCATAAGGTCACCACGAACACTGAATCGGTGAATTAGGAACCACTGCCCGGAGGGAAAACACGGGGTCAGTTTCCGTTGAGTTTTGATCACATTATCTTTCATCAACTGGTCAGTACGTAAGTTTGCTTTATGTGTGTTTCTTTTTTTCCTTAAGTTTTGTATTTTGAGAGAGAGAAAGAGAGAATGAGCAGGGGGAGGGCAGGGAGAGAATCCCAACCAGGCTCCACTCTGCTCTCCATCACTCCCTGATGCGGGGCTCGATCCCATGAACTGTAAGATCATGACCTGAGCCGAAACTAAGAGCGGATGCTTAACTGACTGAGACACCCAGATGCCCCTATGCATGTTTCTTTTTAAAGACACCTTATTTAATATATATTGTTAATTAATTACAGTGAAGTCCCAACAGTAGCCTTATATAACTCAGGCCTGCAGGAGGCATTTCCATGATCCCTGTGAGGCACACCCCAGCCTTCTTGTGCTTAGGAACACCGGGTAGAGCCTGAGCACTGTACTTGGGGGCCTTTTAAGTGGCGAAATCAACAAAAAACACAAAAGAAGTGCAAGAAACATGACACTAAGTCGATGGTGAAAAGGACACACGTTTGCAGGGTGGTGGCTGAAACCAGGAGATGGAGCATTGCCTCGTCCACCCTCAGCTGGGAATGTGTCCCGTCAAGTAGTTCAAAGTTGCGGCCACTCTGCACATGTCAACAATTGACCACAAAAGCACAAGCATTGATTTTGAGGGTTATAAATAAATTATAGTGAATCAAGGAGTTCACAGATATGGAATCTATGAGCGATGAAGATCAGCTGTACACACACAAGCACACACCTACATTTATATACACTCACACACACACACACACACACACCCCCCTCCCAGGCAGATCTCATCTGTCTGTGTTGTAACTACCGTGGCGAGGGTGTGATGCGAGCCGAAGCTCACGGTATCTGGCTCACCGGCCTGCACACTGTACCTTACGCAGCGCCTGGCACATCGTCCAGTAAGGTCAAGTCCACATTCACAGAGACACTACACTCCATCCACCGTCTCATTCAAGGCCATTTTAAGTTGCTCATCACATCTTCACCTACTTTGGATACATAACTTTTATTATGATTGGCCCATTGATGTAGCTCTTTATGGATCAAAAGCACACATTCGTGTAGTTTCCAAGCCGAGAGGGTCTATTGTATAGAAGTAGATTGTTGATTCGACCACCATCCAGAATCACCGTGGGATTTTTTTTCACTTTAAATACAGTGATGAACAGGGTAGTCCGTGGGCCCAGTTCTGTGTGTTTTGACTCACCAGTAATGTGTTCTGGCTCTATAGGCGTTTGGACTTGGGGGGCCCAAAGAGGGGAGATGAGTTCAAAAGTGTGTTTGTTAAAAAGCCCAAGATCTTTTGGAGGCAAAGAAATAGGCGTATTTCCACCTAGTGGTCAAAAGCAACATGTGGGAACAGTGAAATGGATCTGGACCATTAGGTATTTGTCTCTATTCCTAAACCTGGGCTGCTCTTCTTGTGAGCTGAAGGTTGGGGTGAGAAAAAGGAACTGGATGGGCCAAGAGAAATCCGCCAGGATGCTGTGGAAGATGCTGTGTGAAGGTAGTCCAATATAGGCTTTCGTGAGCGCGGATCCGAATCCCAGCTTCACCACCACACGGCCAAGTGGTTTGGGACAAGACGCTCCACTATCCTGTCTCAGCTGCCTCTGTAAAGTGGAAACGATACAGCATAAGCCTATTTTAAGAATTAAATAAAATGATGCATAGAAATCATGGGGCGCCTGGGTGGCTCAGTCGGTTGAGCATCTGGCTTCAGCTCAGATCATAATTTCGTGGTTCGTGGGTTCAAGTCCCACATCAGGCTCTGGGCTGACAGCTAGCTCAGAGCCTAGAGCCTGTCTTCAGATTCTGTGTCTCCCTCTCTCTGACCCTCCCCTGCTCACGCTGTCTCTCTCTCACTCTCAAAAATAAATAAAAGATTAAAGAAAAGAAAAGAAGAGAAGAGAAGAGAAAAGAAAAGAAATCAACTAGCACCACGTCTGGCACATAGAAGCAGTCAGTATGTGCCAGGCATTGTTATTATGTCTGTTCGAAAGGAGAGATGAAGTATTTTCTATAAGGACAGTACTTAAATGGTGCAAACACACATGCATTATTAGTAACAAGCCAAATGTACAAATACATTTGTAAAAAATGTAACAGATAAGCATGTTTTAGGCTTTGGTGCAATGGGATCTACTGAATTATTTATTTTCTAATTTTTCTTACTGTTTTTATTTATTTTAGAGAGAGAGAGAGAGACAGCATGAGCAGGGGAGGGTCAGAGAGAGAGGGAGACACAGAATCTGAAGACAGGCTCCAGGCTCTGAGCTAGCTGCCAGCACAGAGCCCGACTCGGGGCTCGAACCCACGAACCGTGAGATCATGACCTGAGCTGAAGCCAGATGCTTAACCGACTGAGCCACCCAGGCGCCCCTGAATTATTTTTTTAAATGTTTTATTTATTTTTGATACAGAGAGAGATAGAGCATGAGAGGGGGAGGGGCAGAGAGAGAAGGAGACATAGAACCAGAAGCAGGCTCCAGGCTCTGAGCTAGCTGTCAGCACAGAGCCTGATGTGGGGCTCAAACCCACGAGCGTGAGATCTGACCTGAGCCAAAGTCGGAGGCTTAACCGACTGAGCTACCCAGGCGCCCTGAATTATTTATTAAATAGATAATGTAGGGGGCAACTAGGTGGTTCAGTCGTTTAGCATCCGACTTCGACTCAGGTCATGAACTCATGATCTCACAGTTGGTGAGTTCGAGCCCTGCGTTGGGCTCTGTGCTGACAGCTCAGAGCCTGGAGCCTGTGTGGGATTCTGTGTCTCTCCCTCTCTCTGTTCCTCCCCTGCTCACACTCTGTGTCTCCCTCAAAAATAAACATTAAAAAAATTTTAAAAATAAATAATGTAGATAAGAGGGAATCCTAGATAAAACAATTGAAAGTTTCTTCATATTTCTGGTTGACGCTATTTCAGTGGAAATGCAGGTAATGTTAAATGGGTCGTATTTCTTTCCTTCCACCCATCAAAAATAAAGGGCAGTAAGTTAATGTCAAATGTGAATAGAAGACGTTCCCCCATAAATAATGGGCTCTTATTGCCTTTTGAAGGAAACAGCACGTGTTTACAGTATCTTTCTGGGGCGCCTGGGTGGCTCAGTCAGTTAAGCGTCCAACTTTGGCTCAAGTCATGATCTCACGGTCGGTGAGTTCAAGCCCCACATCGGGCTCTCTGCCATCAGTGTTGATCCTGCTTCAGATCCTCTGTCTCCCTTTCTCTCTGCCCCTCCCCTGCACCTACACTCTCTCTCTCTCCCTTTCTCAAAAATGAATAAACATTTAAAAAATTATAAAACATATTTCTAATCTTATCAAATTAACAGTGTGTGATGTCAGGGTCTGGTCTGGGGTCCCACTCGTGGCCTCCTGTAACAGAGGCCTGGATGCGTGTGAGCGTGAACCCGCTCTGAGGAGTCCCGGTCTCTGTGCCTCCTTCCCACCCTTGAAACTAGTGTCGGCCTTGCGGTTTCCGCCTGCTGGTGTCCCTTCCTATGTCTCATGACTTGAATGTGTCCCCAGAAAGATACGCCAAAGTCCTAACCGCCAGTGCCTGTGAACGTGACCTTCTCAGGAAATAGCATCTTTGCAAGATAGAATCCAGATAGGCGTTAACCCTGAAGGAGACTGAGCCCCTAGTCCAACATGACTGGGGGCGCCTGGGGGGCTCAGTCGGTTGAGCGTCCAGCTTCGGCTCAGGTCATGATCTCATGGTTTGTCGGTTCGAGCCCCGAGTCGGGCTCTGTGCTGACAGCTAGCTCAGAGCCTGGAGCCTGCTTCAGATTCTGTGTTTCCCTCTCTCTCTGACCCTCCTGCACTCACGCTCACGCTCGCTCTCTCTCTCTCTCTCTCTCTCTCTCTCTCTGTCTCTCAAAAATAAATAAAACATTAGAAAACATTAAAAAAAAAAAGAGTGGAAGAAACACACACAGAAGAAACGCACACGTGGGATCCTAGCAGCTGAGAGCCTGGCACCCGCAGGGAGGCGGGGGTGGGAAGACCCCATATAATGCTGGAGGAGAGGCCCGGGGGTCCTGTCTACAAGCCAAGGATGCCAGGGGTGGCCGGGGCACCAGAAGCTGGAAGGGGGGCACAGACAGCATTGCCCTGCTCACGCCTGGATCCTTGACGGTCAGCCTCCGGGGCCGGGAGAGGCTACATTTCTGCTGCTGTAAGCCCCCGGCTCGTGGCTCTTCATGAAGGCAGCCCCGGGAACCGGACACACTGTTCCTCGCAGAAGTTGCAGGGTGGTGGGTGGTGGGAGTTTATCTGGGTGGTTTTTAATACCCTGAAATTCTAACCCTATAAAAGTATAGCAAGCTGCCTCTAGAGGAGAGGGGCAAGAGGGGACTAAAATCATTTGTGTTCAGAATACATTGGGCAACAGGTGATGTAGAAAGAATTGGGACATTCAGGACCTCCTGCCAGCCTGGAAGGGCGGGGGACAGACGGGGATTTTCCTCTCTCCATGGCTGGGCGCCAGCTTCTGAACCCTGGGATGCCAGCCTGTCGGCCTGTCTTTGCGAGGACAACATTCGTTTACTCTGCCCGCGCCTGATCTTACTCGGAAATTTCCAGGACATTTGCATTGTCCTCTCCTCTCCTTCCCACTTTCCCAGCGGCCGGGGACTCCCTCCCAGTGTGAGAGGCCCACTCTGCTCCGCCCAGTCAAGAGTAAGTGGAACTCCAGGTAGTGGGCTTTGAAACAGCCTCGCTCAGGTACCACACACCCGGCTTACCTCCACGATATGTTAACTCGGCTTATTTGGACTGAGGAAATGCCCAATCATCCCGTTGTCACAGAGCCTAAAATAAGAAGCAAATGCCAGGCGCCTTACGTAAAAGGGACTCCCTTGGCAGCATGGAGCTTGTAATGGGAAGCAGTGCCGCTAGATGGAGCTCTCCTGAAGGTTGAGCCTTGACCTCCTGTCAGAAGGCAGTTATGGGAGCAGTTCCAGAATGAATGAGAGGCTCTCGAGCAGGCACATGTGCTCGGACAAATTTAGAAGATGATTTTGCTCATCCTTAACGTTTGATGTGATCTTCAGATGAGACAGGATTCTGTCTGCTTCCCTCGTTAGCAGCCTCACCTACGATCAGGTTCCTTCTACCTCCCGGCCCTGGAAGGTCTCAGGATCCACACACAAGCAAACCACAAGGTCGGATGGAAACAAGTCAGAGGAGGTTCTCAGGGCCCAAGGGCTTAATACAGGAGGCAACTCCCAACCAGGTTAGCCTGGTGCCTGGCATGGAGGGGTGGGGTGGGCAGAGAAGGCTTCACCAGCCTCTCATCAGAGGATGCCATCTCCTCTGGACCGAAGGGACACTCTGGGCCTGTTCACAACCTTCTGGAACGCTCAGAGTGGTGGGATGGATTGACAGGACAGGCACCTGAACAGGCTTCTCCATAAAGATCTCTGTAAGTATTTCAGGACGGCACTACAGCTGGGCATCAGGTAGGAACAAAGCAGACTAAATAACGTGTAGTAAAACTCTGAGAAGAGCTCTTGCTGCTCCCACCATGTACCTTGAAAGAGGCCTTCTCTTTGCTTCGGCCATAGAGGAGTTTGCGTTTTCATACAGATATATAAAGATTCAGTGATTCATCACTTACATACAACACCCTGTGTTCATCCAGCAAGTGCCCTCCTTAATGCCCATCCCCCATTAACTCATCCCCCACCGCCTTCCCCTCCAGCAACCCTCAGTTTGTTCTCTGGATTTAAGAGTCTCTTGGGGCACCTGGGTGGCTCAGTCGGTTAAGCCTTCGACTTTGGCTCAGGTCATGATCTCATGGTTCGTGGTTTTAAGCCCTGCGTCAGGCTCAGTGCTGACAGCTCAGAGCCTGGAGCCTGCTTCAGATTCTGTGTCTCCCTCTCTCTCTGCCCCTCCCTGCTCATGCTCTGTCTCTCTCTCTCTCAGAAATAAATAAAAAACATTAAAAAAAATGTTTTTAAGAGTCTCTTATGGTTTGCCTCCCTGCCTGTTTTTATCTTATTTTTCCTTTCCTTCCCCCATGTTCATCTGTCCTGTTTCTTAAATTCCACATGTGAGTGAAATCACAGGATATTTCTCTTTCTCTGATTGACTTATTTCACTTTGTACAATACATTCTACTTCCATCCATGTTGCAAATGGCAAGATTTCATTCCTTTTCATCACCGAGTAATATTCCACAGTGTGTAAATGTACTCATATACACATACCACATCTTTATTCACTCACCAGTCCACGGGTATTCGGGCTCTTTCCATACTTTGACTATTGTCGATAGCGCTGCTACAAACATTGGGGTGCATGTGCCCCTTCGAAACAGCACGCCTGTATCCCTTGGATAAATACCTAGCAGTGCAACTGCTGGGTCATAGGGTAGTTCTATTTTTAATTTTTTGAGGACCCTCCATACTGTTTTCCAGAGTGGCTGCACCAGCTTGCATTTCCCCAGCAGTGCAAACGGGGTCCCCTTTCTCCGCCTCCTCGCCGACATCTGTTGTTGCCTGAGTTGTTCATGTTGGCCATTCCTACAGGCGTGAGGTGGCATCTCGTTGTGGTTCGGATTTGTCTTTCCCTGATGAGGAGTGTTGTTGAGCGTCTTATCATGAAGACTTTGCTTTTTCTAAGTGACACAGCGTCTTTTGAATACCAGCTTCATGACATCCACCAGGTCCTCAATTTCCTCCACTGTGACTTGGCAAAAATAGTTCTTTCCTTGTGGTATTGTGACGAGGCTTGGAACTTTCTAGCAAAGGGCCTGGCATATAGCGGGTCCTCAGTAAATAACTTCCTCCTTTTCTCCCTGCTGCTCTTCTCAGGACTTAGGAGCAAAGGGGCCCCTAAAACACAAGAGGCTGACGGGCTCGTCACAGGTGAATCGCCGAAGCAAAATTGCGGAATACCTTGGATTTTTACCATCGGTGCAACTAGAGCAAATCTCGCTCTACCTCCCCAGCGTCGATGCTGATTATCGGGTTAGGAACAGTGGGGAAGAGAGCACAGGGCTCCTGCTGTGTCCCAGTTTGCCAGCTGAATGGCTTGCTGACCATAATGGGCGCAGGAGACTCAATGGCATCTGCACGTTCTGAGCCGTCCCCGGGGACATCAGGATGAACCTGATACAGGGTGCCTTCCCTTTCTCCGTCCATATCCCTTTCTTTCCTCTTCCATCACAGTCCCTGGGGCGCCTGGTGGCACAATCAGTCAAGTGTCTGACTCTTGATCTCAGCTCAGGTTACGATCTCACAGTTTGTGAGTCCGAGGCCCACAATAGGCTCTGCACTCAGGGCGTGGAGCCTGCGGGGGACTCTGTCTCTCCTTCTCTCTGCCTCTACCCCACTTGCACGCTCTCTCAAAACAAACAAACAAATCAAACAGAGTTACAGTCCCCCATCTTTCTTCCTTTTTTCCCCTTCATTAAAACTCGATCTCAGGGGAAAAAAATTGATTACCAGCAACTTTAAGTCAACAGACATTTGTAAACTGTTGCGCTTTCTCTCTCTGTTTCTGTCTCTCTCTCGCTCTCACTCTCTCCCTCTCTCCCTAGACAGGATTTTTCCTCGAGTCACCACCCAGAAGGTGGTGCAAGTGCTTTGGAAGGCAGGGATCTTCTGGGGTCCCTGCGATCACCCCCTCCACCAATGCCTCTGCTCGAGGCAGCTGAAGGCACGAATGTGTCTCCGAACACCGCCCCCCACATAACAGGTGGAAGTTTGTAATCGTTGGGGACCAGCTACTGGAATTCCTGAAAAATGGCAGCAAATATCCATAAACAAACATTAGAGATGAAGTACAAAACGCTTGGCATTTGGCATATTTTTAAAACATTGTTTACCAATTTCTTGCCTCTTCGCCAATTGTAAAGGTTGCCTAGCGTCTCTGAAAAAATTTGGCCTGGCCCCCGCCTCTCAGATTATGACCCTGGTTCAAGGAAAACATGATGTGAATTCAAACAAGCCAAATGTTTTCCGGCGTGTGCCAAAGATTCCAGATTTTATTCTCCTCCTTTGTCAGACGCAGAAGGAAAGAGCGGCCTTTGGCTGTGGGACAGACGCCTGGCTGTGACAGCTGGGAGGCAAATCGGGAGCAGCAGGCATGGGACTCCCTGCGCGGCGTTCCGCGCTCCCTCTTGGCGGAAGGGGCTCGTCACCAACCTCAGCCTTGTTCTCACGGGGCAGGGACCAAGCCTCACAATCCTTCCCGGTGCGACCGTCTGAGAGTGCGCGCTGGGATGAAGAGTCTCATTAGAGTTTAACGTGGGCGCCCCATGGGAAGGCCGGAGCCATCCCCCAGCCACGAAGTTCTTTAAGGCACCTACCAATCTCAGAGTGGGTGCTTCAAAAGAGGCAACTGGGGGAGGGGGAGGCGCCTGGGTGGCTCAGTCTGCTTAGTGTTTGGCTTCGGCTCAAGTCATGATCTTGCGGTTCGTGGGTTCGAACCCCCATCAGGCTCCGTGCTGACAGCTCGGAGTCTGGAGCCTGCTTCAGATTCTGTGTCTCCCTCTGTCTCTGAACCTTCCCTGCTCACACTGTCTCTCTCTCTCTCTCTCAAAAATAAATATAAAAAAAATTAAAAACAGTCAACTGGTTGCCCCTAAAATTCCTCCCCACTCCACCGTGGTCTGATGCCTAAAATTCCATGACTGGACCAGCCACCCCTGGAGGCCATTGCCTCGATGCCTCCAGGGCAGGCACGATGCTAAGGGCTGTGCTTACAGGGAGCACGACCTTTGCTTTCCGCACACAGCCTCCAGTGGGTCGGGTTTGAGAAGGAGCCGGGGAAGGGAGCATGGGAGCAGGTGACTTATCCCTGAGGGAGACAAGAACAGAAGGAAGGCCGGGGGGCTAAAGATTTCCCAGTCTTTCCTCAGCTGGCCTGAAATAAGAGACCCTGAGTAGAAGCTGCCATTTCCCCCCAGAATCAAGGTGCCCGCATCCAGCGGGATTTGGCCCGCCCTCCCTTTGGGCAGAAGAGAAGCAGATGCAAACACCTGTTGTGTAATCAAGGTACTGGAAAAATGTTAAGTATCGGTGTTGGTGCTGTTGTTGCAAAATTATATACTGTTATTTTTCTCCTGGTCATTACAAAATTATACATTGTTATTCTCTCTGAAGGAGAGAATGGGTGTTTCCTTTACAGGACAGAAACTTCCGGAATGCTATGCCCACTCCAGCACGAGCCTCCTGTATTTCAAACCTAGAGTGAGCTCTTTTTAACAACCCCCCTACCTTCCACATAGAAAGTTGAATAATAGCATGAATTTAAAGAAAAATCGAGAACGCCAGGGAAAGAAATGCAGAGAATGAAATTTTCCTTTTATTACACTTCACATACATAATCATGGAAGTTAAATAAATCAAGGAACCAATAGGCGAATAAGTAATAGTGCATGACCAAAAAGGGAGGGGAGTAGACATCTCTTTTTTTCTAAGAAAAGGGAGACCTTTTGCCTACATTTTGGTAACAAATAGAACATGACAGTTTTTGTCTTTGAGACTTCTACACATTTGACAATGATTTCATCAAAATTGATCCTGAATTTTCCCTTCAACAGGCACGTAGCCAGATTTGCTATGTGTCACGTAGTTCATCGAGGAAGACTTTTTATTCATTTCAACTGCTAAAGTTTTGTCTCTTTAAAAAAATTTTTTTAATGTTTTTTATTAGTTTTGAGAGACAGAGAGAGACAGCAGGAGCAGGGGAGGGTCAGAGAGGGAGACACAGAATCGGAAGCAGGCTCCAGGCTCTGAGCTAGCTGTCAGCACAGGGCCCGACGCGGGGCTCGAACCCACGAACCGTGAGATCATGACCTGAGCTGAAGCCGGATGCTCAACCGACTGAGCCATCCAGGCGCCCCAGTTTTCTCTCTTTTTAAAAATTAAAGTATAGCTGACATACGCTGAAGTTTTCTTTTCCCTGTAACAAGAGACACGTAAGTAGTGAAGGAAAGCGTTCAGCATAAAGATAAATTTGGCAGATACTAGCCCCCTATCGCAGCAAATTCTAGAAAGGGCAATACTTGCAGATCACATCTTTGTTTCTACAGGACCCATTCTAGCAGCTTTCAAGGGTCTTCACCGTGGAAAAACTCTCACTAACCACCCATCACCAGCAAATTCACCACACATCTCTATTGTATTCGGGTCTCAAGTTTTACCTGTGCAAAAACCAGAGAAAGTACCCAAAAGACAGCAAATAGGGACTTGTCTGAGCCCTGGCGTTCTGGTCCAACTCCTAGAGAAAGTGATTGGGGCTCCAAACACTGCCCTTCGAAGTTCATCAGGCTGGCGCTTTGGGTCACTTCTCCTAACGTTTCTTCCTTAAATGTGATTCTTTTTTTTCTAGTTCCTCCCTTTTTGCCTCCAGGCGTAGCAGTCCTCTCCACAGTTTGCACTGATCTCAAGGAATCATTTTAAAGTGTTATGCACTTTGTTCAAGATGGATTCCGCCAGTCTGCAAATATTTTTGTCTACACAACAACAGAACTGAAGCCGCTCAGCTTCGCGCGCCTCCGTCTACAAGGGCTCCCATTGTTTGCTTCTCACGGGCTATTTGGAAACAAAGGCATGTGACAAGTTAACTTCCAAGTAGAAGACAGCATTTTTCTAAAGGGTAAAGAATAAGAATGTGCTAACATAGGCTTGAGGGGACAGTGCTAAACTCTACAGTAAGGGCAGGTGTCTAGAACTTAGACCAACAAAAGATTCTTCGGGGCAGAATATCGGATCAGCAGCATTACGTAAGAATTGCCAGTGCAAGGTTATAGAGAAAAACGGACCACCTTTTCGATGGTTTTACCAACTTTTTAAATTCTCTGCAGACAATGCCTCCTTCATCTTACTCCTGCACCAGGCCGAGCCCTCCCACTGTCCGCCACTTAACCCACAACCTTTGTGTGGAAGATTCACTGCCGCGATACTGGGGTTCAGATCTCAGGCACTTGCCTGTCTGCCCTCACAACCCACAACTTCTTGCTGTCCGGCTGGCTTCATTACATAGGGTTAAACAGATTTATTTATTAATTTCAATAAAGTTTATTTTGAGAGAGAGAGTGAGAGTGAGGGAAGGGCAGAGGAAGGAAGGGAGGGAGAGACAGAGAGAAGCCCAAGCAGGTGCCACACAGTCAGTATAGAGCCTGACCCGGGGCTTGAACTCATGAACCCGAGATGAAATAAGAGCTGGATGCTTTCCTGACTGAGCCCCCAGGCACCCTTAAACAGATTTAAAAATCGAAATCCCTCAGGTTGATTTTCTCCCATTCAAGCTGCACCCCCTACCTGGGAAGGGACCCGCGAATGTCAGAGCCCGGCTCCATTCCTTGGGGTCAGGGCAGTTGTTCGCGGGGAATCCGGCTTCCTTCGGGCCCTTCCCTCCGGCCCCTGCACATCCTCTTCTTCCTGGCGTCTGAAAGTGGGGCTCTTGTCTCCTTCCAACCACTAACTACCTTCGGGATCCTGGAACAATGGCCTTTCTTCCTGCTTCCTCACTAGCAGACTTTCAATTGAGTCATTTTTAAGGCTCCTTCTAATGTCCTCGGGGGCTGGCTGTGAGGTCAGATGACCTTGGCTGGGGCTCCCGCGCTTGATGCCAGTGCAGTGAAAGGTCAGTTCCTGGCACCAGCTCTCTCAGACTGTTCCTTGGGCCCCATCCCTGGGGCACCGCTGGCCCTTCCACGGTCACGTTCCCTTGTTTGGCCTCTTTCGAACCGTTGGGCTCTGGAGGCGTCCAGATGTCTTTCTGTAACCATCAGAGCAGGATTTCCTGGGCAGTGCCCTCCTCTGCAAACATTCTTGTTTGTCGTGGCACTGCCCTCAGAATGTGCAGGAATGAGTTCTAGAAGATAGCTCCACGGGTGCCTGGGGGGCTCAGTCGGTTAAGCACCCAACTCTTAGTTTTTGGCTCAGGTCATGATCTCACGGTTCGTGAGTTCAAGCCCCACATCTAGTTCTGTGCTGACAATGGGGAGCCTGCTTGGGATTCATTCTCTCCCTCTTCCTCCTCCTCCTCCTCCTCCTCCTCTTCCTCCCCTGCTGCCTCCTCCTCCTTTCTCAAAATAAATAAATAAACTTAAGGGGGAAAAGGACAACTGCAGCCCATCTTGGGTCCACACCTGTGCTCCATACACGCCACACACCAGCCTGCGGGGGTCGATCGGGGTGGGATGGTTATTCGCATTTTACAGATGGGGACCCTGAGGTGCTGAGGGTTGAAATGCACTGTGCATGCAGCACAGTTAGGACTAAAACACTCCCATCCCCGAGGTCTTAGTTACTCCTTCAATCCCACTCCAAGGAGCTGAGCTCAGGCTTGGCTCAGTGATATAACCAATACCCAGCATGCACTCGGCTGCAGAGTAAAACAGATCCCGTGCCTTGCCTCTAAGAATTTACGATTCAAAAATCACAAGATTTATACAGCGAGCATGAAGATATCTGTAGAACTAGAAAACAGGAGCGATAGTATAGCAATAGCTTATTTTTATGACTTCGTATATTTTTATATCAGGACATAAAAATCTCTCGCCTCTACTGGCAACAACACATTTAGGAAATGGTCCCCCCAAAAGCTATAGACAGGGATGACAAATGTGCGGCATGGGCCCTCATAGTCCCTGGGGACCTTAGTGGTAGATGGTGACTCCATCAGCTCTCTTCCCACTTAGCGCAGATGCGGCCTCAGAACCTTTCCTCACACGGCATGCTCCTCGGACACGGACTGATGCAAGATTTCAGAGAGCGGGCCAAACTGGGATTTGCCATCCCTGCTACGCATCTTAGGCTTCTTATTCTAGAAAATGTAAAGCGAGTAAAATTGGGTGGTCTGCCCTTCCAGTGGGCTGCTTCTTGGTATATTTTCTCCCCCTTCCCTCTACCTTTCCCCAGCCCCCAGACAGGTGCTCAGGTTAGCTGATTGCAGGCGATGGGTCAACATGGCTGGAAACAGAAGTTCCACACCTGAGACATATAAAACATTTGCAGCCTGACGGCAGTTTAGGACATAAATTATTCCCTGGCAAGGCACACCTCCCCATCCACCCCTTGCAGAATTCCTAAGACAGGTGTTCTCTGTAAAAGACCCCGCCTCCACCAGCCAGCTGATTCTAATGTCCCCCACTCCGCTAAGAGTCCTAGCTAGAGACATCTCTCAGGGATATGTGCCATTTCTCAGAGGACTGAGTCTTGAAGATTGAGTCAAATTGCTTAGAAATTGTTCGTCGGGAGACTCAGGCCTAGGAATGCGTGGTGAGGGCGGTATGAGCATCAGTATGTTTTTTACCCTTTCCATGACATCCCACTGTCAACATTAGTTACTTGGCAGAACTAGGAACCTAAAATGAGCCTCGAGCCCTCTGCTGGGTTGAATAATGTTTCCCCCAAATGCCATGTCCACTCAGAACTTGAGGACGTAATGAAGATAAGGGTGGAGGTGAGGACATACAGGATTTGGGTGGGCCCTAAATCCAATGAGCGTGTCCTTAAAAGAGAGATGACGCACAGAGACGCAAGAAGAAGGTCACGTGACCACTGAAGGCGGTTGCGATGATTGAGTTACAAGCCGCAAGGGCCATGGGTAGTGAGCAACCGCCAGGAGCCCGCACGGAGGCCTCCCCCTCGAACCTTCAGAGAGAGCGGGACCCTGCCAGCAGCTTGGTTTGGACTCTGGCCTCTAAAACTGTGAGAAAATACATTTCTGTTACTTTTTAAAAAATATTTATTTATTTCGAGAGAGAGAAAGAGACAGAGGATCTGAAACGGGTTCTGTGCTGACAGCAGAAGCCTGATGCCAGACTCGAACCCACAGACTGTGAGATCATGACCTGAGCCAAAGTTGGACGCTTAACCAACTGAGCCACCCAGGTCCCCCCCGCCTCATTTCTGTTATTTTAAACCACCAGTTTGTGGCAATGTGTTTCGCAGCCCTAGGAAATGAATACACCTTCCGAATGATAAATCTCCCAATTAAAAACATTTTTTTTAATGTTTGTTTTTGAGAGAGACAGAGACAGAGAATCTGAAGCAGGCTCCAGGCTCTGAGCTGTCAGCACAAAGCCCGATGCGGGGCTCAAACTCGGGGATTGCAAGGTCATGATGTGAGTTAAAGTCGGATGCCATCCAGTTCCCAACTCTTTACTCGGTCTCCGCTCTCAGGAGAAAGGAAACCCAAATCAAGAAATTACACCTTCCTAGGTGTAAATCTCCCCACACTGCAGACAGGGAGCCTGAGGCACGGTCTTGCTCACAAAGCAGCAATGGGCTTCGCAGCGAACGGGAGGTCAGCAGGGGGCTGCAGCTCATCGGTGATTGTGCCCGAGCCCAAAGCCCAGGGGGCTCCGTGGGCTCCGTGGTCCAGCAAATGTCCCGAAGGGGACGGATGCAACCGTGTGGGCTACCGGGTGCCTTGAAACAGGCTCATAAAAATGCAAAACGCGAGCTCTGTAAGCGATGGTTGTAGACCGTGGGAAGAGCCAGGTGGGGGCCGTCTCCTCCTTCCTACCTTGTCCGAACAGACTTGTAACAGGTTCAATCACCAGACACTTGATTTCCCTCGTGCGCTCCCTGGTTGGGAGAATGCGGTTAATCAGGGCCTCCTGCCCCCACAAAATGGTTTTAACAATCCGCTGCTCAGAAGAGAGCATCACAGTCTTTCTCTTTCTCTTGTTTGATAATATCTTTCAAGGTATTGTTTACTGTTTTCTGAGAGCTCGTAGATGCAACTCGTATTTCATCTTCAGGGAGGAAAATCCTGAAATCTTCTCGCCTTTTCCTTGGTTTCCAATCATGACTGAAAAGCATTCGCCACCTATGCTGTGTGTATTCATAAACTGAAATAACTAGCTAGTCAATAATCTTTTATCCCGTTTGGAAAAGAAAAATACCTTTTCCAATAAAGGGATGTCTTCATTACAGATGATTTCAATCTCCATGGCATCGTTTATTTCCTGTTGGGGAAGGAGGAGAAAGAGGTCATTTTCAGAGCACTGGTAGAGTCTTTTTTTTTTTTTAAACGTTTATTTATTTGGTTTTGAGAGAGAGAGAGAGAGAGAGAGAGAGAGAGAGAATCCAAAGCAGGCTCCAAGCTGTCAGCACAGAGCCCCAAAGTGGGTCTCGAACTCACGAATTGTGAGATCATGACCTGAGCTGAAGTCAGATGCTTAACTGACTGAGCCACCCAGGCGTCCCCAGAGAACTGGTCAATTCTAAGCAAATCACGGTACGATCTCATGGGCTCCCAGCTGGCAGGGACTGATGTCTGACAACTTCAGGAATGGAGGGATCAACAGAGGCAAACGGAGAGGAGGACGGAACATCCTCCAGCAGCACACTTGCATCCTTTGGGTCTTTGGTGCGCTGCCATTTCCCTCTACCCTCTTCTCCGAACCAGAGCTCGCCTGCGCCCTACTCATCTGCCGCTTTGGTCCTCTTGTCTCTCTGAGAATGACTCAGGGGTGCTGCCAAGCCAAGGAACCTCTGCAGACGGGCATGGTAGCCATTGGACATCTGTAGCAGTAAAACGCAGCTAGAGGAAGGCCTTTGTGAGTCAGGGGGAAAGGCAGGGAGGCCTTGGCTATGGGTTTCCAAGAAGGGCAGCAGCTCCGTCATACAGGATGAAGAGCTGGCTGGCCCAGAGACACTGACATCTTGGGACTGCTCGCATCTCCTTCCTGGTGGCTTCTGCGGCCTCACCCGGTACTAGGAGGAGCTGCCCAGAAGCACAGACCATGGCTGAAATGTCACTGCCTTCTGATGGGTTCTCAGAAGGGCCATTTTGTATTCTCCAGATGTGCCCCAAACATACGCTTTGTTTTCAAGATTCCTGAACCATATTTTGAGAAATTTGAGTGATTTTAGGGGGGGGGGAGTTAATATTCCAAATAGAGATTGCCCCACCCCCCCAGCCCAGGCATCACATTTCCCAGGATGCTGTAGAAATTCAGTCTTGCAGAAGAATGGCACCTTTTTTTGTTTTTTAATGTTTTTTCGATGTTTATTTATTTTTGAGAGACAGATGGTATGAGTAGGGGAGGGGCAGAGAGAGGGAGACACAGCATCTGAAACAGGCTCCAGGCTCTGAGCTGTCAGCAAAGAACCCGACGCGGGGCTCGAACTCATGAAGCGCAAGATCATGACCTGAGCTGAAGTCGTACCCTTAACTGACGGAGCCACCCAGGCGCCCTAGGACGATACCTTTTAAAAGTCAAAAGAGGCCCAGGAAAACTGCCACCATGCAGGGTGGGGAGAGGGGTCAGTAGCCTCTGGAGTGTATGGGGTGGGGAACGATCATGACCTGCTCTTGATCTAGACCCAGATCTTCTACAAACTATGAACTCCTAACTAGCTCTCAGCTGCAGTCATCCCTCCCTGGGGCTCAAGTTAGCTCCCTGGCAGGGTAGACAGATAGTCGCTGTGACCACCCAGGGCCCATCTCTTCCTGATATTTCCTAATTAGCATCCAGGTTACCCTCAGACCCCTGGACAGATGCCCAGTGGTCCTCTTGGATGGTCCAAAGTCCTCCCAGCCCTGAAAAGCTTGCAAATGAGAAAGCAGAGAACTTCCAGCTCGCTGGGCTCCCCTTCCCAAATAGCAAGCTTGCAAAACAGCTCACCCCCCACCCCCCACCCCTTAACCCCCACCCCCCACCAAGGAGTGGAGAAAATGAATCACAAATAACAGGGTGAGAGCTCAGGTCAGGGAACAGTTTACAAGGGGGACCTTCAGAGAGCTGTTAGAGAAGATGAGGCCTGTGGATTTCCTCCCCATAAATTGGCACAAAGCTGTAGATCTACTAATCATGTTGTCTACTACAATGTGTCCGCTGCAGCTGGGAAGGGGCGGGGAGAGAAAACTACTACCCTCAGCTTCCAATTATGCTATGATAACTGTTTAAATTTTATTGAGTGAATAATTATCTCTTGGAATTTAACAAGAAACAAAACACAGCATAACACCCATTAGTCATCTGTTGGAGGTTAAGGCTTAACTATATATTTAGCACGTGTTTTTTTGTTTTTTGTTTTTTGGGGCGTGTGTGTGTGTGTGTGTGTGTGTGTTTTTGGTTTGAATTCAGCACCCTGGTTCAGCATAAGGCGTGAGCTATTCATACCTCTAGGGGGTTAATGACTAGTTTTCTGGGTAAATTGGGTTTTTGTTTTTGTCTCTTCTCAGAATCTCTGTTTGGGGGTTTTAATTTATTTTGAACCAAAGGCAAGAAGGGAATAGAATGTGCCAGCGTCTCGAGGTGATCCATGTGGGGACCAGGGGTGGTGCGGGAGCAGCAGGTCAGGTGGCGTTTCCGTGGGACCCGGGCACAAGGATGCAGAGAGGTACATGAATGTTGCTTTGAACAAGAAGGAGGCGTATGGCAGAGATTTGGACACGTGGATTTGTCTTTTGAAAAGAGCAGTTAGTGAGCCCTCTTATGACGTCTGTGCCGGGCTCGAATGGAGAGATGGGAGTAGTTTTCCTTTTGACTGTAAGAAGTCAGATCAGAGCCTTAGGTGTGTGGCTGGTGGTGATTCTGCTGTCGATTCGGGGGACGGCTGTCCCTCACTGAGACACGGAAAGATGGGTCATCTTGTGGGGCGCTGTGCTCTGCCGTCGGGTTTCCTACTCTCGGTCACGGTTACATCTGCATTTCTTCCCAGCCGGTGCACGTTTGGGGAGTTGAAATTGCCAGGGCCAGAAATGCGGGTGGTTGTGGTGACTTGCGGCTAAATAGTAGAGCTCTGTCCTAACCTAGGGCGGCGGGAGGGGGCTGCGGAGACTCTGGAAGGGGGATGCCGGAGAATTCAAAGATAGGATCCCCTGGCGCGGACGGAAACGATGTATCATCAAGCTTTGAGCAAGTTTAGGTAAAGCTGAGCCATGTGGTAGTGACGGGGCAAGAACTTTCCTGAAGATGTTGGACCACCTATGGGTTTCCTCACCGGAGGACGTCTTTCCCTAAAGGACCCTTTAGTCTTGGTTTGCAACTAAGCCTAATTCCTTGTGGGAAAAGAAGAAAAAAAAATACATAGATTTTTGTGTTTCCTTCATCTTTGTTGGCTAAGCCATCTTGTTTGAGTCTGAATCTCCTGGGAGAGGGGATTGATTGGCCTGGGGGCCAGTCTAGGTGCCCCTTCCCTGGCCGGCGCACCTGTCCCCCAAGTGCTGAGAGAGTTTGTCAGGAGGGCTGGCCTGCCACACGGAGCCCGCCTTGCCTGGGGGATATCCCCGCCACACAAGCACCCTGCCCCGTGCAGGCAGCGGCCCTGTGACCGGCCACTAGGAGACAACGACAGGAAGACATCAACATGGGACAACTCTGCCTTATAGTTTGTGTTCCAGGTCTTTCTTCGGGTTGAGTGACGTTAGATCTCAAGAATTCCTCAGAGAGTTTTGTGCTCTTAGAGGTCATGGTGACCTTCTGGCCAGAATCCTGCATTTAGGAGCAGAGGTGCGATCCTCTCGTCGGTGAGTGTCGGGCGGAGGATGTACTCTAGCTGTGTCCGCAGACTTGTCGCTGGGCTTCTTGGCCGGCTAACCCCGGCGTGTAGCTTTGTTGGGGGGATGCATGGGAGCTGGCCGAGGCCGCCGACTCCGGGAAAACAGCCCGGTCTCCAAGAAAAGAGACCAAAGCCAAAGCTCAAGGCAGTAATAACAACTTTGATTTATAATGAGAACTATTTGTACATAATTACTAAAATATTGATGGCACATTCAGCAGTGTGCTTAAATTAAAGACAAACCAAATCTGGTGACAACACCAAAATAGTCTTCTTGCAAACAGATACCATTTAGCCCTTTCCTGCAATCATCTGGTGGGATTTTATAGAGCACGGTTCAATTTATTGAGCGTTGCATTCAATGATTACGGCTCTTCATTGTCTTTAAGGGGCTCCTGGTTGAAGGCATAAAACAGTTACAATGATACAATGTCCGTTCTATGTAGCGCAGAGTGATGGAGCAAAGGGTGCAGATAAATCTGGCAGAAGGGATCAGGGGAAATATCAGAGATGGACTGGAGGGGGGAGCAGACTCCAGACACGAGAGAAGAAACGTCAGACAAGCCAGGCTGGAAGAAGCCTCGGGCACTGCTGTCAAGCCGCATTTTACAGCTAAATTCAAATATAAATTCATAACCATTAACTTCATATGGGCCTTTCAAGTGTGATTGCTGCCTGGTATACCCTCTCTTACCCTGCAAACCTCCCAGGGCCTGCCTCTCATTCCCTCTTAGACACCCCCCCCCCCACCACCACTTTTCCTCCCACATTGACCCAGATCTGCTAAGGAGGGCAAATACAGCCGGTGCCCTACCTCTAGGCCACTGTGCTTGCTGTTGCCTTTGTCCACAATGCTCTTCCCCCTCGATATTCTCATGGGTTGCTCCTTCATCCTTTTCAAATCTTTACCCACATGTCAGCTTCTCAGCGAGGTGTTTGTCTGTCCTTCCTGTTTAAAATACAGCTCTACTCACCCAGCACTCTCTAGCCTCCTTCCCTGAGATAGGTTTTCAAAATATCATGCTATGTACTTTACTGACTTGTTATAATCTACTCTGTAACCTGTGTGTGGGCAGCGACTTTCGCCTGTTTTTGTCCACGGCTGTGGCCCCCCAGCCTCGAATGGCAGTTGACTTGTGGTAGATATTAAATACATTTGTTCAAGGAACAAGTAAAGTGATCTCCTCAGTTATATCTAGTTTGCTGTTTCAGCCACTCATCAAGGCGCATTTAAAAAAATTGTTTAATGTTTACTTATTTTTGAGAGACAGAACATGAGTGGGGGGGAGCAGAGAGAGAGGGAGACACAGACTCTGAAGCAGACTCCAGGCTCGGAGCGGGCTGCACAGAGCCCGATGCGGGGCTGGAACTCCTGGACCGTGAGATCAGACCCGGGCCAAAGTCGGATGCTCAACCAATTGAGCCATCCAGGTGCCCCAAGGTGCATTCTTTTAACTCTTACATTTCTATTTTCACTTTTCCACGTTGATTTTAATTTTTTTTCAAAGTCTTCCTGGTCAATTTTTTTTATAGTTTCTTATTGCTTGCCTATTTTTATGATCTTTTTTTTTTTAGTCTCTATACATTGGACACAGTGTTACTTCATATAGTTTTGCGTCTGACCATTTATTACCTAAAGAAAGGAGGTTTCATTCCGTGACTCAATAGTTTCTACTGATTCTCACTCAGGGTGGCCTGTTTGCTTGTAGGTTTCATGGTCTTTGGTTCCGAATTCACAGGTTGATTGTAATTTGGGGGAAATCCCGAGGGCCTAAGACGGGGATGCTTTTATCCATAGAGGACGTGAGTTTGCTACTACTAAGGGCCGGAAGCCCATGTGGGTGAAACGCAGGAATCTCCATTTCCGCTCCCAATCACCTTTTGCAAGTTGGTCCGAGGGTTGTGGGTTATCATTAAGCTGATTAACCAATCACCTTTTGCAGCTGGCTTGTCCTTACACTCATTATTACGTTATCATTACGTCATCACCACCCTACCGCACCACCCCTGGCAGCGGAGCTCAAGGCAATCCTGCCTCCCTTATTCCCTTGTTCCCCAACGTTCCTACTCTAGGTTCATCTCACTTCCCCTCCCCCCTCACTTAGCAGAATCCCAACAATGCAGGAATGAGCCTGTTTTACACCGGTTTCTCTGCACAGCGTACAACCCTGCTGGACGGAATCCGGGGTCTGCTTCTGCCCCCCTGCACGGCTGCGTAATCACGGATTCTTGCTTGTTGTAGGTGGGGCGGGGGCGATCTCTCAGTGGGGTCACCTGGGAGACCTGGGAGACGGGGTCCAGCAGAGAAGTCCTGATCTGCCGGTGAATATGTAAACATCCAATCAGGCCGAGTGACTGCGTCCCAGCTGTGCCCCTTGAAGCGCGTGCCCTCACTCAGAGCCTTCGGTCTTTCCGAACGATCCAGGCGCACGTCCCTCCAGGGAGCTGCCCGCATCCGCGCCCGGGGATCGCTGCAGCGTTGCTGCTACCGTTTTCGCCCACCACCACCTCCAAACCTGTTGCCGACCGCAGTTTCGAGCGGCTGGGCCGGCGTCCCGGAGGCCCGTTTGTTTGTCCTAGTATATTCATTACTACTTGGCTCTCGTCCATCTGCCAGCGCGGAGTTATTTATATCACATTGGAGAAGCCCTGGTGAAGGCTTCCCTGTGCTAACTCGCATCCTCAGAATGTCTCGCCTCCCCGAGGACTTGGCACGTGGGATCCTCGCAGGAATCCCTTCCCTGCTGACCCAGGGGGAGACTCCTGGTCTCCCCGGGAAGTGGCAGCTGGTGCAGGCACCTGCTTGGCTGATAGGGCCTTTGCGTTTCGATTAAGAGCGCCAGCCCACAGAACCTGCGGTGGAACTTGCCCAGAGAGGTGGTGACAGCTGAGTCACAGAGAATAGCATTGAAACTGCAGTCCCAGGAACGGAGAGTGCCTCCCAGGAGTGGAGCCAGGGTGCTGAGTCATGTCCCTCAGCCCGGCATTACGTGCTGTGTGTCAAAGCCTCCAGGAGAAGGGGACACTGATGGCAAGTCACCACTGCAACCACCCCCGGGGTGGGGGGGTGGGGGCTGTTCTGTGAGCTCTGCGATTCTGAGACTGAACAGTGCATCCTCCCCTCCCCCCCACCTTGGGATGACTAACTGTGGTCAGTATCTCATTTTGGCTGTAATTCATCAGCTCTCATGTTTTCAACCAAGGTAACTTCATTGCAGCCAGCATTTCACTGTGCAAGGGACAGTCTTCTGATGTCTTGGCAGTGCTCTAACTCAATCAACAACTTAACATCAGCCCACGGGGGGCAAATCTCTGGCCATTAGATCAGCCCTGAAAGAAATCAGCCTGGGGGTAGAAACTTTCCATGATCATTTAAAATGAAACAGACCAAATCATTGGTGTCAAATCCATACTACTGTTGGTGTTGTAGCAAGCAGCTTCAGAGGTATGATATGGGGGAAGGAGCCTGTGTGAAAATGTCTGACCTGGTGAGATGTTGTGCTGAAAAAATTTTTTCAAATGAAATGTATTTATTTATGAGTCTGCCACGTACGATCAAATCACCGTGTGGGGATTCTGCTCCTAGGAAGTCTGGCCCCATCCTATAGCCGCTGGGAAGGAGTTTCTGCCGGGGAGTATCAAAATTGCACCACCAGGCCAGTGTTGAAACTCACTGGGTGCAGGGAGGTGGCTCATGTGGGCGGTAAGTTTCAAAACAGTTTTGAAACACCCTCGTGCTTGGTACCCTGGGTTCTGTGGTAGGCAGTCACTGGTGCTGTTTACACATCCACGGAGGGTGATTCTGATTCTCCTGGCATAAAAAGACCATTTCTAGCTCCAGAAGAGCAAAAGCAGTCATTTCTGGATTCCTCTCTTTTTCTCTTAAATGTAGCACTTGTCACAGACTGTTGTCATTGGTTAAAATTTTCCCTCTGCTCTAAAAGATTCCTTTGTCATTCTCTGAGGGTGAGTCAGAATAAATATTACAATTTGGACTTTGAGCGTAGGACAAGCAGATGTTAACTATTCCGTCACTTTTGTTTCTGGAGAAAAGGTAAACAGATTGCAGTTTGTAGAAGTTCTGCAAAGTTGATGGTGTTCTTTGACAGAGAAGCTGTTCTTAGGGGTTAGCAGTTTAGTTCAGAGAAAAAGCAATATATGTAATTGACATCCTCTTTTGTTCATTTGGGAACATTAAAAAATTTTTTTAATGTTTATTCATTTTTAAGAGAGAGATAGAGTGCAAAGCAGAAGAGAAACAGAGAGAGGGGGAGACACAGAATCAGAAGCAGGCTCCGAGCTAGCAGTACAGAGCCCGACGCGGGGCTTGAACTCACGAACCACGAGATCATGACCTGAGCCGAAGTCAGATGTTTAACTGACTGAGCCACCCAGACGCCCCTTTTGTGAACATCTTAAGGGATTGTTGTTTTCATGTGATTTTTATCGTGGGATATAAAAATAGCAGGAATAAGAACCAAAACCTTTGAAATTTGATTGATTGCTGTATCTGTTCCTCTCCTCTTCCTAAGCCTTCAACATCCTGCTCTCCCTCATAATTATTGGCAATTGGTCGACCTTATTTCACCCAAAAAATAGAAGAATTTAGCAATGAACTCCTAAGGTACCACATCCCTCGATCTCTTGTCTCCCTGCATCTGTCCCCATTTACTTCATCTTTTCTGGATCTGTCCTTCCTCCCAATACAAAGTGTCCCCTTCCCTCTCACAGCTCCTGTGGCTGTTTGCTCCCTTTTGGGCACTGAGTCCCTCCGTAAGCACACTAATTTGCTATTATTATTCCCCATCTTTAAAAACAAAACAAAACCAACAACCATTGAGCCCGCGTGCCCCGTGGCCAGAGTCTCATTACTCTGCCTCCCTTTACAGGAACTGCTCTATAAGGGGCTGTTTCTACCTCCTTTGCTTCCATTTTTCTCCTGAACCCACTCAAATTGATCTTTTGTTCTCACGAAGACAGTGAAACCCCTCTGGACAAAGTCACCGTGGTTCCCAGTGTCAAAGTCAGTGGTGCCGTCCAGTCTCTGCATTGAGGAAGGCATCTCCATGCACCCAGTTCTGTGGAATGCTTTGGGGGTATCCTTCCTGCTTCCAAAACCCTCGTCCAAGCCTGGCCCTCTGCCTCTTTCAGCATTGATGGCACTCTTTCAATAAATTCCATTTCAGTTTAAATTAGCTAAGAACTGGTTTGTCGGAGGAGCTAGACTGACTTGGTTCTCCAGGGTCATTCCTAAAATACAGCAATCTAGGAGATTTCCCTGGGCCCCTCCCCCACAGGACAAAGTGGGGGGGGGGGAGGGGAAGGTTATGGTTCCACCTGCTGGTGGCTAAAGAAGGGCCTATCACCACCACCCAGACACATCGGCCCCTTCTCCCTATGCTGCCCATGGGTGATGGCTTTCTTCCTCTCAAGGTTGATCATGATGTTCCTTCTGTTCAAATTTGTCCATTCAAAAATGAGGTGAACAACCTCAAAAGCAAACTAAGCAAACAATATGAACATGCAGGGCTTGGCGGCAGCAGCCCCAAGAGCCGATAAGCACATCCAGAAACGCTAAAAGTGGTAATTGAGGACATGTGAGTTACAATCCATCAGATTAACAAGACTTTAAATCGGTACTACTGAATCGATGAGACTTGAAGACGCGGCGCTCTTGAAGAGCAGATGAGCAATATCTACAAAAGTGAATGCTGTGCAGACATTTTGGCCACAGCCATGGAGAAAGCCAGAGGAAGTCACCCAAATTGTGTACAAGAATATATGTGGTATCGTTGTTTTTAATAATGAAATATAAGAAACTGCCTAAATCTTCATCATTAGAGATTGGCTAAATAAGTGGCATTTACATATGAAGGAGTATTAAACCGCAAAAATGAATGAACCCGAGGGAAATGTTCAACACGAGTGAGTTTCACGGACAGCACGTGGGACAAAAAGCAAGTTGCAGAAAGAAGCATTTAGTGTCCTCATAAAAATTCAAAGAAATATGAGAAGCAAGGTTATATTTTGCTTAGGGATACATACCCATGTAGCTAAGTATAAGGAAATACAGGGGAATGACAAACACTAAATGATGAATCGCTGTTATTTCTGGGTGTAGGGGTACAAAGGTGGAAAGAAGAGACTGTAATAATGAGCAAAAGGCTCGCTCTGTTTATTATGTTTTAGGTAATAAGCTGGGTTGTGGGTTTACCTTCCTGAAGTGTCTAAACTCTTTCATGTCGACACTTCATGAGACAAAGGAACTAGGAAAGAGCGTTTGCCAGAGAGGTTTTCCCAGGTCACTCGGGGGCCTCTGTGGGTCCCCCAAACACTGATTATTTTCCAGAAGTGGCCTCAGGGTCAATCTAAGGGCTGATTTGGCCAACATTTCCACCCACATCCCCCAGTTTCCTAGTTCATGAAATAATGGGTCTGTTGATATTAAATATCTGCCTCTTGCAGCATTTTTTGCACGATTTGTTGAGGGGAAATGTGAGCTCCTAACAATGACTTCGGTTCATTTCATTTCCTCCTTTCCCATCTCCTTCTTGTTATGATTGAGTCTATTTAGGAAAAAAAACAGCAGGTAACTGATTTCCGGCAATGCTTTCTCCACTCTGAGCCCTTGGTCTCGTGCTCACTGGCTCTCCACGGAAGCATTTGAGTAGAGGAGGAGGGCGCTGCCATTGTGGGCTTGTCAACGTCATTGTGTCGTATCAAAAATGATGGGAATGTCCTCTCCACATTCCCTCCACAGCAGGACAATGGCCTTTTACTCCATGAAGAACTGTCCACCAACATGTCGGGCCGTTGTGATATCACGTAAGATAACACTCGGATGTGCAAGGACATGGGTACAAATTCCCTGGAAATAAATCAGTAGTGTTTATCAAGATCCTTTCAAATGCCCTTTAATTCAGAAATCCCACTTTTTGGAGGCCTGGGCGGCTCAGTGGGGTAGGTGTCTGACTCTGAGTTTCAGCTCAGGTCATGGTCTCACAATTCATGAATCCCAGCCGTTTGTCAGGCTTCATGCTCACAGCACACAGCATGGAACCTGCTTGGGATTCTCTCTCTACCCCACGCCTGTGTGCACGTGCACTCTAAACAAACAAACAAACTTAAAGGAGATTGAGCCTCTCTTGAATGCCAAAGACTAAAAAAAAAAGTAGAAGAAATTCCACTTTTAGAATACTAAACAAAGTAAATCATCAAACGTTATCAAATATTTATGCCTACAAATTACCAAAACTAAAGTTCCCAAAACAAGGGACAGTTAATAAAATTGTAGGAAATCCTAACAATGTATGATTAAGCAACCGCTGAATATGATGTGCGTAAGAGATCATCGTAACAGCACTTTAACTGGAAGACGTAGGACATGAAAATGTAATCTATAATAACTCTATTCTATGATTTTTTTAAATTATTTTTTAATGCTTATTTATTATTGAGACAGAGAGAAACAGAGAATGAATGGTTCAGGGGCAGAGAGAGAGGGAGATACAGAATCAGAAGACAGGCTCCAGGCTCTGAGAAGCTGTCAGCACAGAGCCTGACACAGGGCTTGAACCCACGAACCACAAGATCATGACCTGAACCAAAGTCAGATGTTTCACCGACTGAGCCACCCCGGCGCCCTCTCTACTCTATGAATTGATCCACCACCTTCTGTCTAGACAGATAGATATATGGGAGAAAATCAGAAATAAAATATATAGGGATATTAGCAGTAATGCTTTCTGGGTAAAAACGGGTTATATACATATATGTATATATGTATATATATATAATTATAAATAAATATAAATAAATATATTAATATATTTATAATATGTTTATAATATATTAATATATACATAAAAATTATAAATAATTAAATAGCTAAATATTATAAATAAATATATTAATATATATCAATTAAGAAACATACTTTTCTGATTTTTCCCAAACTTTTATACCATGACTATGTATTACTTTAAGAATGAGGGAATGGGCGCCTGGGTGGCTCAGTCGGTTAAGCTTCCGACTTCTGCTCAGGTCATGATCTCGAGGTCCGTGGGTTCATGCCCTGCATGGGGCTCTGTGCTGACAGCTTCTCAGAGCCTGGAGCCGGTCTTCTGATTCTGTATCTCCCTCTCTCTCTCTGCCCCTTCCCGTTTGTTCTCTTTCTCTGTCTCAAAAATAAATAAAAAACATTAAAAAAATATTTAAAAAAAAGAATGAGGGGAAAGGTTATGAAAAGCACACAGCATTGAGAAATAGGTATACTAAATGGAATAGAGAATGTTCTTCCACAATCCTCCCCTGGGTCCCCTTTTCACTGGCTGTAAGCAAAGACGTTAATACTCCTTCCTTGGGGGTAGGAAAACTTCACATGTAATTGAGCAATGACTGTAGGCTGATTGTGGACAACATTGTGAGATTTACCTCCACCAAGTTCCCACCTTAAATACCAGAGAAAAATGGCCTCCTGCATTAGGCGGGCGGGGGAGGCGAGGGCCTATTTTGACACAGGCCAGCGCCCTGTGTGCCGAGCACGGCCTGCCCTCCAGGAAGGCTGGTCACCCAGAGTCTGGCCTGCTGGGGCGTTATAGGCACCTGCCTGCCCTGGGGAAGGGAGATGCCCAACTCTGGCTTGTTCACACCAGCCTGACCCACATAAGGGGGAGAGAAAAGCTGAGAAACACGTGTGTAGTTCACAGCCCCGACGCACATGCTCCCCAGGGGACTGACCCCTGTCACAGACCTGAGGGATTCTTCCCCTTCCCTGCAGCCCGCCACCACATGGTAAAGGCCCGTTTACATCCGTTCCTCTTACCCAGGACACCATAGATCTGGCTACCTAGAAAAATTAGAAGGCGTACCAGAAAGTAAGAAAATACAGTTTGAAGAGACAGGACAAGTATCCAACCAGACATGGCAGGGATGTTGGGATTATCAGACTGAGGGTTTTAAATAACTATGGTGAATGTGCCATGTGCTAACGGATAAAGTCAATAGAATCTAAGAATAGACCAGCCATGTTTGCAGAAAGATGGACACCCTAAGAGAGAACCAAAAGAAATGCTACAAATAAAAAATACCACTTGCAGGGGCACCTGGGTGGCTCGGTTGGTTAAGCATCTGACTCTTCATCTCCAATCAGGCTATGATCTCACAGTTTGTGAGATGGAGCCCCGCATGGGACTCTGCGCTGACAGAGCAGAGCCTGCTTGGGATTGCTTCTACATAAAGAACATTGAAGAAGGAATAAGCAAAGATAACCCACTTTAAAAAAAAATTTTTTAAAGATTTTAAAAAAATGTTTATTTTTAGAGAGACAGCGTGAATGAGAGAGGGGGGAGGGGCAGAGAGAGAGAGGGAGACAGAATCCAAAACAGGCTCCAGGATCTGAGCTGTCAGCATAGAGCCCAACACAGGGCTGGAACTCACAAACCATGGGATCATGACCTGCGGAAGTCAAATGCTTAAAAGACTGAGCCACACAGGTGCCCCTATTTTTTTTTTATTTTTAAATGGCCAAACAGATGACATTGTGTTCAAGATAACAATGGCAACAATCTATTCAACTATATATACATACTTATATATAAGTGAAATGAATGAAGGCAAGGACAAGCAGAGGAATTAGGATTATTTTGTCACTACAAGGCGCTCACACTGCTTGTGAATTGGCATAGTATTATTTGAAAGTGGGGTTGGATTTGTTGTAAAAATATATTGCAAATTCTAGGACAAGCATGAAAAAAGTTTTAAAAAAGTAGAACTGATTTGCTAAGAGAGAAAATGAAATCATATGAAATGTTCGGTTAACCCAAAAAAGGAAGAAAAAAGGTGGGAGACAAAAATTGGAACCAAGAACAAGAGCAACAAACAGAAAACCGTAACAGATACGGCGGATATGAACTCAGGCATACTAGTAATCACTCTGAATAGCTCTTCCTGACTGAGGTGGAGGAGGAGTTAAACCTCAAAAGCATTGTGAGCTCCGTGAGCAGGATTTCAATGTCCAGCCCCCTCCACCAGGACTGAGGGCTCAAACATACTTGTTTGCCTCTAAGGCAGAGCAGATCTGAGTGTGACGGTGGTAGGGATCATCCTATGACAGCCTTCAGGTAATTTGGGGGTTCTCACCCATTCCCCAGCTACCCACCGTCCTTCTTCAGAATCTCGGCCTCCCAGGAAGATGCTGTTTGAATGCAAGGTGTGAAAACTACATGGTTTTGACTTCATGGGTATGACCTCAGAAATCCCATAATCAGCCCTTCTTGCCCCTGTAAAAAAAAAAAAAAAAACCAACAACCCATCCCTCTTGGTCACTAGGGTCCAGAATTCCACTGAGCTTGAGTGTCTGGGAGCAGAAATGTCAAGGTCATGTGTGGGAAGGGATTTGGGCCAGGTGAACTGTGAGATCTAACGCTAAGACTCTACAATCATGTACTTCATTCCTTCGGGGTGAATGCATCCCAGATTGGAACTTGAATGGGGATTTGGGTAGAGAGTTGGAATCTGAGGAGGTAGGAATGAGAGCAGGGAGGACACAGACCAAGTCTGGGACTCCTCAACGGCACCCGGGCTCCCCTTCAAGCTGGCTGTTCTCCTCTTCACATGGTGTGGGGCCAGGGGAGGGGAATCGGTCTCATAATACGAATTGAAAAGCCTGACTGACATGCCAATTCACCTGCAGCCTTGGGAGGGAGAATCTGAAGCTACAAGAGACGTGTCAGGGAGAAGCCCACCGTGGGTGGCATTTTGTCTCTCCAAACTCCTCTGTTAAAGTCCTAGTTCCTAGAACTTCAGCATGGCACCCTTGTCTGGAAAGAGTGTCATTCAAGAGACAATTAGTTATGACGGGGTCCTACATCAGGGCTCCTAGTCTAATCTGGTTAGTGTCCTCCTAGAGAGGAGACATTTGGAGACATGTGCACAGAGGAAGAACACCACGTGAAGTCATGCTCCCATAAACCATGGGGCTGCCAGAAAGGAGAAGAGAGGGCTGGAGTGGTTCCTTCCCTAGAACCTTCAGAGGAAGACCCGGCAGACATCTTGATTTCGGACTTCGGGCCCCCAGAACTGTAAGAAAATACATTCTGTTGTTCTCAACCTCCCAGCTTGAGATTTTTTTAAGGCAGCCCTAAGGCACTGGTACGGTGAGCTTGTGGATAGATGAAGGCTTATCAAGCCCTACGCCCTAGAGGGGTGCAAAATTGCTTCCCCACTGCCTGAGCCAGAAGCACTGGCTTCTGATCCCATCATAGCCCTGGGGGCCCCTGTTTCAGAACAAAACTTCCCTCTTAGAACTCCCGCCCCTGCACCACCCCCCACCGCCCCTCCTGCCAGTGGATGGAAGGGTTAAAAGAGATTCCCATCATGCAGAAGCATTCTACCGGGGTAGTCTATTTAACTGTCTGGTCCATTTTTATTACTCACAATACACCACCATACAAGTGACTCATAAAATTGGATATAAAAGGAGGGTAGTATCATTTTTAATCCCTTTAATGTAATATAATGGGGAAATTAATCATTTCTTACAGTAGACGATGAAAACCACTCAGAAGGAGTGTTCTCTCCTGCCTGAAACTTGGCGGCGGGGGGTTCATTTCCCACAGTTTTCTGAAATCTTTGCAACTTTTAAATTTTTGGCAAAGGAAACCTCAGATAATTTAAATAAAGAGTTTTTTGTTTTTGTTTTTGTTGTTGTTGTTATTGTTGTTGTTATGGTTGTTTTTGAAAGCTTCTTCTTTAAAGAAGATCCTAAGAAGCAAAGTGAAACCCAGGCCTACAGGTGAGGCTGTCATTCTGAAGACGTCACCACGGTGTGACAAGGGAAGAAGCATCCTGCAGGCCACCCAAAGGGGAAGGCCCAGGTTTAACTCATTACTCATATGTAGCAATTGCTCTCATTTGTACTGAGGACTTCAAAATATTTTGCAAAGGGTACTGAAACTTTAGAATCACCCAAGGGATAGACATAGTTCAGCTCAATTTGCAACAAAGTAGGGTAAAAGGCCAGTGGAGACAGTGGGGCCACCCAGATTGGCCGCGTTCCTGATCCAGAGCCTTCTCCAGCCAGCTTGACCTGAGCAATCACACAGCAGTCCCTCGACGCTTGTACATCAAGTCTTCCTAGCCTAAGAATACGCTAATCATCTCTTAAGGCTCTTCTGAGCCCCTGACAAACCCAGGCTGGCCCTTTGGCTCTTCAGGCTCAGCCCAGAGAAGCAGACGAACAGATGCCGCTGTTGACAGCCACCTCCCTGTCTGTAGGAGCACAGCCAAGGTGACACTGTGGCACGCGGCCACTGCCCAGACTGAAGCCATCAGTAGTAATCAAAAGGCTCCGGCTGCCATGATGTGCCGGCTGGCCTGCTTACCAAGCAAGGACATTGGATCTGCTCCAGGCAAGCCAAAAACACCAAAAATAAGCAAACCACCAACAATAGGAAGAGTTGTTAAAACTACTAAAAAAAAAAAACAAAAAAAAAAAACTGTCTCTGGCCTCGTTGGTGTTTCATGGATTCAAATGGCAAAGCCCAGGAAGGTTTCCAAAGGGTTTTTGATGTGAGAATAAATAGTGGTTCCAAAGTCTGCGCCTTCAGCAGCGGGGCCAGAGAGAACTTCCAGTTAAGAAACATGAGTTTCGTGGATCCAGTGGCGGTGGCCTTCTTGAGCCCCTTCCTGCCACCATTGGTCAACAGGGCTGTGACAGTCAGCAGGAAGACTCCAGGGTAGAGCTCTTCACTTCCATCTATGCTGGGGCCGACCTCGCTCAGGGCTCCTGAAGGTTTCCCCCCGGGGTGGCCGTGATGAGGTGTGCTCTCTGCAAGGCTCCTGGGTCTTGTCCCATTGCTTTTCCTGCCTCCCTCCCTCTGTTTCGGGTGAGCAATATATGATTTCTTCTCCTTTGCAGTTGGTCAGTAACGTGTTGGGTGTCTGCTCTGTGCCCAGTCGGTAGCCAAATAAAAGACTTGGGTATAGTCAGTTCTGAGAGACGTCTTGTGGCACCCAGACCCACATTTCGTATGGAAGCATCCCTCAGTATTCGAATCTATTCACTTCCTAAGGTTTGCAAAGTGGCAGCCAGAGATCAGACAGCAAGGGGTGCTCTTTCTCCAAACTGCTCTACGTCAAAACATTTTATCTAAATAATTCAGTTCCGGAGCAATGAAGAGTAAGGGCAGAGCAGACAAAGAAGGGATTGATGCTTCCAGCAGAGCAAACAAACCAGCTTCTCAGGACAGTATTCATTATCTACCTAAGGCTTTAGTTCCAACTTTTAAAAGCATAAGTTTGACACAGAGTCCCTCTCAGAAATGGATTTTGTTGTATTTACAAAAAAATATTTTATTGTTTCAAATATTAAAACACAAGTAACACTTTAAATCTTTAAAAATAATGCCAAATTCCTATGCATTCACAAATCAACTATTTCATTTGCTGCACTTCCTGCTGGTCTTTTTTTTTTTTTTAAAGTGTATTCACATTTTATACAGAGTTGCACAACATAGATGGAAATTTATTGTCTTTTCCCTCCGTTTTTACCTTAAATCATAAGCAGAAATCATAAAAGACCCACTTTGACCTTAAATTATCAGAAGCCTCTATGAAGATTTCAAACTAAGGCTTATTCATTCATGATATTCGGTCTCATAAATATCCTGCTATTTACTGTTACAATTATCTATACTAAAAATCTTCATGCATCTACCATCTTTTCCTCCGGTGGAATATTTCCTTAGGAAAATTCCTAGCAGTAGGATTGTTTGCCTCAAGGGCATTTTTTTTATCTTATTGTTTTTGGTAAATTGAAATGTGTTTTGTTTGGAAAATTTCACAACAGCTTTGGCGGTCATGTGAGCACAGGGGTGTTGCAAAACCAAGGCTGGTGATCCCAGCGCCTGGCATGGAATCTGCCCAGGCTATATCACTGGCACAGACAGATGCCAGGCTGACCTTTATGCACAAGAAAGGGTTTTTAAGAGCAGACGGGGAAAAGGGACTTATAAGTAAAACAACACAGACATGGCATACAAATGACTAGACTAGAAAAATGATCTTTTGCCTTCATTGATTTTTTTTCTGCCATTGTACAGTGTGTTAAGAAAACGTAGCTCCCAGTTTTCATTTATCTGTGACTCATCAGGAAATGTTTTCAACACATTCAGGGCTAGCCATGAGCCTTATAACATGCACTCAACAGCTATTTCTTGAATTGAATGAAAGAGAACTTAAGTTTCGTAAAACTTTTTTCCATGCGTCAGTGGACATCCAGCACGAGCAATAAATAAACCGTTGCTGTTGGAAGCACACAGATTTGGGAGTTACCTGTTACTATAGCATAACCTAGGCTCTCTGGACTATCCCTTGTCAAATGCCTTCTTTGAAAAATGGCCAAAGGCACAAAGGTATTTATTGCAGAATAATAATAATTGCAAAAGAAGAGAAACTGGGAATGACTGAGAAAATCATACAATTCCATCACTTTATCATATAATCATTACAGTTAGCGTCTCCAAAGAATTTGAAATTACATGGAAAATCCTCACAACGTAAGATTCACTTTAAAAGGAAGACACCTGCGTCCACACATGATTAACGTGACATTGAAACATGATGTACATGGAAGCAGAAGGAAACCATGCAACCAAATAACAATGGCAGCATTCAAGTCCAGCGGAGTTTTTTTTCTCCTGCTTTCCCCTATTCTTAGTTTTCTAAGGGTTTTTAAAAGTGTGCATTCTTCTTATGTTTTGCAAAAGGCCACTCTGCCCAGGGACTGTTTTTTTCTTGTCTATTTCTCTTATACTCATTCATTCAACAAACACTTATTTCGAGCACCTCCCGTGTGCTTCTTAGGGTTCTGTCTGCCAACACGCGGTCATGAATGATGCAGACGACGTTCTTATCCTCAGAGTTTTCATTCTAATGGAAAATTAGAAGCAGAAAATTTCTGTAATAATCATTTATTTAAATTACTTTTGAGGGGCGCCTGGGTGACTCAGGTGGTTAAGCGTCCAACTTCGGCTCAGGTCACGATCTCATGGTTTGTGAGTTTGAGCCTCTCATCAGGCTCTGTGCAGACGGCTCAGAGCCTGGAGCCTGCTTCGGATTCTGTGCCTCCCTCTCTCTCTCTGCCCCTCCCCTGTTCACACTGTCTGTCTGTCTTTCTCTCTTTCTCTCAAAAATAAACATTAAAAAAATTAAATTACTTTGAGACTTTTTGGAAGGAACGAAAGGAGAGGGGTGTCTAAATGGGAAAGTTGAGGGGTGCCTGGGTGGTTCAGTAGGTTAAACACCCAACTCGTGATTTTGGCTCAGGTCTTGATCTCATGGTGTCTGAGACTGAGCCACACATCCGGCTCTGCGCTGACAGTGAGGGGCCTGCTTAGGATTCTCTCTCTCCTCACTTTCCACCCTGCCCCTACACAGCTGTGTGCACTCTCTCGCTTGCTCTCTCTCTCTCTCAAAAAAAAAATAGGCAGATAAATAAATAAATGGGAAATTGGCCTTGTTTTTCTTTACGAGATGTTTAAAGATGTAGGTTATTCGTTTTCTATTTAGAAAAAAATTTTTAATGTTTATTTTTGAGAAAAAGAGCGAGCGAGAGAGAGAGAGAGAAAGAGAGAGAGACAGAGAGACAGAGAGTGGGGGAGGGGCAGAGAGAGATTGGAGGACAGAGAATCCAAAACCAGCTCTGCGCTGTCAGCACAGAGCCTGATGTCAGGCTCGAACCCACAAACGGTGAGATCATGACCTGAGCTGAAGCTGGATGCTTAACCGACTGAGCCACCCAGCCACCCCCCCTTTTATGTTTTGATAAGAGTCTGCTAACACTTTAAATCTTCAGTCAGAAGTTAGTATTTCATTAATGTTAATAATTGTCATTACAATACAGAAAGGATTTCTCAGCTAGAATACTGTTGGTTATGACCTGGTACCTTCATAAAGATGCCGATCACGGACACCGGCAGTGTGTGCCGGGAGCACGTTGGCTGGAAAATCCAAGTTTCGTGCAAACGTTCAGCTTGCTCCCCTGAATCCAAACCCAGACTCCTAGAGGAGCAGAAGGGCAGAGTCCCAGGGGCGCAGGAAGTGGAGGGAACAGGAATTTCCGCTAGCTCTTAGGGCCATCTCACTATGTTCTCCCAAAGCTAGCAAAACAAATGGCTCTGACGAACAAATTTTTTTTCTGGGAAAAAAAAGTACAAAACACTTACACATGACAAACTAAAAAGAATGAGTGGGGCACTCTGACTTTTAATAACCTTTATTGATTTACTGATTATACAAGTAATATATGTTCTTTGTAGAAAGTATAAGTAACGCAGGATATTAAGAACATCAAACTCGAGGTGCCTAGGTGGCTCAGTCAGTTAAGCCTCCGACTTCAGCTCAGGTCATGATCTCACGTTCCTAGGTTCGAGCCCCACATCGGGCTCTGTGCTGACAGCTCAGAGCCTGGAGCCTGCTTCGGATTCTGTGTCTCCCTGTCTCTCTGCCCCTCCCCCTCTCATGCTCTGCCTCTCTCTGTCTCAAAAATAAATAAAACATTAAGAAAAAAATTTAAAAGAAAGAACATCAAACTCGTCTTTACTGGTGCCACATAAAGAGAACCGCTGTTATGATTACGGCAAACCTCTATGCAGTCTTCCTTCCGGAACAGAAGCTGCCGAACTTTGTTGGCATAGGGCCAGGCAGTAAATATTTTGAGCGTTGCAGACTTTACCTGTTGCAAGTGCCCACCTCTGGCATGGCATGAGGGAAGTGTCCACGGCACCTCTGCAAAGGAGCGCAAAACTGCATTGATGAAGATAGGCAGCCAGCCTGATCGGGTCTCACCCATAGTTTGCTGACTGCCTATTCTAGAGCATTCAATTTGGAGAGGGACAAGCAGGGACTTACAAACTCGTACTTCCACTCTCCTCTCTGTCACGTCCATTGCCATCATCCTAACGGAAGGATCTCGTGACTGTTGACGGTGTTCGGCAGTCAACAGGTAGTTGTTGAAAGTCTACTGCTGTGTGTTTGAACCCGGTGAGGGGCGCAGGAGCCCACCGCATCCCTGCCCTCCTAGGATGGTAAATACGTAAATGATGCCAGGGGTGGCCAGGAGAGCTGTGGGTGCTCGGGGAGCATGAGATGGAGGGTCTAACTGGATTGGAGGCTCAGGGCCAGCTTTGGTGGGAGGGTCAGCCAAACTGAGCTCTAATGCCGAGCGGGGGATGCCTGTGCTACGTGCTGGGAGAAGAGTGTCAGGAAGAGGGAACAGCCAACACAAGACGGCTGAAACAGGACAGCCGGACACCCGGAGGAGCTGTAGGGCGACCGATGTGGCCCGAGCACAGACATACCACACGACCAGCAAGAGGCGTGGGCAGAAGGCAGGAAGCACAGGCTTTTACACCGCCCAACGCACCACCGCAAACTCCACCTGAAGCATTTTGGACTTGCTCCTGAGTGAGAAGCCACTAAAGGGTTTTAAACAGGGGGATCGTGAAATTAGCATTATTCCAGTGGCTCCTGGACTCAGCGCCCTTGCCCCCAGCAGCTGGGAAAGCTCTCTTTCGATTCTCTCCATGCACTGTTGCAGAATGAGACTTTGGGTATCTTGTCGTGGCTCTGCGAAGGCACCTTTACCAGAACCACCACGGGTATGTAACGAGGGTCAGACCCCCGGGTCCTGATTTAGAGCCACCTGATCTCTTGACATTTTTTTCGTACTCTTCCTTCTCTTCACACTAAGTCATTTGCTGTTCCCTGTGTACACCTTCTATATCCAGTCCTCATGCTTTGGTTCTATCTGTTTTCCCCATCTAGAATGGCCTTCCTGAAAATTCTGTAATCCAGGCCTACTCCATCGTAGCCCCTCACATCTTAGTGCACGTTCAGGTTTGAAAAATAAACATTAAAAAGATTTAAAAAGGGTTTGGAGAAAATATAAGCAAGGGAGAAACACAATGAAGGAGAAGCTGCCGATACATTCTGAAGTGAGGGCTTGATTATTCGGCTGTAACCTGCCTTGGGGCAAAAGCAAAGCAAAGTGGCAACAGATGAAGAGACTCGGTTTAGCTAACGGCAACTTTGCAAACTCAAGTCTTGGGAGCCATGGTACAGAGGGCCAAAATGAAGTTTTGTTCATATGTATGTTTGTTTTTAAGTATTAAAAATTTTTTTTTAACATTTGTATAATTTTTGAGAGAGGGAGAGTGTGAACAGGGGAGGGTCAGAGGGAGACACAGAATCCGAAGCAGGTTCCAGGCTCTGAGCTGTGAGCACAGAACCCGATGCAGGGCTCGAACCCACAAACCGTGAGATCATGGCCTGAGCCGAAGTCGGACGCTTAACCAACCGAGCCACCCAAGTGCCCCGTAAATATTTTCTAATTTAAATTTTAGTTAGCAACATACAGTGCAGTGTTGGTTTCAGAAGTAGAATACGGTGATTCATCACTTATATACAATACCTAGTGCTCATCACCACACATGCCCTCCTTAGTACCCCTCACCCATTTAGCCCAACCCCCACCCGCCTTTCTCCACCAGCCCTCAGTTTGTTCTCTATCATTACGAGTCTCTTCTGGTTTTTTCCCTCTCTCCTCTTCCCATGTCTCCCTTCTCATATTTCTTAAATTCCACATATGAGTGAAATCATATGGTATTGGTCTTTCTCTGATTGACTTACTTTGCTTTGTATAATACATTCTCACTCTACCCACATAGTTGCAAATGGCAAGATTTCATTCTTTTTGATGGCTAATATTCATGTGTGTGTGTGTGTGTGTGTGTATTATATCTTCTTTGCCCGTTCATCAGTCAATGGAATTTGGGTTCTTTCCATAGTTTGGCTTTTGTTGATAATGATGCTTATATAAACATTGGGGTGCCAAAAATACCCTTCAAATCTGTATTTTTGTATCCTTTGTGTGAATAGCCAATAGTGCAATTGTGGGATCATAGGGTAGTTCTATTTTTATGTTTTTAAATATTTTTTAATGGAAGCACGATACATGGAAAAGTATAGAACTTAAAAATGCACAACTTGTTGAATTTCCCAAAGTAAACACACTGACGGAACCACTACGCAGAGCAGGAAGTAGGACATTCTGAGCACCTGCAGAACCTTCCAGTGCACTTCCTGTCCTCCCAGGAATGACTTCTCCAAAGGTAACCTATCCTGACTTCTGCATAATGGATTAGTTTTGCCTCTGTGTTCTGAACCTTTCTATATATATTTGTGTGCAAATTAGATGAGATTCTACCATATATACCCTTGGTGAGCTGGCTTCTTTTGCTCAGTATTATGTTTGGGACACTTGTCAACAGTAATTCATTTTCATTGCTATCATAATTTTCCTTTCATGAGTGTATCACTCTTAAATGTTTGTGGAAATTTGGGGTTGTTTCCAATTTATGACAGTCATGAGAAACATGGCCATGCCATTCTGGAACATGTCTTTTTTAGTATACACACATATGCATTTCTGTTGGGAATGTACCTAGGTGTGAAAATGCTGCATTGTGGGGTATGCATATTTTCTTAATATTTTTTAATGTTTGTTGTTGAGAGAAAGACAGAGTGCAGGCGGGGGAAGGGCAGAGAGAGAGGGGGAGACACAGAATCCAAAGCAGGCTCTTGGCTCTGAGCTGTCAGCACTGGGCCCCATGAGAGGCTCGAACTCCTGAATGGTGAGATCATGACCTGAGCTGGAGTCTGACACTTAACCAACTGAGTCACCTGGGGGCCCCTGCATGTTTTAAACATTAGCAGAAATTACCAAATAGCTTTTCAAAGTAGTCTTATTGATTTGTACTCTTATAGCACATGAGAGTTAAGTTCCTGGATATCTTCACCAACTTGTAGTATTATCAGTTGCTTAGTTCTGTTTCTATTTAGCCATTCTGATAAGTATGATGTGGTATCACATGGTTTTAATTAGTGATACCATGATGACTAATGAAGTTAATCATTTATTTATATTTATCAATCCTTTGCTCATTTTTAAATTGTTTTCTCTAAAAAATTGACTTGTAGCTCTTTATATTTTCTCGGAGTGAGTATGTACTTTGTCAATGTATGTATTACAAATATCCCTTCTTGCTACAAAGCTTGCCTTTTCATTCTTTCCATGATTTCTTGTGATGAACAAGCTCTTAACTATGATATGGCCTTTTCTTTATTATTAGTGCCTTTTGTTTCCTACCTAAGAAATCTTTGTCTACTCTTGGCTCAGTTAATAGAATATGCAACTCTTGGTTTCAGGGTTATGAGTTCAAGCCCCATGTTGGGTGTGTAGCCTACCTAAAATTAAAAAAAAAATTTTTTTTAAAGAAATCTTTGTCTACGCAAAGGTCATGAGATTTTCTATATTATCCTCTTGAAAGTGTATTTTTCCCCTTTAATATCCATTCACTCCTTACTGTCTTTTTTTAATTAGGTGTATTTAATTACTTCTTTCTTAAATATATGAAAGACTTCGCCAGTGAAGCCAGGTAACCCTAGAGTTTTCTTTGAGCCAAATTTAAATTCAGTTTCCTGGGTAGATATTAGATTCAGATTTCCTCTTTCATCTTGTATCAGTTTGGGTAAGGTATATTTGCCTAGAAATTTGTCCATTTGATGTAAAATTTTTTAGTTATTGTTATAAAGGTATTCATGATCTTTTATGTTACCATTTTCAAGTCTGTAAGATCTTGTCTGTAAGAACAAGTCTGTCTCCTTTTCAGTCCTAATGTAAATGATTTGTGCCCCTCCTTTTATTTTTCAGTTTTGGTAGAGATCTATTGCGTTTATTACTCTTTCCAAAGGGCTAACTTTTGGTTTTGTTGGTTTTCTCTATTGTAATTTTGTTTTGCATTTTGTTAATTCATACTCTTTATTTTTTTTCTTCTCTTCTACTTTCCTAGGGTTTAATTTGCTATTCTTTTTGAACTTCTTGAGATAGTGAGGTCATTGGGTTTTTAGGCTTTTTTTTTTTCCTAATTCATGCATATAAGTCTATAAATTTCTTTCTAAGTACACCCTTAACTACATCCTGTACCTTTGTTTCCATTCTATTCAAATCCTTTTTTTCTATTTTCATTAAGATTCCTTTTTCTTTCTCTAATTCTCAAACATGTTAACTGTGTTGGACCAGAAGGTGAAACAAGACAGACCCTCAGTTGATAATTTTTAAAAAAACGTTTTTAATGTTTATTCATTTCTGAGAGACAGAGAGAGACAGAGTGTGAGTGGGGGAGGGACAAAGAGAGGGAGATACAGAATCCAAAGCAGGCTCCAGGCTCTGAGCTGTCAGCACAGAGCCCAATGCAGGGCTCAAACCCACGAACTAAGATCATGACCTGAGCCAAAGTCAGACCTTTAACCAACTGAGCCACCCAAGCGCCCCCAAGAACCCTTAAAATTTAACACCTAAAAGACAAACTACCCAGTTTAAAAGCAGGCTATGGACTTGAATAGACATTTCTCCGAAGAACCTATACAAATGCCAAAAAGTACTTGAAAAGATGCTGGACATCATTAGTTATCGTGGAAATGCGAACCAGAACCACAGTGAGATACCTCTTTATGCCAACGAGGATGACCGTTACAAAACAAAACAAAACAGAAAGCAGCAAGTGTGGGTGTGGACGCGGAGAAATCGGAACACTCATCATTGTTGGTGAAAATTTAAAAATAGTGCGGCCACTCTGGAAAACAGTTTGGCAGTTCCTCAAAAAGTTAAACATAGAATCACTGCATGACCCCACAGTTCCGCTCCTGATATACACTCGGAAGGATTGAAAACAAGTATTCAAACAAATTCTGGTATGTGAATGGTCATGGCAACGGTAGTCACAGTGGGTAGAAACAATGCAACCGTCTGCCAACGACTGAGTGGATAAACAAGTGTGGTGTCTCTGTACAATGGAATATGATTCAGCCATACAAAGAGCGAGGGTTGCACCGGATCTGTGAATGTATTAAAACATCGAACTTAAAGAATTTATGCTCAGGACCTAAACTGAAGCTCATTCACTAATCTAAGTGATTGGCCTACACGGCTTATTTTGACTGTAATATCTGCGAGAGTGGGAATGAAAAAGTGGTGTTTAGGGAGGGTGTGTTTTGACAGGGAGAGAAGCCCTCAGTCAAAGTACTGAAACTCTGGGTAAATTTTCAGCAGCAGCCCATGGGTTGGAAGTGAGCTTTGGGTCTCCCCAAAGAGCGTCTCGCTGTCTCTGAAGCAAAGGCTCATCAGCTTTGCTTAAAGCCATTATGATTTCTCCCCAAAGCTGTTCAACTTCAAATCTGCAAGGAAAGTCGTGCAGTTAACAAGCCTGATTGTGAAATATTTATAAGCCCTAATAGAGCGTTTACTCCGCCGTTAAGAAGTGTTGATAATGTTAACATTAGCTCAGGGCAACACTGCGTCACAAGGATTGTGGCAGATTTAATACATATAAGGATTTTCTCACATCACCCTCAAATGTTCCTTCTGCCTTTTAAAGTAAATATTCCTCCCTTGGCATTCTTTGATACTCTTCCCTGCCTTCCATTCCACAGCTTCGGTACTTAACGCCGATTCCCCTCCACCAGCTCGAGATCTTTCCAGTGCATCTGGTGAGATGTCTCAGACTTTGAGAAAAACGAGTCTCGGAATGCCATCTGGCTAACCATTAGATGTGTCCAGACAGACACTTTGCGGATTATCTCCAGGAAGGAAGAAAAATAGAAGAGAGTCTCAGAACTATTTATACAATTATACTGCAGGGTTTGGCCTGGAAAATAAGAAACTAGGACTTTAAGGTTTTTGACTGCGTTTCTTCTTTCTTGTATTTCCTGAGGTTGAAATTATAACCATCTGTTCCAGAAGATATAAAAATCCCGAATTCCTTCTTCTTCCACATTAACAGAATACTAACCCTTTGGGGAATCTTATATTAATGGAGGTGCTCAATAATGGCTGCACTAAAACCACAGTGTAAAACAAGCACCGAGCTCCATCTCATTACCTATTTACCTCATTTGCCTCTTTGATCTAATGAGGAAAGGGGCATCCGTCTCCAAAATGTGCCTTCTAATGTGGATGTTTGCCTGTGTGGTGACACCAGCATGTTTTTCTGTTTCTCTGATGACGGTGTTGAGGAGGAGAAGGGTGGAAGTGACGGTAGGTAGAACCTGTCTTTCCTCCAGTTCTCATTAGAGACCATTAAATTGCCCATTTGGGCTCATTCTTTTACTCCTCTTTAATTCTCAAAATATCTCCACATCATTCCGAGTAGATTCAAAGGCATTTCACGCGTGGTGATTCATTTAATTTGCTTTCATTTTTACAGCCTATCAGACACTATCTGTGTGAAAAACACCTCTCTAAAACTCGCCATCTGCAATGACTCCCGCTCCCTACTCTGTCTCCCCCAGCCCAGCTCTGCGGGTAATTCCCGGTACCTTTCCAATACGCCGGAGGGAAAACATGACATTACACCTCAAAAAATAACCTTTTCTATGGCACACAGACTCATCGCGTCCCTTTTAGTTAATGTGCTAGATTCCAATTTTCCTCTCTCAATAGGCTTTCTCTATTCTTTTCTCAGAAACACTTGCCCTTCCCCTTCCCATTAAGAAACCTTTCCTGAGCATCCACTGTTTTCTAAACGCCGTACTGGGGACTCGAGATGCGGCAATACACAAAATCTAGTTTTTCTCCCAGAGTAACCGAAATCTAATGTAACAGGCCATGGAAACAAATTCCTGCAACACAAGGGAGCAAGGAATTTAGGAGGAAAGAGTTGAACGGCATGGAGGAGCTCGCGGGGAAGGTCATCCACCATGGGTGATGTTCTAGTAGTCGATCCTGAATTTTTGATTTTACCGTTTTGCATACTTTTAAAACCTCTATGTTTTCAACGCTTATCTTTTTCATCTTCGTTTACTGTAACACTCCCTGTTGTGGGTCTCACAGATAAATATAACCTTTTATTGCATCAGCTGAATCTTTGGGATGTGGATGAAGTAAAGAGAAAGATTTGGAGCGTGTGGTCATGCGGCATCTCATTGGTAAAAACTCTCACGGGCGTTCTGAGAGCTGAGACAGCTAGCCGTGTGTCACACACTCTCACGATAAATATGTCTTAATGAGTCAGAAGGCACGAGAAGAGGGAAATGTTCCCTCTAGCCACAAAGAGGAGAGAGAAAGAGAAGGTTTGGAAGGCTAGAGAGGTTATATCCGTGCGTCTTTCCAGAGAACAACAGAACCCACTCTGATATAATTGAATGTGTCACTGCCAACGTAAGGCATTCTAAGAACTAAAACTAAAAGCAAGTGACAGACACTCAGAATGTTGTTCCTTTCTATCAGGCCCCCAAGGCCATGGTGAGGCCGAAACAGGTGTCTTAGACCTAGAAGTCAACAACTGTTTTAAAGTGGTTGGTTGGGGGCCAGGAGATAGAGCAAAGAGAAAAATGTATTTTTTGAGAAAGATCAGAGAACGGGAAATTTCTTTTTCTCTTGACAAGGCAATCATGTTCTCGCATAAGAGGAGTAGTTAACAGCTCATTTTGAGGGAGACTGAATGAAAGGAACACTAGAAAGAATTTTCTGGAAAGTGTTTAAGGCTTGGCTGAGCTAACTGGCAGATCCGCCCTTAGGGTGAAACGCAATTGCTCTCCTGTACCTGCGGTACCTGAGGGGCTTTGGCTTGAGAAGAATTCTTTGCACTAACTTGGTGTTTCAGGCAATCTGGGGAGAAGCCTCTGGGAAAGGGGCAGCATGCGGAACTAACTTCTTACAGTTAGTGTCGGAGGCGACCGGTGTGTCTGGATATGGCAAGCTGTCTGTACCTCGGAGCCAACCGCCAGAGTGCTCTTGAACCAAGTGAGAAACCAAAAGGGGTGCTTCACTTCAACTGGAGACACACAGCTGGCTAGGGCCGCTACCTAGAGATTGAAGGAGGGAGAGATGCTTTGTCTCTGTCACTTGGGGGACCGGCAGTCCGTGGACCTCAGCTGCGGGGCCAGCCCAGCCTGGGGTGCTGGGTAGTCACCAGGGGCACTTGCACAGGCCGAGACCCCGTGGGACAGGAGGACACAAGAGCCAGCAGACTTTTGGGAAGCACCAGGAAGTCCTTGAGTGCAGGCCGTGAGACCTGATAGCAGAGTTCCTGAGGGACTTTCCAGAACTCCACCAAAGAGAGCACCGGTCAGGCCCTAAGGACAGTCAGCCACATTTTCCCACAACACTGTTCAACCTCATACTCTTCAAAAACAGGAGAGGCAAAGTGCTCTGCCGCTCATGTCCTGACATCCACAGGGTTTTGTTCACCCTGTTTTATTGAGGTATTTCCACCCTGGCTGTTTGGGACAGTGTCTTCATGCCTCTTTGATCTCATGCTCCATCAATAAACCAGTGGAGTGTGCATCCCAGGATGCATTATTTACTTATAAATTACAGACATATACTTCTATGCGGTATGTGTATTATGAAGCATACAAATAGAAATTACAAAAGAATGAGATAAAAATGAAAGTGTTAAGTAGAAGTTCTATTATTTCCTTCCTGTGGTGCTCTTTATGCATCCTAGAGGATACGTGGACCCACTATGAAGGTCCCAGGAGATGGCAGGAATCATCTAGTAGTGACCAGATGGACAGTCCATTATCAGACCACTCTTCTGTCATCAGTATAGGTCACAGAAGAAGTTTGGGTGACATTGGCTTGATTCTCACTCAAAAGCATCATAGGAAAGTCAACAGTCGCCAAGGGGGTGAAGTGGTCTTACTATAGGGTGTATGATTTAAGTTCGCCCTTGTGTCCAGCTGTTGTTTTCCCATATAAATATTCTAAATTCTGGCCGACAGACAAAGGAAAGGACTGGAAAAGTTAGAGTAATAGCTGTGAACTTACTGGAAAAAATAAGGATGGGAAAGTCATTATATATAATTTGTCAGATTCTTCTTTCTCTTTCCATTACTACTGAACAGCACTTTAATGACACTAATTACATCTGTCTATTAAGTGTTTTATCTGATCCTCTATAATTAAACTGTGATGAGTAGGGACAGATATAAGAAGGCTCATTTTCCTCTGGTAGTTATTTCCGTAAGATTTGCTCAGTTTAAAAATCACTCCCTTTAAAATTACTATGTCTCATTTTGGAGCGTCCCGTTAAATAGAAACATTGACATCTTTTGAGGCAATCCCAAATCATCACAAAATCATTCCTGGCTACTGGAATTGAGTTCTGGAGAATCGTGTGCAATTGCACATGAACTTGGCCAATACTGCCCCGTCCCTTCTTTCTCAAGGTAGTAGTGGTGAAATTTTAGACCGATTACATTACTGTGAAGCTGAGACCTCATATTTTTCTAATGGACACATTGTGTAACAATGACAATCTTGGCTTCTACATAAGATAGCGCCAAAACATTACCTGTGCCAATAACACGCTTACTGCTAAAGATTCAGGGAGAAGTTTTCAAGACATATAATCAAGAGACAAAAGACATACCCTTGAATTTTATACCAAAGTAGTTTGATAAATCACATTTTATTCACTAGATCGTAGGCTTCCCGGTGGTACAGATTCTGTTTAGTTCATTACTATTTCCCTCGCCCCTAAAATCATTCCTGATGCAGAGGAGGCACTTAGTGAATATTTCTGGAACAAATGAATGAATTTACAGAAACCACAAAGCCAACATATTATCATCAATACAGAACTATACATTTGCCTAAGGGACAAAGAAGAACGATCTTTGGGGAGAAAATATAGGCGAGATTATTGTAATTATTTAAAAAGGAATGACTGAAATGAAAGTGTTAATGAGAAATTAAACTTTAAAATTTCCTTTCGAACTGTGCCCGAGGAAACCTTGACTGTAGTCCTGTGTTTAGTATAGACATTAAAAAGAGTAATACATTCTTAGGATATGATCATTCTTAAAATTTTGCTAAAAAGTCATGTTATACAAGTTGTGGCTATGGTCAGGAGATCCTGGAGTCAAAATCTGTCAGAGGAGAGTGAGATTGGTGGCTGAGTTCACGCAAGGGAAGGGTGGATGGGGACCACTCATGAATGGATGTGGCGAGAGCACTGCGCCGGGCCCCCACGCTACAGGGGAGTCACGGGGTGGCCCACAAACTCAGAGATCTCGTCATCAAGGAGAGAAGCAGGTGTGTGCATGGAAAAGTGCCGGGCGAGGGCGAAAACGTGGACCCGTGCTGGATCAGCACGAAGGGGACCAGGATGGGCCTGAGGAAGACGGCGTCAGCCTGCTAGCGCGGCCAGAAGGCAAGAGCACACCGAGTGGCTTGCACAACGGAAATTTACTTTCACACGGGTTGGAGGCTAAAGTCCAAGGTCAGAACTCGGAGGCCTCACTTGTTGGCTGGCACGCGGCCTCCCTCTTTCTGCCTCTTCACGTGGTTGTCCCTCTGCGCATGCGCGTCCCTAGTGTCTCTGTGTGTCCTGATTTCTTCTCATTAGGACACTGGTCAGTGTGGATTAGGGTCACCCTCAGGGTCTCATTTCAACAAGGTCACCACTGTAAATGTCTGGTCTCCAAACACGGTCACAATCTGAGGTATTGGGATCAGGCTTCAGCGTACGAATTTTATGGGGAACACGATTCCATCTCGTAACAGAACGTGAAGCAGCAGTTCTCGAAGTGTGAGGACAGGGTCCCCCGGGGTCTCCAAGGCCCTCTCAGGAGGTCTGCAGAGTCAAAATTATTATCACAAAAATGCTAAATGTTGTTTGCCCTTTTCATGGCGTTGCCACTTGCACGGATGCTACAAAAGCAAGGGGGTGAAAGCACTGCTGCCTTAGTACAAAGCCCCGCGGTGGCACCAGGCTGCCCCAGTAGTCATGGATTCTTCTGTCTGTGATGGGTTTAAAGAAGAAAAAAAAAAAAAAGGCCAGTGTTTCCATAAGAACGTTCTTGATAAAGATTAAATATTGACCTTTTGGGGTGTCTGGGTGGCTCAGTCGGTTAAGCAGCCGACTTCAGCTCAGGTCATGATCTTGTGGTTCATGGGTTCAAGCCCCGCATCAGGTTCTATGCTGACAGCTAGCTCAGAGCCTGGAGCCTGCTCCAGATTCTGTGTCTCCCTCTCTCTCTGACCCTCCCCTGCTCATGCTGTCTCTCTCTCAAAAATAAATTTTAAAAAAAAATCATTTAAAAAAAATAGTGACCTTTCACCATGTCTCTTGACTACTCTGTGTGATTAAAGTGGAAGTGCACCCAAAGCACTTCTGCTACAATCCAAGCCCCATGGTGATCTCAAGGAAAAGCACTTGTGCAGTTGTTCGAGCTGTGGACTGAACTGACTCCTCTCTTCATGGAATACTCTCTTTACTTGAAAGGACACCTGGAAACTATGGTTATTCAGACCTAACTGTTTGGTGTTTTTGAAAACGAACCAGGTGAGCGTGTCACACCAAAGCAACTGACAGTATTTGTTCCTTTGAGCTTTTATAAGCAAAAATTCTATTTTAAGAAATCTTGTATCATAAGTTTGACAGCTTCCTAGTACTTATAGACTCTTCAGAGGAGATTGGCACTAAAATTATAATGACGTGGGTCAATATTTAGAAGCTTTCCACAACTCCCTGAACCCACATTTTCCAAATAGTCAGCGCATGATTGTTATAAAATGATGTGTGGGCACGGATGCAAGATCCAGTCAAAATGCAAGATAGACCTAAGGATAAGGCAACTGACTGGGGGAAATTTCACTGATACAATTTCAGCTTCAACATTGTAGCTAACCTCCGGAAACTGTTCTTGTCTGCCTTCCGTGAGGTTTCATAGAAGAATATCCACAATTGTATGAAAGAGCTATGAAAATTCTCTTCTCTTTTCCAAACATAGATCTGTAAGAGGCCGGATATTTCCCCCACATGCTTAAACTTAACAACAAATTACAACAGAGTGAACAAAGGAGGAGATGTGAGAATCCAGCTGTTTGCTATTAAAGAGATATTAAGCCTGATATTGAAGAGATTTGCAAAAATGTAAAACAATGCGACTTTTCTCACAAACTATTTTGGGGTTTGGAAAATACAGCTCTTCTTCATAAATGTCAACAAATGACAGATTTATTATTGCTTTTAAATGATGCAATACTTTTAAAAATTAGAAAACAGTAAATAACTGTAAAGCTATAACTCATATAAACCGAAAACTTTTAGAGTTCCAACAAATTTTAAGAGTATAAAGAGGTCTTAAGGCCAAAAAGCTTGGGAACCACTGCTGCAAAGGCACAACTTCCGCCAGTAAAACAGGCTCTGGAATGTGTGGCAATGACAGCAAAAGATGAACTGAAATTCATACAAGAAATTTAATCAGGCAAAGGCATCAACGAAGCTGTCAGCCAGGCACAGCTGCCCCCGCCCTGAGCTTCTGTAACTCTGAACCTTGATGTATAGGCCTGTTCAGATGTGTTTGCAGCAGTTTTATTTATTTGTTTGTCAATCAAATGGGGGAGGGACAGACAGACAGAGAGAGAGAGACAAAATCCGAAGCAGGCTCTAGGCTCCGAGCTGTCAGCACAGAGCCCGACATGGGGCTCAAACCCACAAACTATGAGATCGTGACCTGAGCTGAAGTCAGATGCTTAACCGACTAAGCCACCCAGGTGTCCCACAACAGTTTTTTTTTCCTAATGTTTTATTTATTTTTGAGATAGAGAGACAGAGCATGAGCAGGGAGGGTAGAGAGAGAGGGAGACACAGAATCAGAAGCAGGCTCCAGGCTTCGAGCTGTCAGCACAGAGCCTGACGCGGGGCTCGAATCCATGAACGTGAGATCATGACCTGAGCCGAAGTCGGACGCTTAACCAACTGAGCCACCCAGGCGCCCCCCACAACAGTTTTAAAACAACGGTAGACTCAATAAATAGACTAGGACAATATGCTTGAATTATGAAATATGATCTCTGCTATTGAGGTATCTACTCTTGTATCTATGCTGCAGAAGTGAGCACTCGAAGTGTGTACTATAAATTGGGAGCAAAGACAATTACATGCAGTGAGTCACTGAGTATTTAAAAAGTCTATATCAACATGTGTCAATGTGATCCAGGACCTGGGCATGGAGCGACGCTGAAAACAAGGAAGCAAACAGAGGTCCAAAAGCTACATATTGAGAAGTGGAAGATACTTTTTATTAATGTTTATTTTTGAGGTGGGGGGAAGGGGGGAAGACAGGAATCGAAGTGGGCTATGCACAGACAGCAGAAAGACCAATGCAGGGCTTGAACTCACGAATCGTGAGATCATCACCTGAGCCAAAGTCAGACACTTAACAGACTGAGCCACCTAGGTGTCCCAAGAAGATACTTTTGATTAGAGAGGATAGGATGAAACTGTGACAGACCTGGACACTTAGGTGACTGAACCGGCAATAATCTTAAAATTTGGGCTAGAAAGGAATTTAAACATTATCCAGTCTCGTGGTGTAATTTTAGAGATGAGGGATCTCAGGCCCAAGGATAAGGGGACTTGCCCAAGGACACATGGCAATTTGTGGTAGATGAGACTCTTGATTCCCAGGGAAGACAATCTTTAATTCATTCTTACATCACACGGCCAAGATTAAACTGGGGCCTGTCGCAATAAGCGACACAAGCCATTATAGCCCCAGGGTGAGAACAGAACATTCATTCCATTCTTTTGCTGCGTTAAGATGAAAGCGCGGTTTCAGAAACACTCACCTGGATTCGGAATGCAGGAAGACCTTTGAACTCGGTGCCTAGGTCCATCCAGGCCGCAATAACAAAGCACCACAGACTAGGTGGCTTATAGACACCAGACACACAGTTCTGGAGGCTGGATGTCCGTGATCGAGACGCTGCAGCTTCTGCACCCGCTGAGGGTTGGCCTCTTGGATCGTCGAAGGCCGTCTCCTCCTGTCGGTACCTGGCAGAGGAGGGAGGGGGTTCTCTGGGTCTCACAAAAGAACACTCGTCCAGTTCATGAGGCCCCATCCTCCGCACTTCAGCACCTCCCAAAGGCTCTGCTTCCTAATACCATCCCACTGGGGATTAGGATTTCAATGTAAGAATTTGGGGGGAGACAAACATTCAGTCTAAAGCGCTAGAGTTAGAGAGACAGTGTCTGTAATCCAAGGTTGAAGTTCTCGACTCTGAAGGTGGCCATGGGACAGGAAGGGTTAAATCTGAAATACAGGAATTAGGGACAGGTTGGAAACTGAGATAAAGCTTGGGAAGGACTCAGGGATGACCTCTAAGGCTTCTCATTTCCGGAAAGGGGACCAGCCAACATGTGTTTGATGCTTAATTGTTTTCTGATTGTACCCCATTCAACAACTGGTTATAATTCTTCATAGACCTCACAACGATTTAAAAAAATTTTTTAATGTTTATTTTTGAGAGGGAGAGAGCATGAGTGAGTGGGGGAGAGGCAGAGAGAGAGACATGCACAGAATCTGAGGCAGGCTCTGGGCTCTGAGCTGTCAGCATGGGGGCCCAACTCAGGGCTGGAACTCAACAGCCTGTGAGATCAACAGCCAAAGTCAGGCGCTCAACCGACTGACCCCCCCCCCACAACAATTTATGTTGTTGTTGTTAAGTTCCACCAACTGCATTCTCTCCCTCCATTTTTGTTTTTCTCCTAAGTTGCTTCCTGTTCTTTGACCTGCAGTAACGTCTGTATCACTGAGATGGCCACCGGACTGTTACACATCAGTAAGATGAAGAATTAAGATAAATAGTTGGTTAATTTAAAGAACACTTTGCATGAATGTTTCATGAAGGCTTCTGAGGAAGGAGGTGGGCTGACTCTTCGGAGCAGTTGCCTTGGTTCTCCATTCACTCAGCTCCCCCATGCCCGGTCTGTTTCGCAAATAATCTCACAGAGACCTTTAAGTGAAAACAAAATGAACAAAAGCCAGTATTTATATCTAACATCACCAAAGCAGGATTGTACAGTAGTCAGTAAGTGAAAAGGGTGCTCTAGAATAAAAGAATGTGCTTCATGCAAATTGCACCTTTTATTCTAATAAAAAATGCACACATCATTGCTTTGGCATTTGTAACTTTTATAAACCTTATTTTGGAAACAAATAAACTTGTGGAATGTCCGGAATGTAGCAGTACTATTGGAGGTTAGGAAGGCTATGGGGTAAAGGACTTTTTTTTAAATCTATGAAAGATGCTTGGGGGCGCCTGGGTGGCTCAGTCGGTCAAGTGTCCAACTTCGGCTCAGGTCTTGATCTCACGGTTCGTGGGTTCGAGTCCTGCATCGGGTTCTGTGCTGACAGCTCAGAGCCTGGAGCCTGCTTCGGATTCTGTGTCTCCCTCTCTCTCTGCCCCTCCCCTACTTGTGCTCTGTCTCTCTCTGTCTCAAAAATAATTTTTAAAAAATTTAAAAACAAAAAGATGCTTTACTGTCATGTGTGCTGGTTTCCTGGGTTTACTTCTCAGCATAAGATTCAATATAAACTACAGTAATGGTTTCTGGCTTTTAGACAGTGTCTTGCTCAACACAGGTGTTTTCTTTGTCACGGGCACTGAGATGAGAAGTTTGTTCCTGAACTGCACTGTCTGATCTATGTGGCTATTCAAAGTCAAATTTGTGTGAATTAGGGGCACCTGAGTGGCTCAGTCAGTTAACCACCTGACTTCAGCTCAGGTCACAATCTCACGGTTTGTGAGTTCAAGCCCCACATCAGGCTCTCTGCTGACAGTTCAGAGCCTAGAGACTACCTCGGATTCTGTGTGTCCCTCTCTCTCTGGCCCTCCCCTGTTCGTGCTCTGTCTCTGTCTCTCTGTCTGTCTTTCTCAAAAATAAATAAACATTAAAAAAATAAATTTGTGTGAATTAGAACTAAATAAGATTTAAAATTCAGCTCCTCCATTTCAACTAGCGACTTTTCAAGTGCTCAATACTTCCTATGGCTAATGACTACCATATTGGAGAGTGAAAATATAGAATGTTTCTCTTATTGCAGAAAGTTCTATCAGACAAAGTTCATATCAGAATATGGTTATCTAAAACATATTCTGTAGTTTTCATTTTTTAATATATGATATATAAAATATATATCTTATATTTGATATATAAAGATCATATCTGCTTTTTTTTAAGTGTCTATGTATTTATATTAAGAGAGAGAGAGAGAGAGAGGCAGAGAGAGAGAGGAAGAGAGAGAATCCCCAGCCGGCTCTATGGCGTCAGCGAGGAGCCTGGTGGGGACTCCATCCCATGAGCCATGAGATCATGACCCGAGGCGAAGTCAGATGTTTAACTGACTGAGCCGGCCAGGGGCCCCTTTGTTTTTAAAGTAATTAAAACGAATACAGCCAAATGAATGTGTTTGCAGAGCAGCTTTCTTCCAAGTTGCTTATTTACTGTGCCAACGCTCATTTATTCATTCACAAAATATTTACTGAGTGCTTTCTGTGTGCCAGGCACTCTTCTGGGCTCTGGAACAAAACAAATAAAATCCCTGGCCTCATGAAGCTTACGTTGTGCCCAGTGGGATGAGAGGCACACATTCCTTCTGTTTCCACAGCCAGACACAAAGGTATTTATGTGCCAAACCAGTGAACAAAATGGGAATATTCCAGTTCTTATGTTGTTGCTCATTAAGAAGTCGTAGAAAGAGGCAAATAAATATTAAGAATATAACTTATGATTTTTAAAAAGATTTTATTTATCTTTGAGGGGGGGGAGGGAGGGAGAGCACATACAAGTGGGGGAGTGGTAGTGAGAGAGAGAGAGAGAGAGAGAGAGACAGAGGGTCCGACGTGGGCTCCATGCTGACAGCAGAGAGCCTGATGCAGAGCTCAAACCTGTGAACTGTGAGATCATGACCTGAGCCAAACTTAGACGCTTAACAGAGTGAGCTGCCTGGGCACTAATGATTATAAATGATATTCTCATCATCAAAAACAAAAAAGCCTTGAAAAACATTTAAAAATATTTCTGCAAAACCATATGTGCCAGACGAAGTGGGTGAAGCGCTTATACAGATTTTCCAATGTCACCATCTTCCTTCATGGACTCCGAGTATCTACAGTTGGAAGAGGCTTTCGCCTCTTCTGTTCCAGCTTTCCTCCTACTACTTCCAGTCGTGACACCATTTCACCTCTAGCTGAGCACTTCGGGCAGCAGAAAGCTTCCTGACTTCACGAGAAGTAGGGGTACGTTTCTATCAGTCCCAACCTTCTTTAGTATTGCGGCATCACATATCCATAGTTAAAAGTTTAGAAATAACAGATAAAAACACAAGTGTTAGGGGTGCTGAGTGGCTCAGTCCATGAAGCGTCCGACTCTTGGTTTTGGCTCAGGTCATGATCTCACGGTTTCAAGAGTCCGAGTCCCCCGTCGGGTTCCCTGATAGCAGGGCGGAGCTTGCTTGGGATTATCGCTCTCCCCCTCTCTCTCTGCCTCTCCCTCACCTGTGCTGTCCCTGTCTCTCTCCAATAAATTAAAAAACAAAACCAAAAAATGTTAAATTCGTTGTGTTCTCATGACCCAAATGACCACTGTCAGCATTTTGATATATATTCTTCATGAATTTCTCTGTCTCTGTCTCTCTGTCTACATACATACAAATGTATTTCTATTAAATTAAAATTGTACCATTTGCATCCTGCTTTTTCTATTTCACCATATAGTACAAATGTATTTTCATTCAAGTAAGTGTAACTCTACATCACCATTTTAACAGCTGTATATTCCATTTAATGAAATATATATTTTGTGATCTATGTCGAAAGTTCCTGTTGTTTTAAATGTTCATTACTATAACTGATATTGTGTTGAACATCCTTGTATGCATATCTTTGTGACACTGATAAATTTCAGGGAACAAAATCTAGAAATGAGATTCCTGAGTCAAAGTTTCTGCACATATTTAAGACTTTCACACCTATTACCTAATTCTGTTTCTAGAAAACTTGTGCATTTGCCTTTATTCCAGAAGCCATGAGAATGTCCATTTCCCGAAGTTCTAACCCATGATACTGTTCTTCGGAGAACATTACCTTTCCTCTGTTTTTCGCTCACTGGTCCCCAGCTCCTGGGACCACCTTTCTAGCATTTGAATAAAACTGTCATGTCCTGCAAAGCCTCTTCCTCTTTAGACTTAATATCCTTCCAATATGGATTAATAAATTATTGTCAACCCGGCACCTGGAGAATCAATAGTTCTGTCCTTGATCTTTTCTGGCCCCACGTTCTAATAGATGACTTGAAGGAATCTATAAAAAGCATGCTTGCAACTTCTGCTCAACATTTATTTAGTGTCTACCGGATGCGGGGCATGATGCGTTGTTCTTAGGACATAAATACAAATGAGCTCTCTTCCAAGCCCTGGGGAGCTCCTGGAGCCATCCGGGTGGAGAGGGTATGATGGGGCTGTGTACGACCTCGAACATGGCGCGTGTGGTAAATAATATTTGTGTCAGAGGGCACCAGACACTCTGTCCCTCTCACAGGGTTACAGCACGTTGATTGCTCTGGTCAACGGTGAGTCAGGCCCTGTTCTCCAGAACAATCCTGTAGAAATGAATTACTTGTTGAAATGTTGTCACGCCCTTTCCCCCAGGATGGCCACAAGCGGAAACATGTCTCCAGTGCACGTGGATACAGGTGTCCTCTGGCTTAACTATGCCTCCCCTTCCTTGATTATTTATTTGCTCTGACATTTGCCCACAGAAATTTTGGTTGGCTAACCCAAGACCAAATGCATTTTGGGAAGGACCCAAACACATTAACTTTAAGGAGATAAGCTGCTTCAGCTTCTTCTGGGAGGACATTTAATACCCAAGTGCATAAATACCGGAGGGGGCAATTCCAAAAGTCTGCTGTGAAATATAAATAAGGCTGAAACGGAAAAAGAAATCCAAAGTCTAAAACATCCCACGCTTGGTGATTGATGGAAGGTTCTGTTACTAATATTAAACATCCAGAACTTTCTTCCACCCCAGTCAGCTCTTCCCTGTGCTCCACTTCCTCCTGTGCTGCAAAGTCTGATTTCACTTTTTCTCAGAGAATGGGGTTGTTGCGCGCACCAGGAAGCCTGACAGGATTTGACCCAAGCAGCAGCCCCAGGGCCACAGGCCCTGCTGTGGGCCTCAGGTCAGGTGTCCTGGTGGAGCCAGAAGGACCTAGAACATGTTACTATACTTTGAATTGTTGGGTATTGTAGAAATGAATTTTCTACATTAGAAACGTGGAAGAGTCAATGACCCTTCTTTCTAGAGAAGTACAAATCCACCTGTGGTTTGACGAGGGAAATAAAGCGTGCCTCGTTCTATTTCAGATTTATTCACTTTACTCTTTGGATGGGTGCCTGACATTTCACTTGATGCCTATCAGTTGACTGGAGCAGAACAGTGGGTCCTGCTTCTTGCGTGTTTTATGAACCATGTCCCATGCACAGGAGCTCAGAGAGCGGACTGGAGCTGCCTGTGACGTCTCCTCACTCTCCTTTCCAGAATTGTATGGCTAAAGGGGGAGATGTGCCTGCCCTCTACCCACCCCTGGGTCACCACCATGCGGGCTTACTGGCATTCTGGGTCTTCATTTGCCAAGTCAAATTCTGTTCATAGTCCCCATAGACAACCACCCCTGGTCCTTGAGGCGCACACGCTGGCAATGTGCCAAGACCTACACAGGTGACAGCAAAAAGGAGAGGCCTCGCGGGACCCGGAAATGGGCTGGAGGCTGTTTCCACTGGGAATCCCAAGGCCCTGGCCACCCAGAGCACGGTTGGGAAGGGGGGCCGCTGAGCAAATAGCGGGCAAGACTTCATAGCCCGTGGGCCCCCTGTCCTGTGAGGAGGGGCAAGCTGATTGGCTACTGGGGGTCCTATGAGTGGCCCAGCACGGGGGGGGGGGGGGGCACCTGGTTTGTGCCTTTGGGCCATACGGCACACAAAGTCACACACACACACACACACACACACACACACGCCCTCTCTCTCTTCATTCCTTCCTCCTCCTCTTTTAAAAAATATTTTATTTTTTATTGAGATAATTGTAGATTATTACAATGAAACAATTTCAGTTACAATGAGAACAGAAGTCATAAGAAATAATACAGAATACGGACACGTTGACGGGGGCGTCTCTGCAGAGATACGAAAGATCCTTTATGGAGCAAAACAAGAAGGAAAACAGGGGTCGGCCAAGTGCAGGGGAAGGAAATTCTAAGTAGGAGCCAGGTTTCCGTGTCGTTATGAAGATCTATCTGTCAAAGAAGGAGGGCATGTCATTTGACAGTTTGTTAGCCTGATTTATAACTTTTAAATATTTAGACAAACAGCACGTGATCTCCCGTTGCACCTCTGCCTCGTGGCCCTGCGAAGGTTAGGGGCGGGCCTAGGACTGGAGAGAGGTTCATTCCTAAGCTAATTACCCCTAGAGATGGTGAAGATTTTGTAACCTAACTGGAAGAGCCTGTGAGGCCCGGGGAAAGGTCCTATCCCGCCCCTGGAGAGCCTCTGAGACTGTGGCAGCCCAGGGAAGGAGCAGGGCAGGAGTCCTGGGGGCGGTGTGTGGACAGCTGAGGTTTGGAAAAGATCCTTTCAGTGAGACTGACATCAAGAGCTCTTGTTCCCTTGGGAGAAATGATCCATGTTCAATAAGCTTGTCTCCTTCTGTACTTTGGTAGTTTGTCTTGTTCTTGTTCTTTTGAGATTTCCCTTAATATTCCAGCAAAACTCCACAAGAAAAGCTCCTATGGGTAAGGCTGAGCTGAGAGGCTACGGCCCCGCCCCCCCCTCCACTCCCTCATGTTGTGGGCTTGGTTAGCTCAGGGCCCTGGGACAGGACACGGCTGGTGGAGCTAGGGAAGGGGGAGCCCTGGAAACATTTTGCAGCCTCTGCTTCATTGCCCTTTACAGAGAGCCTGCCTCTGTTCCACCCTAGTGCCCAGTGTGTGTGTGTGTGTGTGTGTGTGTGTGTGTGTGTGTGTGCGCGCGCGCGCGCGCGCGCGCGCGCTCAGAGAGTGTTTGTTGAATGAATAAACAAATGTCCTCATCCTCCAAGGTATACAAGGTGTACTCGATAAATTGTTAAGTTAAAGACTTATTTTGGGGGGTGTGCCTGTGGGGCTCAGTCAGTTAAGTGTCTAACTCTTGATTTGGGCTCAGGTCATGATCTCGTGGTTCATGAGTTTGAGCCCCGAATTGGGCTCTGTGTATCAGAACCTGCTTGGGATTTTCTCTTTCTCTCTCTCTCTCTCTTTCTGTCTCTCTGCCCTTCCCCTGCTCATGCTCTCTCTCTTTCTCAAAATAATTAAATAAACCTAAAACAACTTTAAAAAAAAGACGTATTTTTAAGCATTTTTGTTATTAGGGATTACTAATAATTAACAAGAAAATATAAACAATGTATTATAATTATGTAAATATACTAATCATAAAATTAAATTTTAATTAATCATATAATAAATATATTTTAATTAAAATTTAAATAGGAAATAATAAATTATTTGGACGATGTGATTGAATATTTTTGAACTAAATTTACCCTTAGAAAGTTAGATCATTTTGTCTAAAGAGAGAGAAAAACAATTTATGTTACCAAAAGGAAAAACAGGGGGTTGATTCAAAATAGCTTCAAGTTCATGCATCATAATTTCTTCCTGGTTTCAGCCTACAGAGCATCATGTTCTGAATTGTTTGCAGTGTCCTTGATGGATCTGCCCTTCCTTAAGATGCTTATTTGTGTCTGTAGAAGGAGTTCATCCACCAAGACAAGAACCATTGCTTTTCGGACAGGTCTGCCAAGTAAGCGTACTTAGGTTGTCTCCAAATATTTATTCCAAGTTCAGGAACAGGTCCCTCGACTGTTGTTTCAGCAGGTGTGTATGTAGTATTTATGCTTACTGTTAAAAGTTCTATTCTTTTTTTCAAGTTTACCAAGGACTATGTATCTCACCTTTGACCAGGATGTATTGACACGTTACCATGACTCTGTGCAAGGCCCATTCTGTCACGTTCATATCCACACCAGTGAACACTAAGACACAGGTCAATGGAATAGAATCAAGGGTCTAGAAGTAAATGCGCACATCTGCGGCTCACTGACGAGGGCTCCAAGCCAATAAGCTGGGGGTTCAGTAAATGGCGCTGGGACAACTGGATCTCCACAAGCGAAAGAAGGAAGTTGGATCTCTATTTTATGGTATATACCAAAATCAAATCAAAATGGATCAAAGACCAGAATTTAGAAACTAAAACTATAGAATTCGAAGAAGAAAACATAGAAGTAAATCTTCCTAACCTCAGATCTGTCAATGGATTCTTTAAAATGACATAAAAGTATAAGCAACAAAAGAAAAAAATGTATTTCATAAAAATTGAAAGCTTTTGGCCATCAACGGACTATTCATGAAAGTGAAAAGACAATCTACACTGTGAGAGAAAATGTTTGCAAATTATATATTCAGTAAGGGACTTGTATCAAACACATAAGAAGCTCTTAGAATTCAGTGATTAAAACAAAAAAAAAGACAACCAAATTCAAAAATGGATAAGGACTGCATAGGCATTTCTCCAAAGAAGATGTGTAAGTGACCAACAAGCACATGAAAAGATGCTCAACATGATTAGTCATTGAGACAATGTGAACGAGAACCAAAGTGAAAGAACCAAAGCCATCCATGAAGATGGCTACAATTAGGAAGAAAGTTAACAGAAAATAACAAGTGTTGACACGGACGTGTAGAAATCGGAACCCGCCTACACTGCTGGTGGGAATGTAAGATGGTGCGGCCACTGTGGGAACCAGTTTGGTGGTTTCTTGAAAAGTTACACTGAATTGCCATATGATCCAGCATCCTAGGTATATACCCAAAATAACTAAAAACAGGTACTCAAACAGAAATCTGTACACAAATGTTCATTACAGCACTATTCACCGTAGCCAAATGGTGGAAACAGCCCACATGTCTGTCAGTGGCTGAGTGGAGGAACAAAATGTGGTGTATTTGTACAATGGACTATAATTCGTCCATAATTCCCCAATGCTACATGCTGCATTCTACAATGTGGATGAACCTCAAAAATGTTATGCTAAATGAAAAAAGCCAGACACAAAAGGGCACGTAATATATGCTTCTATTATATGCCGTGTCCAGGATAGGTAAGCCCGTAGACATGGACAGCAAATTGGTGGTGACCAGGGCTTGAAGGAGGGGAGGCAGGAAACGGAGAGTGACTCATTAATGGATACAGGGCTTCCTTTTGAGGTGATGGAAGTGCTTTAGAGCTAGACAGAAGTGATGGCTGCACAGCGTGGTGGGTGTTCCAAAATTCTATACTTTAAAATGATAGTTTTTATGTTACGGGAATTTTACTTCAACAAAATGCAGGAGAAAATGACCACAGCTGGGCCCTTGACCCTTTCCCAGACACCTCCATGGAGCTGCCTCTGTGGGCATGAAGCCCGGTCCCCAGAAACCCTCAGATTTCTCCTTCAGGTGCTGAGCCAGTCCTCAGGGGGCAGGAAACACAGTGCAGCCCTGTCCTACCATTCCCTGGGGCCCAGGAAACATCACACATGCCAGGGCAGTTCCTGATCTCCCTGTGTTTCCCTTCTCTCCTCCCCCCAGCCCTCTGCCAATCAAGTCCTGGATATTGTACCTGGACTGGCTACATAATGTGAGGACTCCGAGGCAAAGTGCAACTGTTAAAAACATTATTAAGAATTTCAAGATGGCGATAGAGCATTTAGGCAAGCGAACACTGTGTCCTGTCTGCACAGCTCGCCTCCCCTGGTGGTCCCCATCCCCCTCTCCTCTGCGTGGCTCTGTCGTCACTTTCTAGCACGATACCCTCTCTCTCCGGTAATGATGATTGCTTGTATGCTGTCTGAGCTGCCTCGACCACTCAGCTGTCCCCACAGCGCTGTCTTCTGAAGCCAGATCTGCTTAAGGTCCTTTCCACCTTTCTTCTCTCCCCCCGGCCCCTCACCATGCTGGGACTCAGTTTGCTTGAGCCCTCAGTGAGCCCTACAGAAACTGGCTGCCCCTAGAGCTCACTGTCCTGACAGGAGAGACGTGGCCCTGAATGTCAGGTGAATAGGAGGAGGCACGGCCAGCCTGAGGCCCTGTACGGGTGGAGGGGATCGGGCCTGACGATCCCTGAGGCTCCCTTCAGCCCTGAGATTCTACTTAATCCAGGCTGATGTGTGCTGTTATACCTGTTTTCACAGATGAGTAAACTGAGACTCGGAGAGGTGAAGTACCTTCTACAAGTTCACACAGCTGGTTACCTGCTTCATTTTGCATTCACATGTAACCTAGGACGATTTGAGATGTTAGTTTCTTTTACGTTTGGGAATATTGGCTCATAACTGGTTAGCTGCTACGACTCTGTTAAGATCAGTACTTTTTTTTTTTTTTTTTAATAGCTTTGCTGGCTAGGTTTCAGTTTCGTTTCATTTTCTCTCACTTCAGTTTCAGTTCTGTGTCTCAGGATACTCTCTCTCCCTTTTCAGGGGTAGTATCTGATCCTGGTATGACTATTCCTTTGTGATTCCTTTCTGATTAAAATACACCAATTATTCTAAGGCAGATTTTCCTAAACAGGAAGCTTAAACAGATTTAAAACTTAGTAACAGGCAAGTTTAGCAGCATTAAGCAAAATGCATCTGCTTTGTTAGTATCATAAAAGTGCCCAATAGCTGTCTCAGCGTGCACGCACCCACGGCTGGACTTGCCTTGCATGTACAGTCCTTGATGTGACAAGACCACCGGGAGCCTCTGACACGCTGATTGGCCCAATGGAATGGACCATAGCCGGTTCTCCTGCCTTTTTGGGAGACAGGACTGACTGAAAACTCCCTGACTGAGTGAGTATCCCGGTAATAAAGTGGAGGAAAGGAGGCTGAGTCTCTTTTTCACAGATTATTCTCAACTCTAGGGAAATCTGAATAGTCCCGGGACTCCGTGGGACAGGAGAACCAGGGAGTTTGAGTCAAAATAGAGACTGAGGGGTTAAATCACTCGTCAGAGTTGACAACACTGAGAAGGAGAGAGACAGAGAAAAGATCGAACTTCCATTTAGACGATCACATATTCTTTGGACACTAAATGACTGAGATATTTGAATTCTAAAAAATGTCTGCTTGAAACTTAAATGCTTGGTGCCCCCACATTTCAAATTATATTGTTTTCCATTCTGAAATGAATATAAGCTCGATTTTGACAATTTGGAAGAAGAAAAGGACAAAGAGAAAGAAAACATTCTAATTGCAATTTTGCCATAAACCTGTAACTCCTCTTAGCGTTTTAATATACTCTCCTCCGTTTCTTTTTTCTACCCATATTTTTGCATATTGTTTTGATATATGTAAACTTTTATTTCCGATGTTTTTTACTCAGTATATTAGAGCATTTCCTTGTGTGGATGCACATTTTACCAACTACATTTTTAATAGTTACATAATACTGTCTCGTGTGTATATGATGTATTTGCCCATTCACTTACTTTGGGATATTAATGTTAAAGATTATCCTATTATGCATATATTTGCATATAAAGCCTTTCCCCCCCTTTTTCTGGCTTAGGATTATTTCCTTAGGATACATTCTCAGAAATAAGTATTTTAAAAGGTACAAAACCTTTTAAGACTCAGGATACACACTGTTCAGTTGCTTTACAAAATGGCTGAGGCACTCCAAAGCAGCCTATTTAATGTAAGTACTATTGGTAAAATCATCTCTTTAAACTTATGTGAAGCAAATATTCCATTAATGCAGTTTGCCACACATCAAATTTATATGAAAATGCCCTTTATTTTGCCTATGCTTCTGAAAGGGTTTTAGCAGTTTACTAATGTGACTCTATTTGAATTTAAAAATCAGGCTTTAATCAGTTTATTTATTCGACACAGAATCATAAAAAGAAATGTAACATATGGTCCATGTCCCATCGGATAGACAAGAATTATACATAGAAATACTCGGGGAGAAAGGAGGGCGGCTGAGGGGGTGGGAGGGGGTGTGGCAGTTCAGAGGGGGAGGAGGCTCGGGTGCCAGATGGTTGGAGACAGGCTAGTTCCTTTCTTCTGAGAGTGGTAGAACCTGACACTGGAGCATGGGGCGACTCCCGTGCAGCCAGGCGGGGTGACAAGGGCCTTCTCGACGAGGAAAACAGGATTCACAAAGACGGTTCATCATAAACATTAGAAAATGAGGAGACAGCAGGCTAAAATTTGCAAGTGATGTAGACTATATTTGAACACCAAATTCTGATGTTCCACTTCCTGATTTTTATTCAAAGAAGTCAGCCTGCAGAAGCTCATGTAATTTTAGAGCTCAAAAAGATTGTAGCAATCACTCAGCCCAATACCTCCCATGGCCTATATTTTGCAAAGGCGGAAGGGGACATTGGTGAGGGATTAGAAGCTTTAGGTCCCAATTTCCAGGACAGTGCTCTTTCCACTGGGCCCTAGACTCTAAGGCACACCTTATGGGAATCTGACCCAGGCCAGGATTATTTAATGCTTTACATGGTGTTACATGGTTACACACACACACACACACCCCATTCTTACAGAGCCTGGGAAAATAATGGGAAAGTTGGGAGCCAGGTAGTAGTCGTTACACAGATGTGCAAAGTGACTGGGTTTTGAATAGCTTCCAAATTTAGTTCCATACCTGTGTTGGGATATTTTGGGTAGAATGATTAAAGGATATAACTATTGGAACTATTTATGTCTTCCATACTTAAATATTTTTTTAAAAAGTCTACAAATGTAATCATCCTATAAATTAAACTTCTTTATCCCTTACTAAATAGAAGCTGCCCTACTAAATTTTATAAGGAATGCAATAAGTAATAAGGTGGTGGATGTAGTCCAAGGAACTTACAGCTTAACTGAGGAAATAAAATAATAAATACAGAAAACACGTAATGTACATAACATATGTAAAATAATTTAAAAAACATAACTATACGTGTAAAGTTATTTGGTACAACTTTAATATAACTTCTATTACCTAATCAATGTCTTACAAAGAGTGAACACTCAATACATATTTGCTAAATGAATGAATGAAGGAGAAAATGACCATTTCTAGGCAGGATTTTCCATAGAAAAGGTCCTGAAAGACGAGATGTGAGCTCAGTCCTTGAGGATGGTTGAGATCTGGAGGAATGAGGAGAAGATAAGAAACATTCCAGACAAGAAATATAGCCCAACATGCCTATTCATGGCGAGTTAGAGAAACATGTTCTCTGATCGCTAAAAATTAACTTTCCAAAATAGATAAATGCAGTATAACCAGACATGTGAACATCCACATAGCTGAAAATTAACAGAATACCTCTCCAAGAGGTAATCTGGAGGCACGAGAAAAGAATATTCTAAGAGATAGCATTGAAAAGTTAATAAACCATTTGTTCTCCAAAAAATAAACACAACGAAAACAAAAACCACACCCTAAGACCTTTCCCTCAACTATATTGCTATAAACTAGAACAATTGGGAGTAGAAAATATACCATTTCCTGAAATGTCAAAGCGATATTAATGATTAGTGAGCACACAGCCGCAAGATACTGGTGGACGCTGACTCTCTCCTGATGTGAAAGGCGTGTAAGTTCAGTTCTGTGTCACTGCGTGGGGGCAAAGGTATGACAAGTACACATAGATCATTCACTCTGCACATAGTATCTTTGCCCCAAATAACTCTCTGTGCCTTTTATACAGTGAAAGAATTACAGCTATATTCTGGGCACCAGTCCCTAAAATATAAAGGTTTTCTTTCCTCTTTCAAGAATTTTAAACTTAAGGCATGTGCTATTCACGGATGCATAACATATACAAAGAGTTTTTGTTATAATTTTCTTTCTTCATTAAAAGAATTTGTGTTTTTTAAGTGAAAAGCGGCATCATGATTATTTTATATAAATGCCAAACATTGCTTGTAGAGACATATAGTTATACAATAATACACTGCAAAGAACAGGAGATAGGGAGAGTATTTACATACACTCCTTAGAAATGCTAAGTGAACCTATATATTATGAGGTAAATGAACTTATACATAAATCTAAACAGCAGTAAATGAACCTATGCATAACAAGGTTTCTATATTTTGCATGAAGTGGAAACAATGTTAACTAAAGAAGACTTGGAAAAGTTAAGGATATATACTGCATTCCTATGGAAACATCACTGGGGAGGAGGGTGCTTAAGGCAGGGGCAGGATTACAAGAAGTGAGGGAGAAAAATGCCACATCTCTTTTCCCAAAAAGCAGTGATAAAATTGGACAAAACTATCAAAAACAACCACTTTGGTACTCTGTAAATTGACCAAAGTCGTACAACAAATTGAGAAGAATTTATTTGCGATTAACCCCTGAACTTCAGTAAGATTGATGGAAGTCTGCGGCATTTTAGTCTGGGGCTGTTCCTTTCCCCCAGCTCCATAGTGAGGTAGTTCTACTTTGGCAAATAGGTGATGAGAGGCAGATGCCAAAAGGGGCTGGAATCAGCAATGTATAATAAAAATGATACATTGTGACTACATGGGATTTGTCCCAAGAATGCAAGGTTGGTTCAACAGCTAACTATCATTTAAGATAACACACTATATAAATAGAATAGGATACAAAAACCACATGATCACCTCAAAAGACCCAGAAAAATCATAGGACAAAATCCAATACCTACTTAGGCTGAAAACCTTCAGCAAACTAGAAATAGAAAGGAACTTCCACAGTCTCATAAAGGGAATTTATGAAAAATGTACAACTAACATCATGCTCAGAAGTGAAAGACTGAAAATTTTTAAGATGGGGACTAAAGTAAGGATATCTACTCATAGCTCTTCCATTCAACATTGCACTAGAAGTTCTAGCCGGTGCAGAGAACTTAAAAAGTCACACTAATCAGAAAGGAAAAAGTGAAATGTCTTTATTCACAGACTCATGATCCTATTTACAGAAAATCTTAAAGAATACACACACTACTAAATGAACAAGTCAGCAAGGTGTGGAGTACAAGATCAACATACAAAAATGAATATTTCTATATATAAGCAATGAACAATCCAAAAATTAGGAAATCAGTATAGTCTTAAGATAAAAATGTAGTACCCCCAAACTACAGCTTATAATATATATACTCTGTAGAAATATACACACATATATACATGTATACTCACACACATATAATTACAGGAAAATATGGGAAATGAAATGTATAGTAGTGACCTGTGGGCAGTGGAATTATGGCTAACTTAAATTTTTTAAAGAAATTTTAATGGTTTTATTCATTTTTGAGAGACAGAAAGACAGAGAGCAAAAAGGGGAGGGGTAGAGAGAAAGAAAGAGACACAGAATCTTAAGTAGGCTCCAGGCTCTGAGCTGTCAGCACAGAGCCCGATGTGGGGCTCATGAAACCCATGAACCATGAGATCATGACCTAAGCCAAAGTCAGACACTTATCTGAGCCATCCAGGCACATCTAAAATTTTTAATATTAATCAAATGTTTTTATTAATCAGATTTTTAATAGTGAATGTTTGTGACTTCTATAGTGAGGAAATACGTGGTAAGTGTTATTTTAAATTCTTTTGGTCCTTGAACTTTGGGACCTTGAAGGATGGCACAGTGGTTGGAAGTGTAGTTTTAGGTGGCCACCTACGGTTTGAATAATATCTCAGTCATTTTCTAGCAAGAAACCTTAGGAAATGGCTTAGCTTTCAGTTTCAGTTTCCTCATCTGTAAAATGATATCAGAAGAAAGTTATGATTAACAGAGACTATGTATAAAGTGGTCATTTCAACAGCACACAACTCAATACACAAATGGTCTTTATTACTATTGCTGTGTAGAAAGACTTATACCTGCTGTGGAAAAAAGAGTCTTTCTCCTGGCTGTTATTTCTTTGCTCTTTTTCAAATCATTAGAATAGGGAACACACGGGCCAATAAGGATTAGGCAGAGCTGGAAATAATCACGGCAACTCTGCGTTATTAGAGTAGCTCTGTGTTTGAGTCATTCGGTTGCTACGTGACAAGCTCTTAACGTCACTGCTTAAGTCTACAGGCAGGATGGGTAGAAAGGTGAGTTGTAGGTGAAGAGCCGCCATTGCCAAAGCTGTCCCATATGGGAGCAGAAGCTAGGATGAATTCCCAGCATGGCTTCCCTCCTGGCCATTGGACATTTAATGCTTGTGAGACCTGGCAGTCAGAGGGTGAGGTGTGGGAGGACAAAGGGGGAGGGATTTTGAGAACTCATAATGTGTCTATGAATCTTCATTTAGTACCAGGCTGCCAACTCCTCCATATGGCTGACGACTTGAGTCATCAATTGAAACCCAAGACTCCTCAGAGGTTAGAAGTCAGGAGATGACAATTTAGTCAAATTTCTTCTATCATTTCCAACCCTGTTGGCATAGCAAACAAAATCTTCTGATAGAATGGAAATGGTTCTGTAGGTCATCCAAATTTCAATAGCAACAATGATATGTGTCCCGAGTTTGCCAATCTTACACAAGCACAATTAAATCTGAAAAACAGTAGACCTATGTCGATAAAATCTTAACGTCTGGACTTAGCTTACATTTCTGTGAAATAAAACTCTTCTCATGCCTTTTTAAATAGTGACATATTTAAGAATTATGAAGAAAAACCTTTCTTAAAGTTTTAAATGTTGATGGAACATTTTAAACACAAATATTGATTGCAAGAAAAAAATTTTTTGAGAGAGAGAGTGAGCAGGGGAGGGGCAGAGAGAGAGGGAGACATAGAATCTGAAACAGGCTCCAGGCACTGCGCTGTCAGCACAGAGTCTATCACGGGGCTTGAACCCAAGAACCGTGAGATCATGACTTGAGCTGAAGTCCGACGCTTACACTGAACCACCCAGGCGCTCTCAGAAAAATAAATTTTGACTTGATGTTGAAGGACATCAAGAGCATATTTTTTTTAAATATTTCAAGTACAGTCTACAAAACCAGTGTTCTGATGTGTAGATGTGTTCTGGGATAAATGGGGCAAGAGTACGGTTTAATTTAGGTTATATTTGTTTAACTCGTATCCACATAGTTCCATCAAAATCAGTTGAAAAAGTGAAAAATAAAACATTTTCCCACATCACAAACAAATTGGGTGTTTTTTAATTGAATAGTTTTTATTTTGAATTTTATTTTGAGAGAGAGAGAGTGCACACGTGGTTGAGCAGGAGAGGCAAAGGGAGAGAAAAGTCCAAGCAGGTTCCACACTGTCAGTGTGGAGCCCCACATGCGGGGCTCCATTGCATAATCTGTGAGATCATGACCTGAGCCAAAATCAAGAGCTGGACGCTTAACAGACTGAGCCCACCAGGTGCCCTCCCGTTTTTTCAAGTTTATTCATTTTGAGAGAGTAGTTATTTAATGAACTAAAAATATTCACGACATATATATGTGTGTTATATATATGATTTCAACATATTTTTAAATTACTTAAATCTTAGATAGGATCAGTTGTTTACGGGTTTAAGTAAGTCTTTAGTGTTTAGTATGTATTTTCCTCTCTCCATAAAGATTTGCAGCCAGTTCTCTAAAGTTGCTAAGTAACATTTAAAGTCTTACAGTTTTAAAAAATTCTTTCAAATAGTTTTTTTCCAAGAAAAAAATAGTATTTTTTAAATTATAGTATTTGGTTCTAAATATGTATAAACTAAAATTATACCAAACAAGAACAGCAGGCAGTTCAAGATACCATATATAAAGCCAGAATCTAGGAAAGTGATCTTGTTTACCCAGAGTTGACAAGTTAAGGGGAGTGACACCTCTGATGAAACTTACAAGGAACCAGTAAGCCGAATGTCAATGTGTTTATTTCAGTACGGAATATCCCTTTCTTTGGGAGTAGATTATACATTTCCATTCTCTAGGATGTCCTGCTTTCCAGCATTAAGTCAATGGGAAACTGACTTGCTAATCAATAAGTTGTTGGGTTCTGAATCAGAATCACAGAGTGAGAACTGTATGGCTTTAGAGACTTTTCATGATAGTGAAGGAAAAGCCCAAAATACTAGGTCTTCTCCCAGACAGAGTCTGTCATTCTGGTTATGGAAAAGTATCCACCATAGGCAATGACTGTTTACATTGAGAAGTCCTGCATTAACCTTGACAAAGGCATTGACTCTCCATTTTCCCTATTTAGATTATAAGCAATCTCCTTAAATCGCTTTTGATAGAAGGCAGATAATGAAAAATTAAGGTAATTTCATTATAACATACTCTGCACAGAACACCATCCTCCTGATACTTCACCGTGACTTTCGTAGTTTGGTTCCAGAGGATTCTTTAGTACCCTTCTTTAGAAATGTTTCTGAGGATGACCTTGCTTGCATTTGGCTGTGTCCCAGGTTTCCTTCAGAACACGTTGACAAACTGACTCTTGGGACACCTCCTGACTCTGCAAGCCATTACGGGTTGATTTTAACCAGCTTCACTCTTGAATTTTTTGGAAGGCCAATATATTAAGGTAACTGGTGCAGAAAACCAGTTCTCCAGTAGGCTTCTATGTTCCTTGAGCAAATCTTATTATTCTGTTTTGTATATTTTATATATAGTTTTAAAGAGGACTCTCTTTAGCATTTTGTTCCTATAAAACCGATTAATGGAAGTTTTGATTGTGTTAAACTGCACTCATGAATGTAATCTATTGTCTTTTGCCTTGCACGTGTCCTGTGGGGGTGGATTTGTAATCTCCATGTTTCCCACTTTATTTTGAAAAGAAAATCATGCCTGCGGAAAGGTCAAGGGGTTCAATGTTCGCCCATGTACCCTTCACCTAGATTTGGCTATTGTCATTGCTTTGTGGCATTTGCTTTATTTATCTATAGTTTTTAAATAAAAAATAAGTCGTAGAGGTCATAACCTTCAGGGCTTCAGCAAATACCAACTGAAAACAAGGGCATTTTTCTATAAAACCACAAAGTCATTGTCACCCAAGAAACTTAGCTTGGATAAAGTAACCATGTCTAATTAGAAGTCCCTATTCAAATCTAACTAATTATCCCCAACATGCCTTTTTAGAGGTTTAAAAAAATTTTTTTTTTAATGTTTATCTGAGAGAGAGAGACAGAGTGTGAGTGGGGAAGGGGCAGAGAGAGACAAAGACACAGAATCTGAAGGTTCCTGGCTCTGAGCTGTCAGCACGGCACAGCACGAGATCATGACCTGAGCCGGTCAGACACTTAACTGACTGAGCCACCCAGGAGCCCCTAGTTCTTTTTTTTGTTTTGTTTTGTTTTAAAGCCCAGGATCCAATCATCGATCATTCATTGTATTTGCCTTCTTAGTTTTCTTTAGAACAATGTAGCCCCTATCTATGTTTGGTTTCATGACACTGATATTTTTTAAGATTGGTAAGATTTTTTAAGATTTTAAGTTGTCTTATAGTGTCCCACAATCCAGATTTGTCTTATTTTGTCATGATTAGATTCAGTGTAAACATTTTGGCAAGAATACTACAAATGGTATGTTCTTCCAATGATATTCATGACACGAGGAGGAATATTAGATTGTCCCACTGTGGGTAGCACTCAGTGTGACATGGTTAAGGTGGTGTCCATCAGATTTATCCACAAAGAAGCTCCTTTCCCCCTTTTCATTAAGTGAGGCATTATTTTGAGAACATGTGAATGTTCCTCTCGCCAGTAACTTTGCACCCAGTGGCGAATCGATGATTACATATGGTGGTTGCAAAATGACAGTTTCCTCATACTTCCCTTCTGAATGTCTTAGCTGGCATACTTCTGTAAAGAAGAGCTTTCCCGGGACCCTTGTCCGCCCTTTTTCCCTCTGAGAACCCCTATGGATTTAGATTCTTTTTTAATTCACTGGTGCGTTATTCTCTTTGATGCTCAAATTCTGCTGGATTTGCGGAGGAGGAGCCCCTTCGTGGGCCAATCTGATAAGAGTTTATTGGCTTGGGTGTCCTTTCGACATATCCTAATAGTTTAGGATTTCTAAACCAACTGGCAATTGGTTAGGATGGGCTCTTCTGATTGGGTTACTAATCAAGATCTGTCCAGGGAACTGATAAAGATATTCCTCCAACCACATAGGATTTTGAAAGAAGACTGGATGCTTGAAAACCATTAGGCTTCTTTACGAAGGCAAAAAGAGACAGTAGGTTTAAGCTGGGTTAACAGCTAAACAGCTCACCAATAATTTGATGTAACCATATTTAAAGAAGTGTATGAATTCAGCAAATCCCATTCCGGAGAACACTACTGGAGCAGTTGTTAGTTTTCTACCTAGCAAGCCAAGCTTCTGACACTTGGAATCTACCTGTCCATGGGCCCCTAGAAGGCAGCATTGTCAGGGAGCCTGGGTGGCTCAGCCGGTTAAGCAGCCTACATCGGCTCAGGTCATGATCCTATGGTTCATGCATTTGAGCCCTGCATCTGCCTCTGTCCTGACAGCTCAGAACCTGGAATCTGCTTCGGATTCTGTGTCTTCCCTCTCTCTCTGTACCCTCCCCTCCTTGTGTGCGAGCCCTCTCTCTCAAAACTGAATAAATGTTAAAAAATTTTTTTAAAGGCAGTATTGTCTTTTTGGGAAGACAGGCTTTACAGCTCGGCAAAAAGTCTATTTGCAGACATTGCATAGAACCAGGCAAGTACCAGTTCCTGAATTTTTCTCTTTCTTAAATGTTTATTTTTGATAGAGAGCCAGAGTGTGAGGGGGGAGGGGCAGAAAAAGAAGATGTAGAATCTGTAGCAGGCTTCAGGCTCTGAGCTGTCAGCACAGGAACCAGAAGATCATGACCTGAGCCCAAGTGGGATGCTCAACTGACTGAGCGACTCAGGCGCCCCGATTCCTGAAACACAGAATCTGAAGCAGGCTCCAGACTCTGAGCTGCCAGCACAGAGCCTGACGCAGGGCTTGAGGGGGAGATCATGACCTGAGCTGAAGTCAAACACTTAACCGACTAAGCCACCCAGGTGCCCCCTAATCAATCCACTTTAGAATCAAATTTATTTCTGGACGGGCTTCAAAGATTGGTGGATTCTCAGGGTGTCTGGGCGGCTCAGTCGGTTAGGTGTCCGACTTTGGCTCAGGTCATGATCTCATAGGTTGTGAGTTTGAGCCCCACGTGGGGCTCTGTGCCGACAGCTCAGAGCTTGGAGCCTGCTTCGAATTCTGTGTCTCCTTCTCTCTCTGACCCTCTCCCGCTCGCTGGCTCGTGCTCTCTCTCCCTCAAAAATAAATAAACGTAACAAAAAACAAAGATTGGTGGATCCCAGAGCTTCTCCTATAGTTTCAATGTAAAAGTGGGAGAACTTGGGCCTCCTGGTCAATCTAAGTTCCTAAGAACCTTCCTGACAAACGAAACCACAACTCCAGGGAGACTCTGAATGTATCCAAGCACGGATCTTCCAGAAGAGGTGCCATACACCCACATCGGGTGTGGATTCCCAGCTTACCAATGAGAATACTGTCGTAGCATCAATGCTGATGATTTCTGTCAAACACGTCTTATAGCACGCTTTTGTAAACCTTACCAAGATGTATCTTTTTAATTTTAAATATGTAATTTTTTCCTTAATGGATCAATGAATAATTTATCTGTGTTGTTTGCAAGAACTTAAGACCAGCATCTTAACTGCAATCTTTAAAGATAGTATTTAATAACTCTTAAATGTATAACTAAACAAAACTGTGAACTGAACAAAAATTTATTTTTGAGGTACCTTAAAGCCTTGACAATTTAAGTGATCAAAAGTATAGACTGTAAGAACAATGGCTTTGGACACACACAGGCTGCTTTCTTAGCATCTATGTTTCCCTTTCTTCTTTCCAGCAGGCCTCGATTTTTGGGGTGTGGGACCGACAGGGTTCCGAAGAAGGGCCTCCACTTTTGTGGTTCCAATGAGTAATGGGCACATAACCTAGGCCAACTCATTCAGAACGCATCTCAGGACTAGTCTGGCGATGCTGGGACACATATGCTTTCTTTTCCCTTCTAGATATGGACAAGGATTCAGGTGACCCCAGAAGTAGTTGGCAGTTACTTTTGGTTCCTGGAGCATTATTCATTTATTTGTTTAATCAGCAAACATTCATTAACATCTACTGCGTTCCAGATGGTAAAACATACAATTGAGTAAGACTGATGTTAAGATACTTATTTTTGAAGGGAGGAAACAGAGAGGTGTAGTGGGACATGGAGCAAACACAACACTCACAAACACGCAAAGAACAAATCCTTGGTATGGATCAGATTTAGTTGCTTCGTCTGAGCTTGAGGTAGAGGTATCTGAGCTTCCTTCTTACACAGCAGGTATCATTATTAGTCTGCTTTGAACCATTCAATTAACTCTGCTGCTACTGAAGTTTTTTAAAGCAATCCAGTTGCAAAAGGGAAGGTTGCAAAGTTTGCTCAATCCTCAATCACTGGCTGGAATCTTAATTCAAGGTAGAATCTTAACTTGAAATCAGTCTTCTGGTTACATATAAATGCTTCGACGGTAATGTCAATAATATCATCTTTCATTGCTAAAGAAGCAAATAAACACAGTGAATGTGCATTGAATAGCATATTGAATATGCCTTAAATATCATCTAGAGACAAGAGACAGTAGCACTTTGTGTCCTTAAAGATGCCTTTTATGGCATATATCCGTCCTCTGTCAACAACTTCAATACAAACACACTCCCCACATCACCACAGTACCAATATCTGGCCTATCTGAATAATTATCCAGGAATTATGTAAAATAGCAGAGAATCTAGATCAGGTGTTCTCAATAGGTAGGCCTGGGGGGAGGAATACCCTCCTAGAGCGTCTTATTAGGATCATCTGGGTAGTTTTTCCCCATGAAACACGCCTACGTCTCCTCCTGGGATTTCCATCTGGGCTGCTCCCAGAAAAGCACTGCAGTACTTTCTTCTTACCCAGAGAAAGTGCTCTCTTTCACTTACAAAGGGCGGAAAAAAGTTGAGGCGTGGTCTAGCGAGTTACAGTATGGAGAAAAGGCTCTAAAATAACGTGCTGGGGGAATAAATGGCGAATTGTGCACCTGATGGATGATAACCAGAGTCATTAAATCATTTTATATATGTCATATATATGCAAACGCTTGGATCACTGAATTTTCTAATATTGGCCAAAGATACAAGGACAAAGGTCAACATCATCATCATCACTATTATTATTTTTACAAATCTGAATTCTAATATAAAATTTATGGATCAAGTCTTGTGGAGAGTTCCTACCAAATGGCTTCCTGTAGAATGTAAAGAACTTTTGTCTGAGTCACATGGAAACATGCCTCCCAAGGTTAAGTATTAAGTATTACCTTACTACACAAGATGTCCCAATCTGGACAGGTGATTCAATACAGACCTGTGAGTATCTAGCCAGGCTAATATGATTATTGGTTGCCTAAGGTATTTCACTCTAAGCTTTAGAAATGTAAGAGTAGATGAGATAGAGAGAGAGAATAGAAGATTTCAGGGAAATTGAGGCTGACAGCAAAAGGGAGCAAGGAGGAGCGCCTGGGTGACTCAGTCGGTTGAGTGTCCAGCTTCGGCTCAGGTCATGATCTCACAGTTCGTGGGTTCGAGCCCTGCGTCGGGCTCTGTGCTAACAGCTAGCTCAGAGCCTGGAGCCTGTCTTCAGATTCTATGTCTCCCTCTGTCTCTGACCCTCCCCTGCTCATGCTCTCTCTGTTTCTCAAAAATAAAAATAAAAGGGGGAGCAAGGATTGTTAAAGTCCTTAACAAGGTTTTTTCCTGATTGTGATGATTTCTACCCAACACGCAAAGAATGTAAGGAATTAGTAAATTACATGGAAGAATGGCTCTCATATACTTTGCCAATCTTAAATGTGTTGAAATTAATTCCCTTTCCCTGCTTTCTTGCTGAAACTGATTTTAGGCTTCAGTTCAGCCTTTTACTGAATTACAAATTAGCTTCCTTGGGCATAAACTTGTTAAAGGGCTCAGCGTATGCTCTCCCACAGAGGTCCCAACATCTCAGAGTTACAGTGTCATTTCTGTTCTTTTTTTTTTTTTACATACTCCTATTATATAGCTGTAGTAAGACTTAAACCATCAAGGATTTAAAAGCAAACCCACCTTTTCAAATTAACCTTCAGAATATCCAGATGGGTATTAAAAATTGAGACTATATTTTTTAAAAAGCTACAATGTGAGACATTTTCAAGGTACTCAAACCTTAAAAATGCAACAAAACTAAACAAAAATAAGCAAATGTGAAAGCCTGTCAAGGTGGTATCTTATTAAGTTCCTCGAGTCACAGGGAATTTACACGGGCAAAAGGATCCAAAATGTTAGCGTTAGGCACAGAAACGTTATTTAGCAAATAAAAGGATCCCCAGAAGACGGAGGAGGGGGCGGAGAGGGACTTTTGCTAAACTGTGGAAATTATTTCCCAAAGCGTTACGGATCAGAAGTAACCGTTAGGCCAGGGGCATCCACCAGCACCCCCTCCTCCGCCCAGAGGCCGAGTAACTCCCTCTGGTCGCGTTGCCTCTGTGTCCCATGGGCCGCGCGTCCCCACCTCCGCACCTTGCAGCCAGCACGCAGCGTGGGCGCTAGCTCGGCATTGAGGCGTCCGGGCCCCCCAACCATAGCCACAATCCTGCCTCCCGAGTCAGTTCCCCGATCTGCAACTCAGAGAGTCAACACAACCGATCCCTGTGAAGTTGTGGTGGGAATTATGCCACTGCCGACTACCCTACAGTCGGCCAGGCTGTGGAGGACTGAGAGAGGTCGCCTTGGGTTAGCGTGCTCACTTCTAAGAACCCCTGCTCCCAGGACGTGTTCAGTGCGGCGGCGGAGGAAAGGGAACAGCGCTGGCCGAGGTGGGGCGGTGCCCATGCGAGGAGACAGTGCAGGGGATCAGTAGTCAAAAACCGGCTTAGGGCCCTCGGAAAACGTGAAATTACCCCCTTTTAGTCTTCTCACGTGGGCCTCGCACGCTCTTCACCGCGCTTGGCGTACCTAACCGTCCAGCCACCGCCCCACCGTCCCACCCGCGTCCTACCCTAAGCTGGCAAACACCAGATATTAGGACCGCGCGGAAGCCGCCGAGAGAGAGAGAGAGAGAGAGAGAGAGAGAGAGAGAGAGAGAGAGAGAGAGAGAGAGAGAGAGAGAGAGAGAGAGAGAGAGGCGGTAGGGTAGCAGTTGGGCGTGGCTTCCCGAGGAGGCGGCCCTTGGGGCGGGGAGAACTACGCAACCGTCAACTCTGGCCGCTGATTGGCCGAGGTGCCTGCGCGGAGTCCGCAAGCGTCTCCGCCCGGCCCGGCCGCTCGGCCCGGCCGCTCCTCCTCCTCTGCCAGCCGCTGGGTCCGCACCGGCTCGCGAGGGAACCGCTCAGGCGCCGCCGCCCCAGCCCAGTGCGGACGACGGGGGAGAGGGAGGAGGAACACACTCGCTTGCTTGCTCCCACCCGCACTCGGGCTCCTAGAGCCGGCGCGGAGCCCAGGGGGAGGAGCCGCCACGGGCACGCCCCGCCTCCGGCCCGGGAAGACGACGCCAGCGACCCCGCCGGCCGGCCACCGCCCCCCTCGGCGGCCGAGACCCGCCCCCGGCCCTCCCCCGGCGGCATGGAGGGGCCCCGCTCTTGACGGCAGCGCCGCCGCCTCGGCCCCCGCCCCCTCTCCCGGCCCCGCCCGCCTGCCCGCCCCCGCTCGCATGTCCGCGCCGCCTTAGCCGAGGATGCTGAGGATGAAGCTGCCGCTGAAGCCGACGCACCCTGTGGAGCCGCCGCCCGAGGCGGAGGAGCCCGAGGCAGACGCACGGCCGGGCGCTAAGCCTCCGCCGCGCCGCCGCCGGGACTGCCGTCCCCCGCCGCCGCCGTCTGCGGGCCCGCTGCGGGGGCCCCCGCCGCCGCCGCCGCCACCGCCGCCGCCGCCCCGGGGGCTCGGGCCGCCTGTTGCTGGCGGAGCAGCGGCGGGGGCGGGCATGCCGGGCGGCGGCGGCGGGCCCGCGGCGGCGCTGCGCGAGCAGGAGCGGGTGTACGAGTGGTTCGGGCTGGTGCTGGGCTCGGCGCAGCGCCTGGAGTTCATGTGCGGGCTGCTGGACCTGTGCAACCCGCTGGAGCTGCGCTTCCTCGGCTCGTGCCTGGAGGACCTGGCGCGCAAGGACTACCACTACCTGCGCGACTCGGAGGCTAAGGCCAACGGCCTCTCGGACCCCGGGCCGCTGGCCGACTTCCGAGAGCCCTCCGTGCGCTCGCGCCTCATCGTCTACCTGGCGCTGCTGGGCTCGGAGAACCGTGAGGCCGCCGGCCGCCTGCACCGCCTCCTGCCCCAGGTGGACTCGGTGCTCAAGAGTCTGCGCGCGGCTCGGGGCGAGGGTTCGCGGGGCGGCGCGGAGGACGAGCCCGGCGAGCGCGGGGAGGACGGCGAAGGCGAGGAGGACGCAGAGAAGGACGGTTCCGGCCCGGAAGGCAGCGGCGCCGAGCCCCGGCCCGGCGGCGGGCTGGGCTTCAGGGCCCAGGAGGAACTGCTGCTGCTCTTCACCATGGCTTCGCTGCACCCGGCGTTCTCCTTCCACCAGCGGGTCACCCTGAGGGAGCACCTGGAGAGGCTCCGCGCCGCCCTCCGCGGGGGTCCAGAGGACGCGGAGGCGGAGCCGTGCAACTTTGCCGGCCCCCGGGCCCAGGTAAGGCGCGCGAGCCTCCCGGCACCCGCGTTGCGGTCACCGCCCCGGCGGCCTCCGTGGCCTGGCTACCGGACACCTGGCCGAGCCTTCACCCGGCGCAGGTGGCTCAGAATACCCACCCTGCGGCTTCCAGCCCCACAATACTAACTCATCTTCGTTCAGCTGGGCGGTTCACTTCCAATCTACTCCCTCCCCCCCCCCCCCCCCCCCCCCCCCCCCCCCCCCGCACACTCAGCCCCCCGCCATAACAGAACGCTCTAGAAGTCTCTTCCGTGCCGGAGTTGCCACGGAAAACATGGAGCTCTCAGCCCGGTTCCCCTCTCGGAGGCAGGGTCTCGGGCCATTTTTGGCTTGGAGCATCTCTCGCCCCAGGTGCTGGGAAAGGCGAGGCGCTGGGGGGGATGTGGTAGGTGCAGCCCAGCCCCGGGCAGCGCCTTCCCTTTCTCGCCATCTGGCGCTCCGGTTACGGTTCTGAAGCTGTGCCCTAGCCCCTCGCGAGGTGTGGGGAAGGTGCGCTCGCGGCGTGCTGCCCTTGGCTTCAGCACAAAGGGGCTCTTTTCGCGCCGCGAACGCCTGAGCGTAAAGGGGTCGTAGGGTCTTTATGGCTCCTGCTTCAAAATTGATGTCCCCGTAAAAAAAACTGGAGGTGGAGAGCTGCGAATCGACTCATACTAGACGAGTATTAGCGCAGGTCTGGGTAGAAAAACCTTGCCTAGAGCAGGCTGCTCTTGCCCTTTCCCCTCTACCGTAACTTATTTTCCAATCAAGCTCCAGTCTTGGCTACAGATTTGAAGCCGGGGTGTTTGTCGGGCCTTTAATGTAGGCATACATGTTGTTTTCTGAAAGTTGTTAAACACCAAAACGTAGTAGAGAAGAACCGAGATGAATCATGTGTCTCCAACATTAACGCAGATGAAATTATGTAGAGCCGTAAGAGCATCTAAGAAGAATCTAGGCCCAATATAAAATCCTTGATCCTTAACAATTTAATGGAGGGGAGGAGAGTAGATTTCAGTTAGGTAAAAACTATGGGTGCAGTACAGTAAAAACTATGTAAATTAACTTTGTTTTCGTGGTGCACAGTTATTTAAAAGATAGTAATTTGGTTGCCATGCTTTTCAACTTAGGTGATCTCTAGGATGATCTACTGGAAAAGGGGGTTTTCTTTCCCCTTCCCTTTTTGAAAGTTAATTCAGTTTATGTATCTGCGGTCATTCAGTACTCTGGAACCCAAACCGGGCTTTGATTTCTCGAAGGGCTGTGTGGACTCCTTAGCCACTGAGTCAAGGAATTTGGGAGCTAGAAGGGATTTAGCAATAGTCTAGGCTGAGCCCTTCCTTTTTAAAATGAGGCTTCTGTGAAGTGACTCACATTGTAGGATATATTTTATCAAATTGCGATGTAGTAATGCTACTATGTTCTTGGTGAGCTTGAAATTTGGTCTAGTGTCTATTTACTACTAATATGCAGCTGTGTGTATGCTGTTGTTAAAAGCCCTTTTCCACTCTTATCCTACTCACTAATTCCAAAAAGTCGTATAAGCCACTCGTTAAATTTGGAGAAGAAAGCCTGAAATCAGTAGCAATACTAAGGTCTTTTTTTTTTTTAATTTCTGATGTTTTGTCGAGATAACGTTAGATTGTAGGTACAGTGGAACAGTCTCATCATTCCATCGATATCATTCCAGGAAGGATAACCAGTTTCTGATTTTAACTGCAAGGAGTATTTCCTTTAAATTTTGCTTGTAATGAGAGGGTTTGAAGGCAACTAGAGAAGGGGAGAGATACGTGCCACCTGGAGTAATGGGATTTGTTATCTTGACTGCAGTGTGTGGCCTTTTCTGGCATCCAGTGAGTGCTGGGAGGAGTGGGCAAAGCGAGGTTGGGCATCCTGACATTAACTTCAGCACATCATTATTTCTCAGGCAGTGCCCTGTGATGGGGCCATCACTTGAAATGGGTGAATAAATCATAGGGGATACACGTACTACAGGTGACGCTGAAGGCTATTTTTAGACACTGGAAGCATGATGAACTTTTTTTCTCGCCTAGCTTAGGGTTACCGTAACAAATCATTCACGTCTCATTAAATTGTTCTGACCCCGCACTTTGCGCTTGTTAGCGTGGACTCCGTGGCCCACATCTGAGGCTTGTTCTGGCCTTGAAGACATTTCCGCGGATCTTGTTGCTCCCAAGCTGTCACTCTAAAGGCAGCTGATGGGGGTGGATGGATTTGCATTGCCATTCGCTGCAGTCCAGACCAGCTGGTCCTCGGCCTTCTGCCGGCGGCGCGCTCCCGGCGGGAGAGGGCCCACCTCGGAGTCTGCAGGGAGGCGCCTGAATGTGGCACGTCCCTCTCCAGAAGGCGCCGCGGCGCGTACGACGGCCCTCCAGGTCACTCGCCGCAGCGGACAGACGGACGCATTCGGGGACCCATTCCTCGGGGCACCTCCCCTCCCCCCTCGCAAGATGGCGGCTGCGGCCGCCCACGTGATTGGGGCGCCGGCCCCGCCCCTGGGAGGGCGGGCCGAGGCCGGGCCGCGCCTCCCGGGGGCTCCCGGAGGCCTCCGCGGGCTGGGCCAGGGCGCGGGGCTGAGTGGAGAACCACGTGGGCGCCGCGCGGCGGGCAAGGCCTGGGGAAATTCGTGCGGCAGCCTTTCCTTGCCCCGGAAGTAACCTTTTAGACGCATGTGTAACTTTGGGCCAGGAATCATTGTTTCTTAACTACTTTGATCCCTACTAAACGCACATAAAGTGGAATTAATTTCCTTTTCCATTGGAGTAAGTGTACTGGCCCGGAGTAGTGTTCCTGGCTCTTTCAAGACTTCTATTAGATCCCTAATAGGCAGCAGCTTCTCTTTTACAATTTTCTGTAAGAAACTAGTAGGATCTGTGCTTTAATATGGATTTTATGTTAATTATATGCTTTCAAGTTGACTAGTGACAGCAACTGTTGATTGACATATCGTTACAATGCAAATAGTTGAGGTGACAGACCACAAGCTTACCACTAGAATAGGTTCATTGGATCATTTTAGAAAAATGAAAGAAGAATCAACAGGTAGATTTTTATATTTAAAAGTAACGTTTCTTGACTTTTCTTATGTGATTTGGATAATGTCATGTGATTTAGAATAAAAGTATTTTGGATAACAACTTAAATATTGACTTTAGGAGACTTGCGTGTAAAGTTCATGTTCTTCAACTGCTGGGACTGCTAGTCACATAAAATTCAACATAGAATATTAAGTGTTTTAGGATATTTGTAATAAAGCTACAGAGTGCATATATTAGCATAGCTGAAAAAAATCGGTTTTAAAAACGAGTCCCTTATTACTAGGAACCCAAAATAAATGTGTTAATAGCAACAAAAAAACTGCCTATTTTAAAGGATGCTAGTTTTGTTGCAGTTTCATTGAAAAAAGTAAAGACAGCCAAGTTTCCTATCTTTGCATGCTTAACGATGCTCTAACTGTTCATCGAAATGGATATTCTGATTTTTGGAGATTGAAACCCTCAATTAGCAACACAAAAGCAGAAAAACATAAAATACAGATTATCATAGTAGTGGTTAGTGGTTAATATTGTGGGTATGGTTGTGTTTCTCTGCAGATCGTGTTTTCAGTATCCGCAAAACAGTTGCTTGGCAGATAGCTTGAATGAAGCCTAGAAACTGAAAATTTCGGATAGTATTTAGTGTAGTAGATAGTGCTTAATGTTGTTTGGACTCATAAAAAACATACTTGAACTCAACAAACTATTAAGTGACCGTGGGTTTTTTATTTACAGAAATCAATGAAGATACTAAAAAAAATTGTTTTTTGCAAAATTGTTGCTTTTTCATGGCACAGGTTAACTAGCTATGTGGTACTTGACAGAGCAGTAATCTCAACTCATTTTAATAGAACACATAGTGTGCTGGTAGAGTTGGGCGTGGAAAAGAAAACCCTTCAAATGGAGTTTGAACCTGAAGGCTCCTGAGATGACCTGAATGAATGTGGCAGGCCTGTCCTGGGAGAGCGCTGGCTTAGGAGAGGAGAGGTCGGCAGGCAGGATTTCTGTCGCACTAGGCACTAAAAAGATGCGTTCTTTCTAAAAGTGATTTTTAAGAATGCCGCTAATCTCCCAAGTAGTAAGTACTTTTACTTAATTGTTGGCCACTGCTGGGAGATTTTTTTACGTTTAAAAATAGTATCACCAGAGCAGAGGGTGCCAAAGAGGTTTGTTCACTCCTCACTCCGGGGATAACAACAGTACTTATGTAAGATTGTTAGGATTAAACGAACGAACGAGTACTTGAAGAACATCGTCTGACACATGATCTTCAGTAAACGTTGGCCGTTACAGGTAATAGTTACGTCTTGTCTGGAGGGTGATGGGAGAAGGGTGGGCATACCATCTCCCAGATTGGGGGTGGAGAGCAGAACCAGCCATGTCTTTTATAGGAAATTTGAGGTTGGTTTGGCTGCAGCCACGTATGAAAGCAGTTCGGTTAATCAATGCCATTTGGAAGACGCCTAGAGTATCAGAGTTAGTGATTGCTTTAATAGGAAAAGGGGTGGGACTGGGATCCTCCCCCACCGTGTAGGGAAAGTCTTTCTTAGACCACGCCAGGAGGAGAGGGTGCTAGAGATGGGAAGGATCAACTCCTTTCCTCAGATGAACTAGTGTGGTCCATCTACACCTTTTGCTCTTACTACCTTTTGTGATGTTTGTGGGGCAGGGGACAGGAAGCTCTGCCACTCTGTGACATTAACCGGCCTCCTTAAGTCCCCGAGCCTCAATCTCATCTTCGATATGGGGATAGTAACTTTCATTTCAGGTTGTGGTGACTGAATTAATGAGATAAGATGCAAACTAATTCACATCCTGTCTTGAGAATGATGCTCAGTGTATTTTTCTTTTCCACGAAGATGTAGCCATCCAGATGTTTTCAGGAATGGGCATATTTTTTTTCTCTTCCCCACTGAATAAAAGTCCCTATGATGTAATATTTTTCATACTGTTCCCTATCACCATACCTCTAAATTGATTGATGTTCAGGAAGGATGGTAATTTGGAAAGGTAGGGCTTGAGACATTTATTTGGGGTTGTTATTTTTTAATGTTGTTGTTGTGTGTTTTTTTTTTTTTTAAATTAAGTAGGCTCCATGCCCATCGTGGGGCTGGAACTCATGACCGTGAGATCAAGAGTCATGTGCTCTGCTGACTAAGCCAGCCAGGTGCCCTTGGGGCAGTTATTTTTAATATTTACATTAGAGAGATCCAGTGTGTTACAGGTAAGATAAACCCAAAGGAAGCGTTTCTCTGGGTCACAAATTATTAAAATACATATTCTCTACATATTGGGTTAAGGGATAGGAATAGGTGAATATATGTGTTCTGTCCATTGGATTATCGTAACTCCCATGCAACCATACTTAAATCCTTATCCGCTTTTCACATTCAGTTAGGAAACTAGTCTATAATTTAAAGCTACTTTGCAGTATTTTTAAGTTATACAATTTTTTTTTGCTTCAGAGCCCAGCTTGGAATCCATCTACAATAAAGGAACATGTTATGCTGTTTCTATAGAAGCTACTAAATTGGCTGACTTTTAAGCTTATTTTGTCTTTCTTTGAGAAGTAGTAAACTAAACTTTTTTTTTTTAAGACATGCAGTACCCCCGAAGCAGACTGAGCTTCACTTTTATCGACTTTTTTTCCATCATGGAGGACTTGTAACAGAGGACGCTTTGTCACAAAAGCCTCCTTCATCCAGTCTCTGTAAACAGTGACTCTAGAAGGGAAGCGCCTCATCGGGTGTTTGTGTTACAGGTGGCAGAGCTGCTGGCGAGTCCGTTTCCCTTCTGTTCTTCCGATGCTCTGGGGAGCGTTTGGCCTTTAATTCCCCTTTAAAAATTGAATTATTGAATCCTGGCCTGTTAGAAGTGTTTCATGCTTATTCAAGAAGTAATTTATTTGAGGTCAGATTTAGGTTATAAAAAGGTCAGTTTGGCAACTTGTTTAGTCTTCACAAGCTTCAGGCTGCTCAGAAGAAAACAGGGGCACCGTCGCCGTCTCTTGCATATAACCGCTGTGAAGGTGAGCCAGATCACGTGTGTGAAGATGCTTGGGAAACAAGAGTAAGTTGTATATATCCTTTGATCTGTGGACCGTTCAAGAGGGAACGGCACAATTTCGTTGCAGCGGATGCACAGAAATGCAGAAGTTGGAAGAGATGGGAGGGTTTGGCTTACAGAGGGCCTTGCCGGTCTGGTGAGAGGAGGAGGCCGTCAGCACGTCGCCGTGAAAGCCATTGAAAAGATGTGCGCACGCCAGTGGTGTGTCTTCCGGAAACGTCCACGGACACTTTACTGTGTATGAAAAGCGTGAATCATTGATTTAAAAAAAAAAAAAAAATCTTCCAGACCAACCCTGTTCTCTCAGGGAGAGATTATACTTGTCATCACTCTAATTTGCTTGATAACCATAAGTCTCTCTTCCCCTCCTACTCTGAATCTACCCTTTCTCATCCTCGCTCTCACCATTCTCTTTTGGGACTTTATTCCTAACGGATTCCCCTTCTTTGAGCCTTCCGGCCTCTTACCTGTTGGATACACCTGCCAGATGTGTTTTCCTCAAGTAGTGTTTAGTCATCTCCCGTATCTTGCGGTGATGGATGGAACCTGCATCATACAAATTTACTTAAAGTTTCCTGTGCCTAGGCTTTTTAGGTATAGCTCTGAATAAATGCCAATATGATATATTGCTTTAAAATAAAGTGCATCAGGAAGTGGGTTTTTTCTAAGTCTTATACGGTTTCTATTTCTCAGCTACTTTAACACTATTTGCAGCTATCACTATAGGCACAACTTTTTTGGAAATAAAAGAAATTGCTTCTTTATGTGGAAAGCGTAGAACAGAATATATTTGAACAGCATCTTCCATGAGTAAATGCTGAATAGGTATATTTATTAAATACTCTTTTAAAATCAGACCATTTATAGTCCAGATTAACTAAGCCTTTTTTGTGTGTGGGGTGTATAAATTGGTGCAAACCTATGGATGATGTTTGATAGAAAGGAAAAAGTCATAAAATTACAAACCGTTTTCTTATTCGAGTAGTTGTTTGTAGTTGATCTCCAGTTTAGCATTTGTTAGAGGACCAGTAGGAGTCAGATACAGAGTTGAAATAGTACCTTGCTTAGGATCAGCAAGTTAAAAACTTATTTTGGTCACTGAAGTGAGTCATCTACAATCTAAGAATTGGGTGTGTTTTGTGTTTGTTAGGAATATCTTGGTAGGTGAATAAAGAAACGTAACTTTCCCCCAGTGTAACTGGTTTATGGAGCGTGGAGTATCAAATTATTGAAATTCACTGCTGGTCCTAGAAGCGACAACAGGATCATGGCTGTTTGGAGAGTACTTCTTGAGGAAGGGGCCACCAGGCTTCTGGAGAGGCTGCCTGAGGAAGGGGCGGCATCATGTGGTGGTAGTAGTGTAGGGAAGGTGCCTGCGCGAACAGGTGGCGGTAACCACGTGTCCAGTGCGGTGTTTCTCAGTCTGTCATACTTACCGACCGTAAGTCCCTCACTGTCAAGGATCCATTTTAAACTCTGTGAGCTTCCATCTGTACATGCTTCCAGGAATGTGTCCCCACTGGAGCTGAAGGCCGCGGCCCTGCTCAGGAGCCAGGAGTCCCTGCGGTGCCGTTGGCGGTCAGGCTTCCGAGCCCAGGACTCACTTCCTACCAAGTACCCTTCAGTGCCCTCGCTCTCCTCTCCTGAGCGGTGGGACAGGGAAGGAGACGCAGTTGCCGGCACCTATGGGCTGGGGAGGAGAGGCACGACCTCTCTCGATCCTCTAGTACTCGTGCCCATGGGTGTGTTCTTTTCTTCTCATGCAAAACATCCAGCAAAGTGAGGATGTAAAGGTTTGGGGGCTGCTAGCCCAGAGAGGTAACAGTTCCTGGCTCAGCGTTCTAGTTCTAGGAGACAAGAGAGCTTTCCCTTCTGTCGCAGGAAAGCAGAGGGTGGTTGGTAAGGGAAACACAGATGCTGGTGCTAGAGAGGGGGGATCCCAGCTTTGGTCTGGGCTGGGAAGCCGTTACCCACGACCCCCGTCTGCCTTCCATACCTCTCTAGTTTGTGGTCCAATACAGTGTACAGGTCCCAGCCGTCCACCTGTCAGCTACACACGCCACCTACAGACGGCGCTATTCAGGTTGATTCAGGCAGCAATCTGAAGTCAACTTTACAAGGAAAACCTCAAGGCCAGTGACGTTTTTCTGGGGTGAAAACTGCTGCCCTCACTTGTCTTCCATTCTCCACTGCCCCCCTCCCCAGCAGGCTTCCTGATCAACATTCTTTTGTTTTGTTTTGTTTTGAATGTTTATTTTTGAAGGAGAGTGTGAGAGAGAGAGAGACACACACAGTGTGAGCAGGGGAGGGGCAGGGAGAGGGAGACACAGAATGTGAAGCGGGCTCCAAGCTCTGAGCTGTCAGCACAGAGCCCGATGTGGGGCCCGATCTGTGAGATCATGAGCTGAGCCAGCCAGGCGCCCCCTTAGCATCCTTTTGCCAGATTCCCTAATTGCACATCCTGCAAGTTCAGTTCTCTGGAAAAGACAACTTCAAGAATTTTAATTTTTTTAAATTTGTAATAAATTCACAGAGTCCACAAGATACACAGAAAGTTACAGTAATGTTTCCATCTGTCCTCGTGTGCCACCCACCCAGTTGTAGTCCACCCCTACTCTGCACTGGTCACCGCTGTTAGCGCACAAGTGTCACGGTGAGGAGACCTTGTGTCGCTGCAGTCGCTGCAGCCAGGTCTGCTCTGGGGGCTGTGGTGGCAGAGAGTACACAGGTTCACTGAACTGTCTGTGCTCCCCCCCTCTCCCCCACATTCAGTAGCTAGAGCGCGCTCACCCCAGCTTTAACATGGTTCTTCCTGCCACGTTCATCTTGCTGAACCACCTTATCCCCGCTCTTGTAGCCATACTAAGTTCGGGAGGAAAGGAGCCCGCGATTCTAGCAGAAACGCAGGTGGGCTGTGAGCGGCTGAGTGTCGCTGCCCCTCCTCTGAATGGTGATCACGGTCACGGGAGGTACAGCTTTCCCATGCTGCTTCTGCACAGCCTCGGGCTTTCGTCCCGCCCTGGAGGTGGTGCGGGCAGAACCTTGGGTCGGTGCACTCTTCTGTGCGGTCCGCCCCAGCCTCGCAAAGAGGCTGGGTCGGTGCACTCTTCTGTGCGGTCCGCCCCAGCCTCGCAAAGAGGCGTGAGCACCTCACCCGTTCTCCCCGGCTGCTTCCACCGCAGTGGTTAAAATTTGCCATCTCAGTATTGTTTCTAATAGCGAATCATTTTCTGACATTCAAAGCAAGGCTTTCTATGAATCTTGCATAAATAATAACATCTGCTTGAGTTGCAAGCCTGGTTATTGAAGGAAAAGAATTTAAAATCTGTTAACTGTGTAACCAGTTATCCCCAAACTTAATTGACTTAAACCAATACTGTTGTATTATTTTTCCCTCTCAGTTGTGTGGGCCCGGGATTTAGACAAGGCCGCCGAGAGCAAGGGCAGCGCGTCTCTGCTGCGGGGTGTCTGGAGCTGCTGCTGGGGACTGGAAGTCATCTCTCTGTGCGGTCTCTCTAGGGTGGCACCCTCAGGGCAGTTGCACTTCTTTACTTGGTGGCTCAGGAGGCCCGGGCTTGCAAGGCTCTGCGCCCTGCCCTCGGCAATCCCAGAATGTTCCTTCCCTCATTCCGTTGCTCACGCGAGCCTCCAGAGCCAACCCAGACCCACTACCTGGGGACTTAGAGCCACCTTTCAGTGGGAGGGGGAGGGGTATGGAAGTATTTTTAGCTATATTTACTCGCCCACAAAACCTTAATAGGATGTTGTTGTGTAGTAATGTTAGCAATTCTCCATCTCATTTGATGAATGTACAGACTTCTGAAGAAGTTAGTACATTTTTAAAAAGCTGAGACAGGCTTAATTTCTGCTTTTTAAAAAAAGTACAGATTTTCTTGGTATTTTCTTTTGAAGTTTTATTTATTTTAAGATAGCGTGGGCAGGAGAGGGACAGAGAGAGAGGGAGACAGCATCCCAAGCAGGCCCCGCACTGTCAGCACAGAGCCCGATGTGAGGCTCGAACTCCTGAACTGTGAGATCAGTACCTGAGCCAAAGTCAGACACTTAACCAACTGAGCCACTCCGGTGCCCCATCTTGTATTTTTTAGTTCAGTCTACATCAGGGAACTGGAGGAAACATGTAGAAGATTGGCAGGTGAACTAAAATAAAGTCCATCGACAGCTTGACTTTTGTTAAAGTGAAAGACCAGTGTGACCTTTGTTCTCATGGTATGTTACCAGAGGAGAGTGTCTGTCCAGCCACTTGACTAATTCACAGACTCTCCCTACGTTGGAGACGTCGCACGTCTATCGTTGGGATGGATATACACGTATAAAACAGATCTGAGTAATCTCCGGATGCACGAGCTGTCCAGCCGCCTGCGTTCCATGGCGTGGATTTGAGCTAACCAGGAGCTCCTAGCCCTGGCGTGCCGTAGACAGAAAAAGCTTTACTCAGATGAGTTACAGAAAGAAGAGCACACATAGTCTAATGTATTTTGTGTTCCTGTGCATATTTTTGCAGGTTTAGAATTTTTAAACTTCATCTTCTTAATCCAAGCAGAGAAAAATTCTCTACTTGTCACTTGGTCCTCACACTTCCATCTAACTAGTCTTTGTAGAATGCCAATTCTGGCATGACATCTATCGTGTGTTTTCCTGGGAATCTGAACTTGATAGAACAAGTGGGTGTAATTCCTCTATAAGATTCCGTTAAACCAGCAGTTGTCAGATTTAATGGCACCCTTCCCCCTACTCAGAGTAAAGAAAACATATGTGATGTGAAGTGTGGCAGCGGGAGACAGCAGAATGGAGAACCATTCACTGTTGAGATCAGTCAACTTGATTTCGACCTCTATAGCTCATGAGGGATTAGATTATAAAATTTACCATTTTGTTTAATGAAAATTTAAATAGTTTCTAAGCTTAGTCTAGACGCTATGGATGGTTTTCTAGCATTGGTGCATGCTGACATTTGCTAGGGGTGGGGCTCACTTAGTAGGTATTTCGTGGGTTGATGAACTTAGGTCCTTAGATAGAAACTCAAACTCCATTTTTCTCCCTAGGTTATTAAATCAGAGGCCCTTTCTTGGTTGTTAGTGTGTAACTTCAGACTTTAAAAATGTGATTATGATTGTGAAGCAGACTACACTCTGATGTTTGTTTCATCATATTATTTGTGGAGGCAACATAATAAAATTATTGTAAACATTTTTTATTGTGGCAAAATACATAGAGCATAAAATTTGCCATTTTGATACCTTTTTGAGTGTATGGTTCAGTAGCGT